>CAAKHD010014076.1:67349-119774 GCA_901007705.1 Fistularia tabacaria
ACCAAAGCGCAATATAGCTCCCTCTGACCTTCTCTGTACTTCTTTTTTAGCATTCTCAAAGCGAATACTGCATCTGTAGTACTCTTTCTAGGCATGAAGCCATACTGCTGCTCACAAATACTGACATCTGCTCTCAGTCTAGTATCCACTACTCTCTCCCATTACTTCATTTTATGCCTCATCAACTTTATCCCTCTATAGTTACTGCGATTCTGCACATCCCCCTTATTCTTAAAAATGGGCACCATCACACTTCTTCTCCAATCCTCAGGCATCTTCTCTCTCTCTGTTGAATAATCTAGCCAGAAACTGTACCGCTGCCTCTCTTAGACACTTCTATACCTCCACGGGTATATCATCTGGGCCAACTGCCTTTCCATTCTTCATCCTCTTCAATGCTCTCCTCACTTCACTTTTACTATCTCTGCTACTTTGTGGTCTACAATAGTCACCTCTTCTTCCTTTCCCTCCCTTTCATTTTCCTCATTCATCAGCTCTTCAAAGTACTCTTTCCATCTTCCCATCACTCTTCTAGCATCTGTCAATACATTTCCTCTTTATCTTTAATCACCCAGACCTGCTGTACATCCTTTCCGTCTCTATCTCTCTGTTTTGCCAACACGTATAAATAATTCTCTCCCTCCTTACTGTCCAACCAAGCATACAAGTCATCGTATGCCCTTTGTTTTGCCTTTGCTACCTCTATCTTTACCTTACGCTGCATCTCCCTGTACTCCTGTCTGTTCTCTTCAGTCTCCTCAGTGTCCCACTTCTTCTTGCCTACCGCTTTCTCTGGATGCACTCCTGCACTTCCTCATTCGACCACCAGGTCTCCATATCTACCTTCCTTCCAGACGACACACCAAGTACTCTCCTACCTGTCTCCCTGATCACATTAGCTGTAGTTGTCCAGTCATCTGGAAGCTCTCCCTGACCACCTAGAGCCTTTCTCATCTCCTTTCTGAAAACCATTGCTATCAGTTTATGCTAAGATACTGTGATAACATTAAGTGTTAGTGAATACAAATAAACACCTAAAATTCTAAAAGACCACCAACAGACCTTGGAAAAGACTGTGGGGAGAAGACCAGAGTAACAGGAAAATTTGGCCATTAGAGCCAACAAAAAGTGAGAATAGGGAAGCAAACAAGTAAATGAAGTTTGAGAAGGGGTGTCATGGGTACTGAAGACCCTGCATCAGTTAAAGATAATGTAATCAGGGTCTTCTTTTCTTCCAACAGGGGTTACAGACGGCTGAGTCCGCATTTGTAATAGAAAAACTACAAACTGACCAGATAGCTTTAACTGTACAGCTTTTCACAGAGAAGTTGCCAAGTTGAGCATTAAAAGGTAAAAAAAAGTCAATGTACAATGTGCCATACAATTTAATTTAAAAGTAGAAGTACAAAATATAGTGTAGATGCAGAATATCCAGGGATCTCTCGAGATCTGCTTGAAAAGCTTAACTGTGCATGTAAAAAATCTGGGTCTACTGGGTATATATTTTGTTCTCCAAGGTTGATTCACAAAAAAACAATATTAAGAACAGGATGCTTTTCTCAAATACATTCCTAGTAACACACAGCAGGAGAATATGTGATTGTAAAGATCAAAGTTTGGAGAATAACCAAACCATAATGTCCTTGTTCTAATCAAACTTGTGCAAAGCCTTGTTTTCTAACGTGATCATCCAGATGGCATCTGGCCTAAAAACGCTAAAGAAGGAAATCATTATGTTAAGGAATTGTGAGGAGACTTGAAGTTATTGATTACAGTTGCTTTCCTACCTTACAATGAACATGTGCCACGTTCCAATGTGGTTCCATAAGTTTAGGGCTTACCCAGATTTCCGAGGCATTAAAATGGGTCACTTAAAATCACTTTGACCTGCCGCATCTTAATTCAGAAAGGATACCCCAAAGAAATATTGTGGAAAATAAAATATTTTTTGAAAGTATGAAGACAAATGTTGACTGATAAAAAAGGCAGGTCCAGAACCTGACTTAAATTGTACTGATAAAACTACAAATGGATTCCATCTGCTGGAGAACCTACCCCTCCTTCAGCAGGAGCAATGACTTCAAATGCTTTCTGGGATCTCTAATGACGTACATAGGGTGCTCGACTCTCGAGTAGAATTAGTGGTCTTTTATCAAATTGAAGGGGCTAAGGTGAGTAAGAAGATGCAGTGTGACAGTTTTGCCAGTTTGAAAGAACCTAAAACAAACAGGCAGAGAGTACATTAGATTTGTTAGTCAGTGACACCTTATACTTGGGGGGCAAAAGTGCAGAGAAAGCTATTCAGCATTTCAAAATCTCCGCAAATCTTGAAACTCTCAAATCATGCACAAAACTTTTGTGTCACAATCTCTCCTGCATTTTAAGTGTAACTGCTGTGCCCTAATACCCTCAGGCTCCTTTATGTCTTATCTCGCTTCTACATACCGCTGAGGAATGATGATACTTTCATCACTGGTCCTTTTTTGGCAGCCAGACCAGAAGGTAAAGCCTAAGTTTTAGGAGAAACAGAGCCTGAGAGAAAGGAATGGCAGGAAAGTTGATGCCCAGGAGGCTCATGCTTTATGCAACATGAACAAATTATCCTTAAGTTAAAATGTGGGTCCTTAAAAACCTCTCATACTTTCTTCTTAATTTCTGAACTGATCCCTCTTGACACTCAAACTATTACTTTTACTGACCAGAGCACAGAGCAGATCAACAGCCTCTAGCACCAGTTCTTGATGTCCGATTCTGGCCACCCTTAGCTCTTCCAGGTCTTGATGTGTGATCTTCAGAAGCTGCTCTCCACAGATCTTCTCTCGCTCAAAGTTGCACACATATTGCTGCAAGTTGTCATCCAAACCTGAAAACAAATCGGAAAGATAGTGGAACTTATTACAAATCTTCCCATTCAAACCAAACTACTTTATTTGTTTGTTGTACTTGTAATAATAGGTGTGTGTGTGTGTATGTGTGTGTGTGTGTGTGTGTGTGTGTGTGCGCGCGCATGTGTGCGGGTCACAGCCTATTTAAGGAACAAGTAGAAAAGCTATCTTCACACTTTAAACTGAATTACAGTTGAAACCACTGTTGAGAGTTGAGAGTTGAGTTTGCTGAACATGTTTGACAATGGGCGGCTCTGTTTGTGTGTGAGTGTATATGTGTGTGTATCTGGGTGTTGTGTTTGCATAGGTGTACGTTTTCTTCCTTTAAGAATTGATGGGACAGTTACACTACAATCAACTCATACAACAGAAGAAGGTGGTTGCATGAATTAAACAATTTTGATGTATCCATTCACATAAAGGCATCAGACACTACTATGGCAAAGAGCATTGAATTGAGCTTTATGTAATATATTACAATAAACAGACTCAAAAAACGTGCCTAAGCATAGCCCATGCAATGTGTTCCTCACTGGCCCTTTAGTGGGTGCGTGTCTAGCTGTGGGTGTAGAAATAAATGCTATCTTTCTTGCCATCAAAGGGCATACAGAGAGGGGGCAGCTGCAGATACATGGCCCTTTGCCATGTTTTTCTGAAAGACCTGTCAGCTGCAAGACACCCTAACTTACTCCAGCCATACCACACACACACACAAATAATTGTTCAGTGTGGGCCAATATTCGGCAGTCTTGTTTTTCAGAAAGATATGGAAATCACATTTAAGAACGTGTATCTCAACAGCTACTGACAGTATTCTTATACAACATAGGCCAAACATTTACAAACTAAAAGTTTTCTTACTATCACTAAGCTGTTTTATGAATGACCCCTAGTATCCATGCCTCAGTGAGTCTTGCAGAGTTTTGCAAGTAAACTTTGAGAGGGTTGGTTTAGGCATTTAAGACACTTATTTCTCAAATAAGCAGATGTCTACCGCCTAAAGCCATCCTTCTCTTAATTAAACATGTAATGATTTCAACTCCTTTTAGAGTGGATTACCCTGAATTATTCCACAGAATTAATATATTACCTTTTAGTTGAAGAAAAGAAAAAAATAAGAGTGGGATTTAAGCTTCATTTGTTTTTTAAAACATTAAAATGGCAAGTGCTTAAAATCACAAAATGTTTTATATCAGAAACAATTATAGATGAAGGAACTCAATTAGGGTGTACGAAGACCTACTTAGGAGGGCATTAAAGTTCCATTTATGCACCAAGTTCACCAATGACTGCATGTTCAATTTTGAGAAAAGTGTGCAAAAGCTTGAGTCATCTTCAGGGAATCAAAGGAAAAAAGAATCCATCTCAACTTGTTAACCATTAGTTTTCACAGTAGTCAAAACCATTTTGGCTGCTTGACTTCAGAGAAGTATAGGTTTTTCCGCTGAGTGACCAGGTTTCAATAAAACAAACTTCTTATTGTGGGATTTAGAGGAACTGAGTGGATGAATGAGTCTAACACAAGTTCAATATGAAGACTGTGCTGTTCAACTTCAACCATATGAAGACTTACTTTAACTTTTCACCTTTCAGTATGACCCATGGTCACACAGAAGCACTAAAAATGGAGAACTATCTGGAGAGCAATGATTGAAGGATGAAATGAATGACTGAATCTGCCAAAAGAGTGATGAATGAAAGCTCTCTCATCTCCTCCTGGCATTAATCCACAGGCGAGACTTTGTCCCCATGTCGTCCTCCTGGGCCAGACTTGGCAGCTCAGCATCCTTTGAGTCGAAAAATTCCAGGTCACAGATCCAAACTGATCTGCATCAGCTTTGGTTTCAGACAAATCAAAATTAGCTTACATGCATTAGAGAGCAAAAAAGGGACCCACCAACTTGATGGGAAAATTGGGAGGAACGTGAGCTGCAGAGAATTCTTTGCTTCATGGCAAGAAATTCACAGGTCACTTAGGAGATTATATTATAGAAGTAATTCCCACTTGAATCCTCTACAATAAAGTGTCTGAATACAAGTGGGGTTGTGTGTATAAAACATTAATTTGGTGTTGATGAATGCCTATTAGGGTGTGTTGATGGATGATCAATTTTTATCAGGAGTAGAGGTATCAATCTGCAGGACAGGAAAAATGCAGATTCTTTTCAAGCGCTTCACAGGATGAAATGTTCAGACTTTCATGGTCCTCATGAAAGGTCTAGCAAATCAAATCAAAGCAAGGGAATTGAACTTTCACACAATCATAGTTTGCAATGTGAAACAACTTTACAGATAGTTACGGCTACTGTTTTTTTAGTCTGATTATTTTTTTCTTTTGAAATGATTAAATATCGGGTGATAATGGCATGACAGGGTAATAGTGACTCCAAAGAGATTGTAAATACGTTCTTGAAATACTAAAGTTTTTATTAATTTATGAAATTGAACAGAAATGTCTATCAGACTAAACAAAACTGTGCCTATCATATTCTTTGCAAAAGTGTGTTAGTGTTTTAATTCAATGCTATATGAAATTTGTTGGAGTACTAATGAATGGTGGTTTTTCATTGAGTGCTGTGCATTTATGTAATTGATTTGGAGAATAAGCAGAAAGTAGAGGGTGTGATTGACAAGTGCCATGTGTTTGAGTAATGGCAAATGCTGCTCATGGTGGGGTCTCTCTTACCACCCACTGTCTTTGTTCAGTAAACAGTGAACATGTGTACAACAGGTTACAAATACAACTGCAAATAAATGCAATTATTGGGAATATACATTATTGGGCAGATGAAGTAGCCGCAAAAAGCTGACAACGCATTACTTCAGTCTGAAGAACACAAGTGAAACTGGTGAATATTGAAACTTTTTTGGAAAGGGCAACAACACATCCTCTTGCAAACCTCTTCCCCTTCCAAATGGCTGAGCTATTCTTCTCATGATCAAAAATACAAATACCAGCAGATTGGGTTCACGCACACATGTGCGAGAAAAAAAATCAACACCTCATTCAAGAACAATTTTACAGGATTTTCACCCAGTATTTAAAGTTAATTGCTCTGTCCTGAAATGCCTATATTAATTCTGACCAACAAAGCTTTCAAAGCAGCTTCTGGGCACCAGGATTTTGTTCTAGTGGGTTAAATTAAATGCAAAAAAAAAAAAAAAGGGGGGGGGGGCAGTCTTTAGTTTCCTACAGATATAATGAAGCAATATCCCTCCCCCTCACCTCTCCTATCTCCCATCTCTGTAGTCCTTCCTTTTTCCTCCACTGCAGCCACAGTTCTGCACATGCAAAAAAAAACAAGGCCATACAAACAAACACTAATAATCCCACTGGGGGATCCTAGTGGGAAAGCTGCTGGGTGTTGGATGGCAAAGCCACTGTAACTCTGCTGTCTTTATTTGTCAGCCTGGCCGCTCAGCCTGTAAGGAACAGTCAGGAATTTGATTCATTGTTCTTCAGTGAGCAGCTCCATTGTGGGAATTCACAGCACTCTGGCACAATGGTCTCTGGCTGGACCAGGCTGTGCTGTAATTAGAAAGAAAAAGCTTGTCTCTGCAAATGCAAAGCTATCATCTAATGCATGACTTCACAAGGCAACAACAAAGCCTTTACACACACTGAACTGGCCCTTCCAATGGTAACCGGGGAGAAGAGATACACAATGGGGCCCTACTTCTCTCCATATTATGTCTTGTGTTGTATACTGATGAATTTTGTCATAATTAATCTGAATATGTGTCTCTTGAAAAATTTGAGTAATTAGAGTGAGTTTGTGAAGTATCAAGGTAAATAATTTTGGCTTTATTTTACATCTAAAAATGAAAAAAAAAAAAAAAGATAAAAATGCAGGAAGCTGTTAAGACTGTCGGACAAAATATTTGCAGTGCTCACGACGCAACTAAAGATTAGTACTCACTGACCACCTCTACTAACACTCATCTGACAGGCATCGGTTCTGAACTGGAGAAACTTCTCGGATATGGGGTGAAACGTCTTCAAGAGAAGAAAATCAAGTCCAGTTGCCACAAAGAGATTTTGACAAGAATCCTCTCTCTAACTAATTAGTACTATTGCACATCATATACTCTAATAGTTTTCTCACTGAGAAAAAAAGAAATTGAGGCAAATCCACAGGTCTACATTAGCAACTTTGTCCCTTGACAGGTAATGACTGATGACAGGACAGCTTGTTCTTCGTAAAGATTTTCAGTTCTCCTTGAGGTAGTGAAAGTCAGAGCTGAGGGATGTAGGGAAGTTAAGAGAGGCATTTTGGCTGTTAGTGGTTAAGTTTGTAGAAAAGCAAACCAACAAAAGTAATTGGTACTTAAATCAGGTTCTTCACACTTAAGTTTTCTTTGCAACACCTATGCCCTCTGCATGACCTGAGTATCCCTTCAAACCCCTACTTAAATTATGGGTACTGAGCACACAAAACATGCAAACATCAATGGGAAACACCTGCATTACACTTATAGGCATTAAACCGATTCAAATCTCTCTGAGAGGTTCATTATTTATTTTGTAGTGCTTTCAATGGCCCCCACTCCTGACATGAAGTCAAAGTGAGGAAAGTCCATGTGTAATTAATAAAATGTATGACAGTTCTGTGCAATTCAGGAGATTAATTGAACCCAATCCCTTAATGCCCAAACTAGTGCTCTGCGGCAACGTTATTTGCTTCACTGAACCCTAAGTTTTAGATAATATATACACTTCTTTCTTTGATATGGCAAAATGTCTGCTATGGAAAAGTATATTCTACATACAGTGTGTATGTCAAACCTTTGTCACTTGTAGATGTTCGAAGGGAAAAGTATTGCCATTTTTTTGTAGTCCTGATAAGTCATATTCGTGCTGTGGTTGGTATTTATCTAGGCTCATAACTGGAAGGTAAGGCAAACAGATCTGTTCATAGTTGGTTGTAAACAATCAATGTTTTCTGCAAAAGCCATGATCCCTAATCTCTCATCTTTCTGTCTCTCTGACATTTATCATCAATCTTTTTTGTAAGAAACCCTCGAATATGCATTCCAAAACAGCTAATGATGGGATGTTGCATAACAGAGAGCACATCAAGAGAATTGTAAAAAACTTAATGCAAAATGCGAGGCACTTTGTCACAATAAAACTATAATTTCAAGACTTTTCGAATTATAGGGGTTTGGATGAGACACTGAGAGAAAGAGGTAAAAATAGGGAACAAATAAAGTTAGAAATAGAAGAAGACAATTAACCAGTTTTGCAGTTTCATTCCTTCACGTTTGACACATGCAGAAGAATCAGGGTGGCCCAGCACATGATTACAGACTGATTTACCAATACCATAATAGTTGCCTACGTAAACCACAATAAAGATGCAGAAGGTCTGAGGAGTACATGTTCCCCACTCATTCAGTTTACTATGGGAACAGCGTAGAGGCATTTACAGACACCACATGAGGGCACATTTTCTGCCAGAGCTAAAATTAACTCAATATTCTTTTTGGTATCATGTGTGAGAGATAGAAACAAGCCTTTATTTAACTTAATATAACAGTATGATTTCATCGGCTTGGACTGTTAAGTATGTAAAGCTGTGTGTCTGATGTGGCTCATACTGAAGATGAATCTTCCCTAAGATCAATGAAGCAAAGGATTCCCCTGATCAAAAGTGAAAGTAGATTCCTCTTTGACCACTGGAGATAGGAGGCCTCTATGTCACCCTGGTTTGTCCCACTCTCTGCTCGCTGCGTTACTTTTGCTCTGGCTAAATCCACCAGAAGCACCTTGCTGTGACATTGAAACATATTTTCGGTACTCCTATCTCAGTCACAATTGTGGCCAACAAAGAGCTTTAGGCACTGACAGGAGGTGTAAATAAATTGTGAACATAGTGAAAAGGGAGTGCTTCTGTCTTTGCAACACACCAAACCATTTTGACGCTTTGACGTATGGCTGAGTATGGCGGCACTCCAGTAGTGTAAATACAAATGTTATTCACAGTAAAGGCAGTTTAATTGAATGGAGCTTCTATCAAAATAGAAGTAATCAATTTTTTAAACAGCCATGGAGATATACTGTGAGTATAATACATCAAGCTATAACCTTGATCATGTTGAATTACAGATTAATTTGTGCTTTCCTGAACATTTGACCTGGGCTTAGATCTTAGATATATTTCTATTTAGATATAAACTGCTCCGGTTAAGTCCTATTTATTGGCTTGGTGTTTAAGTTGATATGATCCTGCCCTCCAGCATTACTTTGAATGAACTCATGCTAAGCGTAAGGAATTGGGTTAGTATTTGAAGGCATATTTTAACTGAGTAAACTGACATGAGCATTATTAAGTTGGTAAAGAGCTGTAAATTGGGATTACACTTTTCTGTTATTTGCCAGGCCACAGGCTGATTGTGACTTCATCATACGACGTCACTGATGCATGTATAGACATTTGGTGTCACCACGTGTAAACACATTATACTTAGAGATACAGTATCTGATCACAGCACCCAAGATACTTGATGGATCACATCCTAAAGCTGTATGAGTGCTTTGCTTTGTGGTAAGGTTAGACCACAGGAATCAAGGAATCTAATGTTGGAAGACATCAATAGTCCTACTACTCATCCTTTCAATAGAGGTAGCACAATACAGTAAACACAAATCAAAATTGGACAAATCAATGAGGCACTGGACTTCCTAAACTTTCTCAATGGCCTCCTTCTCTCACTGAACCCGGTTGAACAAGTATGAGGACGACATGAATGAATTATGTAGTGGGAGGCATGATAGCCAGCAGGCTGTGGACTGCTAATCCTGCTCTTCCCACTGTGAGGGATAAGGGTGGGGGAGTGTGAGTCATCTTCAATAAAAGGGGGGCAGTTAGTGACAGTGTCACACACAGGCCAAGACAAAGCAATATGACTCACATTTTGAGTGTGGTATGACACAAATTTCTTTTGTATATTCACTTGATGTAGTGCTCTTATGACATAGCTGACACACTTTCTGGTTTGATTGTAAAAAAGGTTTTGCTTTCATATTCTAACACCATGACTGACACTGACAGACAGGGAAAGACATTGAGCCACAGGTACAAATATAATAATTGCATTTGAAAAACACAACACCCATTTCCAAGTGAGCCTTTGATACTCAATCCAGCCCCTGTTTCCGGCTTACTCTTCAGCCATGTAAGAGCAAGGCAGGGACAGTCAAATAGATGAATAATAATAATAATAATAATAATGTATACTTTATTGTGTGTAATGTATACTTTATTGTGAATGTGCTGTTTTCTGACAGCTAATTGGGCGCGACAACTGAACAGGACTGATGGGCAGGTAAGGGGATTCCCTCGCAGGAGTCTGGCACAAGTGAAACAAAAGAGGAGATAAATGGAGTCTGGCTTTTCACAGAGACGCATCACAAATCTCTAATGAAGGAGACCCTGTATTTTAATAAGAAACTCTAAAACCCGTATGACTTCATTCGTGGTAAAAATGTTTAAGTATAATCGAGACACGATTACAAGAACTTTATTTTACCAATCCTGATGCTTCCAACATTAAATCACAATACAATTTGACAACATATTGGTTGTGCTCCAGGGAGAAAAGCTAATTCAGTGTTCGTAGGATTCTCAGTAAATTCAAGTACAACAAATTAGGCGGGTGAAGCTGAAAAGTGGGACCTGCTTTACAGTAACAATTGGGCATAATAGATAGATTGGGGGAAAATGTGGAACAAAGTGAGTCTAAAAGGGACACCAAGTTAATACTCAACTTTCCTTACAATGGGCCTTTAATGGATGAGCACAGACACAACATAAAGCACCCAAAATGTAGTTTTTAGTTTCTTGGATAAAGCACATCCATTCCATTATTTGACAAATGGACCAATGCTGAAGGTGGGCTTGCTGTTCAAAACATGAAACCAAGGATTAAAGAGTAGGAAGACTCAATGACACACAGCAGGGAAGTGAAAAATAAGATGTAAAAACAATAAAACAGACTTTAGGGACTTTCATCTTGAAGTGTAATCATGATAACATAAGAATCAGGGGTTTAAAATTATTTCTCTGTGTTTACTGCAATACATGATATGATTAACCTTAAAATGTGTGTAACAGGAAGGCTGAACGAACAGCATGTTTCCTTCGTCTCTGAAAAGTACTATGACAATATGAACTAGTCTGGACATGTTTTAAACAAGCCTTGATCAGGCATATGCCCAAGTACCCAGCTAAACCAAAATTATTCATAACACTATAGATCACCTCAGAATTATGAGCGCATTGTACTGTAAGCTAGCTACAGGATGAAATAGCTTTGTACGCATTGGGTGAACAAGGGGACAATCAACCTGAATGGGTTCAGCATTTTAAATCCGTTAAAAGCAACTTGTAGCCCCAAATGCAACACAGAACATGTGCAACCAGTTTTGATTGCTCTTTCACAGAACTGCCAGTTTGGTTTTGTTTGTTGAAAAATATTTGGTTGACTGCATTCCTTACATGCTCTGTGGTCATTTGAGCATCACTGCATTAACATTGCTTTGATAGTAACACAAACACAAGCATACACTTCTCTTTTCAACCCCTGCACGGGTGAAAGTGTCCATTCAAGCACAAAAGCATTGCAGCAGCTATTTGAGATTCGAAAATATTGGAGCCTTTGTAATCATCTGATTTTGATTTGAGCATGATTGTGACCTGAAAAATACAATATTAGTGAGTGTGCAGGCACATAACAGCTGTACATAAGAGGTCACTCAGCATTATACCCATATTTGCACTTGCATCCGCTGTGCTACCTTTGGCCCGAGCTTTTATTCCCAAGGCTTAAGCACACCACTTCACAGTCCAATGCTATTAGGTTAAAGCAGAGCCAAATAGCTTGCAGGTCCCACTAAGCAGAGATCATCTGGGAGATTTGCAGTGCACATTTTAGATCTAAATGAGCAAACTGATCTGACTCAGTTTTTCAAGGATGCAGGACAACATTTCTGGAACTATGAGAAGAAAACATGCATTCCAATGCAAAATGAATTTTCTTCTGGGATTTAAGAAAATGAACCCTAATGTCAAGAACTTTGCGATGCAAGGACAGGTGCAGTTTCTTGTGCATTCAGTCACAAAAGCACAAAGAGATTGACTCTGACACAGAGTACAAGAGTGTCAACTTTCATAAATCTACGAAGATGATCATTTTGAATGAGGAACCAAACACATTCAGCACATATAGACTGTCCTTACCTTTGAAAGATTTGATTAGAACAGCATCAAGTATTGATAATCTCCAACCAATATGGTGGAGCTCCTGAGGCTACTCGGCTGAAACACCAGGTCATGTGAGAAACAGGCCATGGCCCTCTTGGGTAAAACAAAACCAGTTTCATTCACCTCTCCCCTGGGGGAATCCTATTACAGAATTTCCCCTCACCTGAACTAAAAGCATTTTTCTGTGGAAAAGTAACATGTTTGTTCACCTATCAATAGAACACAATAGGTTAATAATGAAAGCAGAATGCCTGTGAGACTGGAAAAGGGTTAACTATAACTAAAAAGGTTTTAACTAACAGGGACTTTAAAAAGAAAAGGAATTCAAACTTAATACATTTTACCTTGTTACTTCCTTGTCCAATCGAGGCCACAAACAGTCACTAGAGATACCAGCTGATGACAGTTTGGACTGTTTTCAGTTTTGGAATAACAGTTGCAAAATTGATTCGTGATTCCTGTGGTTGCTACCTAAATGTAGAATTCCTCTTGCATCACTAAGGCAACATGAAAACAGAGGTACTGGATGTCTTACTAAGTGTGATGGGTCTGCATTGTATCCGTTCACAAACTGACTTAGGATGTCTGTTTAGCTGTATTAAGATCATGTGAAATCAATTTGCACACACTTTACTATTTTCTTTATAGAGACGTCTTTCGGCAAGCGAAAAAATGATCCTGTTATGTGTACAGGCACACATTTCTTCAAAGACAGAAGTTCATTTCGTAGGTTTGCCACCTCTTTAGGAAGCCAATGTAATTCTTGGCAACGCGGTGCTGTTTCAGAGGCAGAATACAGACTCAGACATGTAATGTCCATACACAGGACACACATTTGTAGCTGCAGCTTCATACACATACCTGACAGGCTAATTGAGTCAAGCCTTGTGTAGATGGCTGGGTGTTTGGTCAAAAAGAGGTGTGAGACTAAAGTAACACCATCAGATAAGCCAAGCCAATTGTGACTTGCTTGTAATAAGATCATCACAAACATTATCATGCCTAATCCAGCTCCTGACATGCAACCTTGAAATTGGATTAGTCATTATTGCAGTAGAAAATGATGGAGGACACCCAGTATCTGTGGATTAGTGCAATTTCCCACAGCATGAACTCATTAAATCACTGGATAAACGCCTCTCCAATATACAGTGGTGGTGCAAGTGTGCACATTTGAGATGGCTTGTAAAAACTTTGCAGTCTTTCTCCTAGTAATGAGGAGGTTCAAAAGTGGAAAAGGCAAAAAAAAAAAAAAAATCAAAGAAAAAAATGTGTGAGAGAAACTTTTCAGCTGTGTTGAGCTAAACATTCCTTGTGTACTGCCAGCCCTTCTCAGCTGAAGCTTTGCCCCTGAGGATTTAGTGCTATATTTGGAAAATGAGAGACATATGAAAATGACTAGCAGCATATGACACAGACTTTTAACTGTCAATGGAGTTACGTGTTAGCGGATACAGATCACTTTATTGGGCAGGTATTAAACAAAAAAAGTAGTTCAAAAAACATTATTTGATTTCCATCTTAGTTGTCATAACAAATGTGGAAATCATACATGGAGGGGTAGCACCATACATGAAAAATGATAGAAAAGTGATATGACACTGCAGCGCCAGCTGGAAGATCAGGACTTGTTGTGAAGAAACTCTACCTCAGGGCAAAGTTCCCAAAACAAAAGACAACAGTGTTGCGACTCAGAGAATCAATTGTCCTTTCACGAGTAATACATGTCCAGTGACCACCATTTGATCTCCTGGAACAATGCATCTCATTAACACCTGTTTCAGTGGACAAAGACTGTTCTTGTACTGCAATGTGAATAAATGGGAAAAAAATGGGGGAAACAAATTAAAAAGTACCTCTTGTTTTCACCTACTTGTATGGAATGCAGAGGACACTTTGAAGAGTAGCCATATGGAAAACTGATGTGATGGGACAATTTATTGGAAAAATCATCATTTGGAACAAACAATGAGGCTCTGTTGTGAATTGTGCGGCTCAGCAAAAAAAGTATTTAACATTCCATTATAAGTTGTCTTAAATCATCTTAATATCTGTGTACAATCCTCCCATGGGGCATTCTTTGATTCATCTCTGTCAGTTCAAGCCTAAACCTAAGTCTTGAAAACAGTAATGAAGACTTGTGTGAGCCTGGCTGGATTTCAAACAAGTCAGTTATCCATAAGGGCGGTTTGTACATGTTGAGGCATGCATCATTTGTATTTTTTTTTCTTGTGATAGAGCTTTATTTGCTCTGCTGCCATGCGTGCTTCATGGTATATCAAATTTCTTGCATAGACATCAGAGTGAATACCTACATTACATTTGAACCAGGGATATGCCCTGCAGCACCAGGATGCACCATTCCTGTTTTAAAACTAGTATTTTGTCTATTTATAGCTAATTGAAGGCACATTTCACAAGCCGGCCATGTGATGAACATCCCCTCAAGCACTGAGTCTGGGTTTCATGGGATACCTAAATGCTGAAATGAATGATTGGCTGTCATTGCAGTTTGTACGCTGTATTTTTCATTTTGGTGAGGTCTGCAAATCCAAAAGGTTAAGACCAACAGCGATTTGGACAGTGGAGATAGCTAATCCTCCGCCCATGCATGTCCTGGCTATGCTCTTTTCACTGGACACACTGAAACTAACCCCCCCACAATCCCTTTTAGATCCCAACTATAGAAGAGCTGGGGCAGGCATGCCTCAATCAGCAGTTAATGCTTTACAACATTGTTATCGTCCATAACAAAGGGCTTGCCCTGATAAATCAACTATGAGCTACTTATTAGGGTGTTTGAGATATATATTCTCAGCTTATTAATGCCCTATTATTGTCCTTAAACTGCTAGTGAGTCCTTTTCCTGTTTAACTCACATACACACTTCAGTGGCTATGTTTGGAATGGTAGCGTCGGGAATATTTCCACCCATACCTTTCATTCCATTTGGTGTTCTTCACTTGACAAAGCTATGCTGTGACTAAGCCAGGATCAAAGAGTTCTGAAGTCACTGACCCTCGGTTGCATTCCCGCATTTCAGAGGTCGTTATGTTGGGAATTGCAAATCCTTAATCTAAAACCGTAAGGCTGGATAGAATGATTTGTTGCATTTAGGCACGACTGTAAAACCTAGGGTTGAGAGGACAACTAGAATTCGGTGGGTTAATTTAAAAAAACTAAGGGCACAAACTTTTATGTGTTGTTCAGTACATTCAAGTTTAAAATGAGATTCCTGTGCAAAGCCTCAGTTATAGTTGATGGCTTCGATTTTTCAAACAAGAATACCTTTAATACAAGCGCAACGTGTTTGTTTGTGTGTGTGTGTGTGTGTGTGTGTTTGTGTGTTTGTGTGTATCAAGGAGCGAAATAAAAACACCCGCTAGCGAAAGTGTAAAAAAGAAAAAGGGGGCAAAACATGAGGACTTGTTTGCAAAGATGGGGTCAGCCAATCGCACAACACGACCATTCGGAATATGCAGCCGTGAGTGCGACATTTAGTCACGAATAACGACGGCAAAACGCGTAGTGACTTAAATGGCGAAAGTAATTCAGAGCTTCGAAGGAAAAGCAGCCGACCCGTCGTCAAGCGCTGCGTTGTTTACCTCAAATCATTGATTCCGTAACTAGTTAAATGTTAAATCCGGGAGGAACCCGATGAATTGGGACGGAAGGGGGCATGTGTGGAACACCGCGAAAACGACATTTTGGGGCGCTTTTAAAACAGACGAAAAACCAAAGACATCACATAAAAATGTACCTTTCATCCAGTCCACAACTTGCTTTGGCGTCCACTTGGTTATCGGCTCCATAGCTTCGTCCACAAGATATCAAATACGGCAATCCGCTGTGGTTCGAGTAAGGAATTGTAAAAAAAAAAAAAAGGAAAAAAAGAAAAACTATTCTTTTTTGATATCACATTCTTCCAAACAGCTCGTTGTCTGTCCTCATTGGTTCTATCACTAAACTACTCTTTATTTTTCCGGAGCAGCTGCAGCGATGTCCCCCTTCAACAACTCCGGTCCTTGCCGACCGGTGTGATATGTGCTGCCTTCCCTTCGTACTGGGAATATTCGAAACAGTAACAGAAGCGGTGCGACGTAAGATCAAGGAGGAAGCGCTCACTGTTTATTCACCTGTGTGATTTCCGGCCATTTTGCTATTTGCTTTAGCTGTACGAGGAATATTCAGGCAATAAGAAACATGGGTCATTTTTAAGCTTCCTGCAATCAGCTCATGCGCCATTTTCAACGACGTATTCTCGTTTACGAGGTGCAGCGAACGCACCAAATGATGTAGGCAGTTTCGGTGTTCACCGCCCTCATTTGAAACTGGAGGCGTATATATTTCAACGCTTGCTGTTCAAATGACATTACAGCAAGATAAAAATGTCTTAGTAATTAAAATGACGGACTGTTGTTAAATTACGTGAAAATTTTGCTTGTTTGGATATGAGAGCAAACGAAAGTAATAGATATGTATATGGCACGGTTTCATTGCATGTCATCCATTTGTGTGGCGTTACCTCAGTTATAGCATATACGCTGTAATATATATACCTCAAAAAGTAACCTCAACCAAATAAGCACTGCCCTCATTTGTTCGTAAGATTCATCGCAGTAGACCCACTCCTATTCGCACAAAAGTCCCCTTTCCGATAATGTAATAAAACTGGGTTTGGGGGACCTAAACCGCTCGCCAACCGGTTTCGGGCAAGTTCATCAAATACCTCTTGAAGTCGCATCCGCCAAAAAGAAATATACAAATAAAAAAGATGTCATTTATGACACAGGGTGCATTTTTTTAATTCTTTTTTTCTATGTATATGTGGTCCTGCCATGATTCAGATTCAGATTATCATTATTACTATTGTTGTCATTACCAGTATACTACTACTATAATATTAATAATAATAATAATAATAATAATAATAATAATAATAATAATAATAATAATAATAATAACGATAATAGCAACAATAATATGAATAATAATAGCAATCCTCACTATGATTATGATGATGATGATTATTATTATTGTACACCTGTTCCACACCATTTTTACTTGATAAATCACGGTCCACGCACTCAGAACTGACTAACGTTACGAGATCACGTCTCTTCACGCGCGCAATAAACTACTGAGGGTCATTCTGAATAACAAGAACAAAAATGAATCTCACCGAATTTATTGACGACTACTGGGATAAAAGAGAAAATCAAACATGTATTTATTTATTTGCTATTATTTTAAACTTTTTACATTCCATTACACTTCCCTGACGTGCCTGCCCAACGGGAGTGCAATAGCCGTTCACATTCACATCGCTACATCACGTTTGAATGAGGTCAACAGAATTTGATATCTACATGAACGTTTGGGATTGCCATTAAAACATGTGTATTATTATTAAATTCAACATTTTGCTACTTGACGACACCAATCACAGTTCACAGTCATTCTGGGATTTTCGAGCGTTGCCCTGTGGTAATTCGCAATACCTCCCGTGGAGGGAGCCAGCGTGTTGCGATTGACTGGCCTTTACACGCCTTTAAGGTTCTGACATGTGGAGCAATATGACAGACTGTGAATGGACTTGGGAGCAACAGTGGGCTGCATAAAAAAATAAATGATAATCAAAGAGCACTTTAATAATGAATCAATTTGTTGGAAGGCCATATGTATACAGGAAACACAACATAATTTCACATAAACTGATTTTTTTTCTTGCTCAGGGTAACGTTTACAATTTAAACCTGACTTAGCTATCCATCTTCTTCCACTCATACGAAGTTGGGTCGCGGGGACAGTAGCCGAAGCAGGGGGGCCCAGACTTCCCACTCCCCAGCCACAAGGTCCAGCTCTTCTGGGGGTACCCCAAGGTGCTCCCAAGCCAGCCCAGAGACGTAGTCTCTCCACCGTGTCCTGGGTCTTCCCCGTGGCCTCCTCTCAGATGGACATGCCCGGAAAACCTCCCCCGGGAGGCGTCCAGGAGGCATCTGGACCAGATGCCCGAGCCACCTCATCTGACTCCTCTCTATGCGGAGGAATAGCGACTCTACTCTGAGTTCCTCCCGGATGGCTGAACTTCTCCCCTTATCTCAAAGGGAGAGTCTGGCCACCCTGTGGAGAAAACTCATTTCGGCCGCTTGTATCCGCGATCTCGTTCTTTCAGTCACTACTCACAGCTCGTGACCAAAGGTGAGGGTAGGAATGTAGATCGACTGGCAAATTGAGAGTTTCGCCTTCTCGCTCAGCTTCGTCTTCACCACGACAGACCCACATCAGAGTCTGCATCCCTGCAGATGCTGCACCAATCCGCCTGTCCATCTCCTTCTCCATCCTTCTGTCACTGGTGAACAAGACCCCGAGAAACTTAAACTCCTCCACTTCGGGCAGCACTTCTTCCCCGACCCAGAGTGGGCACTCCACCCATTTCTAGTCGATTACCATCGTCTCGGATTTGGAGCTGCTGATTCTCATCCGGGCTGCTTCACAGTCGGCTGCGAACCGCTCCAGCGAGAGCTGGAGATCATGGCCTGATGAAGCCAACAGAACCACATCATCTGCAAAAAAAATAAAGGTTGAACAGAATCGGTGACAAAGTCCACCTGTCACCGGAAATGGGTCCGACTTACAACCAGCGATTTAGACCAAGCTCCGACACCGGTCATACAGGGACCGAACAGCCCGTATAACGGGGTTCAGTACTCCATTATCCCGGAGCACCCCCTACAGTACTGCCTGTGGGACACGGTCGAATGCCCCCACGCAATGGTGTCCACGCAATGGTGCAGAGGTGTGTCAACCAGGACAGCCCTAAAGCATCCAGAGCCTTGACGAACCCAGGGCGGACCTCATCCACCTCCGGGGCCCTGCTACTAAAGACAGCTCCATCCCTCTCTTCACCTGAGTGTCCAGGACGTGCGGCCGCAAGTCCGAAGACACGACCACAAAGTCGATCAAAGAACTGCTGCCTAAGGTGTGCTGGTGCCAAGTGCACATATAGACACCTTCATGCCTGAACATGGTGTTTGTTATGGACAATCCATAACGAGCACAGAAGTCCAATAACAAAACACCACTAGGGTTCAGATCAGGGGGGCCATTCCTCCAATCAAGGAGGCACATCGTTGCCCACGTGAGTGTTGAAGTCGCCTAGTAGAACGAGGAAGTCCCCAGAAGGAGCGCTCTCGTAGCCCCCCTTGGGACCCCAAGAAGGGTGGGTAAACTGAACCACTGTTGGATGCACAGCCACAAACAACAGTCAGAACCTGTCCCCCCACCTGAAGGCGGAGGGAGGCTACCTTCTCATTCACCACGTTGAAACCCAATGTACAGGCGCTGAGTCGGGGGGCAATCAATATGTCCACCCATGCCAGCCGCCTCTCACCAGGGGCAACTTCAGCGTAAAAAAGAGTCCAGCCCCTCTCAAGAGGCCTGGTTCCAGACCCCAAGCTGTGCATCAAGGTGAGCCCAACTAAATCTAGTCGGAATCTCTCAGCCTCACGCACCAGCTTGGGCTTTTTCACTGCCAGAGAGGTGACATTCCATGTCCCTAGAGCCAGCTTCTGCAGCCGAGGGTCAGACCGCCAAGGTCTCCCGCTCCGGCCACCGCTCGCCTCACACTGCACCCTACTCCCTTGGCCCTTCCTTTGGGTAGTGAGCCCAGGGGAAAGGGGAACCATTTCGTCTCTTTGAGCTGTGCCGGTTGAGCCCCATGGGTACAGGCCCAGCCGCCAGGTGCTTGCCATTGAACCCCAGCCCCTCGGCCTGGTTCCAGGAGGGGCCCCTGGTGACCTGCGTCTGGGCTGGGGAAAACTAGGTCCAAAGTTGTATTACATCGTGACAGTCTTCTGAGTGACCTGACTTAGCCAAGATATCCAAATGTGTCTTGGTCAAGGATTAATTAGATATTTTCCTTCACTGTCTGAGAGGATAATGACTGGCTGAATTTCTGAATGAATGTTTTTTATAGAACATCCCTCAAGTTAACAACTCCAAACAGAAGGCTAATAGAATAGCATTTTATTTTAAGGTGGATAATGACCCACACTTCACCTACTGTAAGTTCTCTTCAACTTATAGAGAAGATTCAATATTAACATTGAGGGAAGGCATTGCATTGGTTCTCATGGGGTTCTCATGTCTTGTGCTGGATTAAAGGAGATTTGAACCTGGAGGAATCCGAGGGAGGTCCACCCTGACAGGATGAAATGAATCTTGGGATTGTTATTCAGGTCAGATATGCTGTCTGTTGAGAAAGACAGGGCACAAGCATCCAAAAAGCCCAGCATACCAGATGCAAACCTCAAATACTAACATTGGGGAGGAATGATGTATAATATAAAAGTTACAGTTTGAGTAACAAAGTGCTTTCCTTCGACAGACGGTTTCCAATTATATCTAAACAGGGGACAGCAATCCATGATTCCATTAATACTACAGTTAAAACCAAGATTTAAGTACAAAAGATGAGGAAACACTGCTTGAACTCAATTTCATTTCAACATTTATTCCACTCAAAATACAGAAAGTCTAGGTTTCCATTGTATATTATGCTATGATTTATATTCAAGGGAGGCTATTAATGTCATATAAATAAAGGCAAGCATATGAAATAGCCAAGCGCAGGAAGTCATCCACTTCACTATCTAAGATAAACAGATATGAAGGGCTTAAGAGGTAATTTCATTTTAAAAAAATCCACTTCCATCCTGTGGACAGGTTCTCTCTAAAAAAACCTAACAGACCTTCTGAAGAAAATGTCACAGACCCTGTGTCTGATACACAACATGACACCATTCCATGTTATGTTTCACTGTTTTGCCTGCATCTATTAGAGTGGTTACTATACCACATGAAACATGAAAAGACTGGGATTCTAAATGCTCTACAAGATAAGTATTTTTAGAATGCAGTTGTTTAAAAAAATGACCATAACACCCACAGCTTTTAAATCAGTTTAAATGATTTGAATGACCTAAAAACAATTTCTTTATTTTTTAAGGCAAGTGGAAAATATACTTAATACTGAGTTTAAATTATGAGGCATCCTCATATTCAATGGCTGTAAGGTGATAAAAAGAAAGGTCAAAAATATCAGATGTTCCTATGCAGTGACCAAGTTAGTAGGAATTATTGCTAAAGGGCTACAGAATGTCTTCAGTGGATTTACTTGAAATAATGCTTTTCACATATACTCACATCGAACAATATATAGACTTTGCATCTAACGTTCTTATTAGGAACTGTGTCTTTCCCTGATGTCAAGAGATTAATTTTAAACTTATCTCAGTTCCTCAGTCAAAAAAATACATATTGGTGATATCTAACGGACGAAGATTAATCGAGGAAAATAGAAGGGCGCTTTATGGGGCATTCTGTGGGTTTGATGAGTTGGCAGGTCTGCCCTTGAGGTATTCCAGAACGAAGATATGTAGGATCTTGTTAAGGTTCTGAATGGTAGAGCGATCCAAGTTTTGCTCGTTGTCTTCAAATGTGTGCCACACAAATGGGAAGGGGGTAGGGATTAGATGGAGGACACGGACACCTGAAAAGAAGCAAAGTTTGGACACCATCCAAATGGGGTATAACATGATGTTAAATTACATTTGATATTGCAGTGCTGAGTTTGTGCACCTCGCCTCAGGAAGGGTATGTGATCATCTTGTATTGGCCCCACAGGTCGATCTGGCCAGAAATATTCAATATCATCTGGATGATCAACCAGCTCGTCCATGTAGTGCAGACGCTTTTCTGAGGGAACACGGAAACATGCAACCTAAGACATTCTCCTTAAATTACCAACAAAAAATCTAATTTCAAGGATGTAAAGATGAAGCAACATTCAGCTAAAGTCAGGCACAGACTACGATTCCCCTTAGCACAATGTGACTAAATGCATAAATTAATTCTTCATATCTTTTCATTTCATGCTGTCCTAGTCTTATTTCTTCTCATTTGTACAGCACTTTGAAGGAAAGCGCTCAATATATTTCTTATCATTATGATGATTATGATTATTATTATTATTAGATATTATGATTATTAAACATGTCTGTGCAGTCAACAGAGGTGATGAAAAACTGTTGGGCAGGTTTGGTATCCAGGTAAAGAACACAGGGGTAGAGATCGTGGTAGAATTTATGTTGTGAATACTTTCTTTCAGAAGAAGCAGGAACATAGGGTAACTTTAAAGAGCAGAAATACAGTAGAAGCACACAAGTGGACGACGTATTGTATAGATGTGATAATGATGTTTAAATAAAATCACAAATATTTAAAGAGCTCTTTCCATCAAAGTGCTGTATATATAAGAAGAGATAAGAGTAGGATGCAAATGAAACAAAAATCAAACATTCATTCACTTATTTGGGAAGTTGGAACTGCTTGGCAGAAGGCCAAGAGGAAGACCAAAGAGGAGGTTTATGGGTGTAGTGAAAGAGGATATGAAATTAGTTGATATGAGATGAGAGGATTTAGAGAATAGGGTTAGATGGAGGAAGATGCTATTGTGGACCACGAAGTAGCAGAGATTAGTAAGGGTGAAGTGAGGAGTGCGTTGACAGGTGGAAAGGCAGTTGGTCCTGTTGATATACCTTTGGAGGTATGGAAGTATCTAGGAGAGTTGGCTGTAGAGTTTTCTACTTTCATCAGGAGAGTGATAGGACGCCTGAGGAATGGAGAAGTGTGCTGGTAGCAATTTTAAAGGAAAAGGAAGCTATCTCGAGTTATGGTAACTACAGAAATAAAGTGTTGCAATGTAGGAAAGAGTAATGTAAGCTAGACTGAGGGCAGAAGTGAGCATTTTAGAGCAGCACTATGGTTTCATTCCAAAAGTACAAAGTATGGAGAAGGTCAGAGGGAGCTGCATTGTGCCTTCTTAGATGTAAAAAAAAAGCAGAGGACAGGGTGCAGAGAGACCAACTGTTGTACTATGTGGAGAAATCTGAAGTGGCAAAGACGTAAGTTACAATGGTTCAGGACATGAGAGTAAGGCAGTGTTGAGGTGTGCGATAGGTGTGACAGAGGAGTTCAAAGTGGAGGTGGGACTGTATCAGGCCTTAGCTCTGAGCCCCGTCTTGTTTGCAGTGCTCAGGGACAGGCTGACAGATGAGGTTAGATTGAAATCGCCATGAATCACCATGGACTATGATGTTTGCAGACAGCATTGTGATCTGTTGTGAGAGCAGGGAGCAGGTGGAGGTCAATTTCAGTAGTTGGATGTATCCCCTCAAAAGAAGAGGAACAAAGGTTAGCCGCAGCAAGACAGAATTTGCGTGTGTGAATGAGAGGGACACAAGTGGAATGGTGAGGCTATGTTGAACAGAGGTGAAGATAATTGAGCATTTTAAGTACTTTGGGTCAACAGTTCAGAGCACTGGAGAGTGTTGAAAAGAAGTGAAGAAAAGCATGGAAGCAGGTTGGAATGGGCGGAGAAAAGTGTCCGGAGGGGTGATAAAAGAATGAAAGGAAAAGTGTAAAAGACGATGTCGAGACCAGGGATGGTGTATGGTTTAGAGACAGTGGCATTGAAGAAAAAACAGGAAGCTGAGCAAGAGATAGCAGAGATGAAGATGCTAAGATTCTCTTTGGGAGTGATGGGGATGGATAAGATCAAGAATGAGCTCATCAGAGGGACAGTGCATCTTAGATGTTTTTGAGGTAAAGTCAGAATGGCCTGACTGAAATCCATCATCTGCCGCTTATCCTGCACTCAGGGTCGCGGGGGTTGCTGGAGCCTATCCCAGCTGTCATCGGGCGAGAAGCGGGGTACACCCTGGACTGGGTGCCGGTCAATCGCAGGGCCACATATACAAACAACCATTCACTCACTCATTCGGGGCAATTTTCCGTTTTTTTCCAATTAACCTGCTGCATGTTTTTGGACTGTGGGAAGAAACCGGAGAACCCGGAGGAAATCCACGCAGACGGGAAATATGTGCAAACTCCACAGAGAAAGGTTCCCTTGTTGGAATCAAACCAGGCCTAGAAAATAGCTTCAACACTCTAACTTTGTGATTTACCAATACTCTGAAGCTGGGACAGCCAATTCAATGTGTTTGTGAATTGGCTACCAAAGCGTGGACTCTGGGCCCCAATCAGGTCCAGCAGCACAAACAGATCCTGGAGAAGAGACACAGAGATGTTAACAATTCTGGCAAGTCTGCACTTTGTCTGAAACCCAAGATATATTCCCTATTTAAAATTGGTTTCTATGATGATAATAACCCTTTTTTACACTAATTTATTCATGATTGACCACAAATCCTGCACTTATCCTATTGTAGAGGTATGGCGAAAGGCGGGATACAGCCTGGATTGGTTGCCAGTCTGTCGCAGGGCAACATATAGAGCCAAAAAACATTCACTCTCTCATTCGCACATCTGGGCAATTTTCCATTTTTTCTCATTAACCATCTGCATGGTTTTGGACTGTGGGAAACTGGAGAAGCTGAAGGAAACCAACACTGACACAGGGACAGCATGCAAACTGTGGGAAACGACCAGGGTCCTTCTTCCTGTGAGGTGGGAGCACTCACCACGGTGCAGTGAAAATAAGGCCTAGGCACAGACTGCTGTTTGTCTCTAAAATATGGAGCGTACAGTTAATCATCCAAGATTACTCTCCTTAATTTACAGCTACTGGACCCAAAGTTGTTGAATCTTACAATTTCTCCAATTGGACAAGTTTGATGTCTTTAATGTATGTAAATGGTACATCTTCTATAAATGCCATTTCTTGACTAGGGGATGTTTCTATTTAATTCTAATTGAATGATAAAGTCATCAGCACACAGACGCTCTCTGTGTCTCCATTGAACAAAGGCCTGTTGTGTCACACAGGGGCTCAGTTGGCAGAAGTAAGACCTTTGCACTATGGAGCTGGTTATTTAAAGACTTTTTGATGTCCAGTCAGACTTACTGTGGCATTTTGCTTTCACAAACACACAAACTATTTGGAAAAATCTATTTAACCCCCTGTTTTCAGCACATAAGCAGCTAAGTCTTGAGGGGCTGTGGAGACATCATTTATCTCCCAAAATACTGAAATCATATGCATGCTGGACTCACCCAACACAGTCATCTGTATACTAACAAGCATAGTGGGCATCCAAAACACTAATATACACCTTTAAACACTTCAGGTGGTTTATCTCTGTGGCTTTAAAGAAAATGTTACAATTTTTTTCTCCATCAAAACCCTCATGATCGTAAAAAAGGTAATATTTCATTAGAATACACGTTTCAGAACTACCTATCAGTTATCAAGGGCAATTAAGATCTGTGTAAAAGGGGTTCAGGGCTAAGCATGAGGGGAAGAGTACATTGCCATACAGCACATTCACATACAATTGTGACAACCTTTCATACACATCTGAAAAGATTTTACATAGTTAAATGAAACACTCAGACAATCAACGGCAAACTCGCATATCACTTCCTTACCAGAAAGCTCTATTGAAACATATATAAAACGCAGACTACTTAAATACTTGTGTACATTCTGTTAAAATGTAGACATTTTGTAATGCTAAAATACTTCTCCCATAGAAACATTCCGATATTTTACTCACGAACTTACCTCACATGGATACGATTTTGAATGCATTTATATAAAGAGCTATCAAGCCCCTATAAAATCATGCAAATGCTTTTACATAAACTTTAAAAAATCTGTTCATACATAGTTGAAATAATAATATCATAAAAGAAGTTTTACTGGGGTTTTGTTTCATGGGTGAAAGGCCTTTAATAACATGCTGAATTGTGATACCTTTTGACCATTTTCAGGCCATGAGATTTCATACTTTGTGAGAAACTCACGCGTCAGACTCTGGGGGAAGGCCTCACAGGCCCCACCAATACAGCATATATCACTGGGGCTAAGAAGTGGGGAAACTGGCATAATCATTAACAGAATAGCATGGCTACAATGGCAAAGAGGTAAAGTCGTGTTTGTCGTCATTTCACGGTGTTTAGTATTAGCATTGCGCTGCTGCAACAAGGTCTACAGTGCTGTGGTTGATTTTCTTTCGCTGGGGTCACCACTCTTGGTCCATTAACTCTGTTTGGCCCTTGCAACTTTATTGCAAAGGTTTCGTCATCTTTTGTGAGAGAGACTTTCCTCTGTTGGGCTACCTCTTTCTAAGAATCACCGGTCATTTGTGTGACTTTATGCCTCACTAGATGTGTTACTGCTAGGTTTTCATACTTCATCCTTTCATACTTTCTTCCTCTGAGCTATCCATCACTGCACGACCTTTCGTGTCAGGAGAAAAGTGGAAACAACAAAAAACAATCCTATTTTCCTCCAATAACCAAGCCCACTTCAAATTTCTGACTAATAACACTATAGTTCTCGGACACCATACCAGAAACATGTTCTGCCCAGATCAAGAACAAGCTGCGAGAACTTCCAAACCTAGGATGAAGACCACGCTTCTCTCAGTGTATGTGGAGGCCTTAAGTTAGCTTAACAAAGGGTACCAACTGGCTTATGTCCATCAAGACATAATTAGCACAAGGCATGCTAAAAACAGTTAACACACAAAATAAAATGGAAAAAAAGAATACAAATCAGTGGTGATTAAAAACGTGTGTTCTGATCTCAATCTTTTCTTTCACCTTTTTATCTGAGCATTTATGTTTTATGGAGGTATGTCAACTGTGTTGGTCAGCTAGTTGAGAGTTGAATGTTCTTTCCCTCCATCACAGTTAATGAAGTTCAACATTACTACGAGGATTCACATGTCACTAATTGTAACCGTGTTCATATTAATGTCCATCACTCAATGTGTATGTCTTTTTTGTCTTAAAATTCCAAGTAAAACTTAGGTAGACCATTATATCTCTATTATAACATACAGCTACATGAAGAGAGCACAGAGTTGGCACTGTCTTTAGGTGACAAGATGCAAAAATGACTGCATTCAAAGTTATGTTCACTACATAGGGCTTTTAGCTCTGCCATGTTTTATCTAAAACAGCTGGCCCAACTTTCTTCCAGCTGGCTAGAACAAAAGGCAAACCTTAAAAGTTGCAACGATTGAGAGATGTTTGTTTCAACTGAGGCATCGGATAACAAATTATTGTCCAGCACTTAAATATTATAAATTTGCAATTATCCCGCCATCTTGCTGCATTGATCCTTCCCACCACAGGTGGAGGAGTTGCCTGGGTAGAATACAAGATAGTCATTTTGGTGTTTATACATTTTTTTTTGCTTTGTTTCAGCTATTAGAAGCATAACCTAATCATGCTGATAATCAGTCAGTCATAAGCGACAGCAAACCATTTTCAAAGCTTGGTTAGCTGTGCACTTTATTTTTCCAGGTACCTTCTGTTTCATTTGCAAATGCAAACTACTCATGCAAAACTGCAAAAACACTTCATTTTAAGATCAAAAGGCTTTCACACATCCTAGAAAGGTTTATAAATGTAGGCTAATGTTTTGACAATTTAAAACAAATAACTTTACCTGTGTTAAAGCTTTTAAGTTAAATATGGAAAAATCGGTGACATATTTTTATAAGAGCTTTTGAGCTGTTTATGTATAGGCCTTTCCTCACTGTGTTTGAAGTATATTAAATACTAAAAAATTATGAAATACTTTCATATGGTTCTACAGGGATGATGATTGGTCAAGTTTTTGTTGTCTGTTTAAGTCTTACAGTTAGTTATTCAGAAGCTTTTCAGATTTATTTGTAGAGTCTTTGACTGCTTTGTGACTAAATGTGGTTTCATATGTATGCATGGCTATTTTAAATAATGATATTTTATTCTATTTTAAATAATAATTTTAAATAATGTCTTACATAGCCACTCATAGATTGGGAAGTTCTATACAGAAAAAACAAAATAGGTCTTTGGTTTACTATGCCATGTAGTAGGTTGGTATCTGTGGCTCCAGCAGGATGCGGGGTGGTCGCCATCTTCTGGGCAAGGTGTCGAGACCCATACAGGGAGTCCATAGCAGTCCACTGAGCAAGTGCTTCTTCTCCATCAAAGAAAAGTAGTTGCAGTGTGAGATTGGGAAATGAGCTCTAAAGGAGACACAATAGTGGTAGTTAGAAAGGGGTCTTCACATTCATATAAAGTAGTATTTTGTATTCATTTTTGCACCGATCTTTTGGCTTTTAGATAAAAGCAATATAAAAAAACAGTCTAAAGTTTTCTAAAATAGTTTTTGTGTGAAACTTCAATTTCATTAACTTTCAAATCAAAAATACATTCCATCATCACCTTGGCAAATGTTTTCACCTTCCCCATGACAGCTAATGTATTTGAATACAAAGCAAAATCATTTTCCCAAGACGGCCTTTATGAGAGACAGCTGATAGGGATGAACGTGTCCCTGGACTGAACCTGTCACAGCCCACCCAAAGGACATAGGTTGGAGCTCAGTTGTGAAAAAGGAAAAGGGCAAAAAAGCAGCCCCCATGAATGCTAAGTGCGTTCTTTATGAATCCCATCTGCCAAACAGTTCAACAGTATGAGTGGGATGTGAATGCTAATTGTGTATGAACAGATGCAAAGGCTTATGAATATCTAATCTTGGGTTTCAAAAAGGATGAAGGATTTACAGAGATCTACAGAGCAAATCGTTCTTACTGTCAAAACAATCACAGAACTTTTTATACCATCAAGGGAACAGCCCTCCTCAACTACTCTGTGAAAAAAAAAATCCCTGATTTAAATTACTGTTTTGTTTTTTATCATGCATTGTTTCCAGAAGCAAAAGGAAACACAATGAGAGAACCATATAATGTACTCAGTGGTATGTTCAACCTAACTAATAAATCTTTTTCTCAAAAGAAAATCACTTTGTCTTTTTCTACTGTTCCTGTGACAATTTTTGCTTTGAGCAGAACACAACTGCAGTTCCTTTAAAAGTTATTTTAAAAAGTAATGGATGTATACAGCAAGGGTCACTGACCTTTTGACTCGTCAGCTCTGAATCGAGAGCACGTGCCAGCTCTAGCATCATGGCACAGGGTACAGCAGAATCGGTGGCACCCTGAAACTCTCTGCCGTTCCATTGCTGTGGGTAGTACTTGGAGTCATAGTGACAGGCCAGAACAAGGCGACGATTGGCGGAAGGTTTGAGTGTGGCAATGATGTTTGTGAAGGGTAGTGGGCCGTAGGGTGTCTGTGACATAAACCTATCCTCTGTCACTTCCCAGCCAGCTCCCAGGGAACCAAGGACTGTTTTAATATGCTGAAGTTAAATACATACACAAACACATTGATAATTTGTTAGTGAATATTTGGTATGAACATCACTACCTCATAACCGTAATTAACTGAACTAAGTTAGTGAACATCAAACTTGTAAAGGATAGGGGTCTGACCAAGACTTGTTTTAAGAGGATGGAAAAAGCATATTTTCTTGCACCCCATTAAGATGAATTATAAAAACAGAAAATGAATGCAAAACTTTGTGATATTGGTATTTGATTTGTTCTTTAACTCAATATGATGTTGCCAACACAATTCAGTATTAACATTTTAGAAACATCTCCTTGCAATTTCTTATCCTATACCTGTGTATCACAACCACATAGGATGGGGTTAAACTAGTTGTGACAAGTTGACCTGCAAGCTCACCTCCTGTACAGCCTGACTACCAGCAGAGCCTGGGTACCTGGTAACAAGCAGTGGCCTCAAGTCTCGCTGCCAAAACTGTTCAAGGTCAGTATATGCCAATGCAGACGTGATCTCCTCTGAGGTAAGAGTAGCAGCTTGGTGCCAGAGCTGTGGATGATCAGAACAAGAAGTTTGAATGACAGTATTAATTGTATTATTTATTTTTGGGAAAGATATAGAGGTTATCTTTTCTGAAAATTCTGAAAAACTATAGTGATTAGCTTCTGAAAGAACCACAACATGAGGAAAGTATTTATCACAGCTCCATTGTCGTACTGAGAGGTTAGGCTCCTTACTGAATCTAAGTGACTTATTTTCACATTTTAAAGTTTAAGGTTTGGCAGACCTGACGGTTTACATGTTGTGTAATAAGTTAATGCCACTGTACTCAATGTGCAATGAACCTTCTATTTACCTTTTAGCTTGCAATACAAATTTTTACTAATTAAGGAGACTTGCTGAGAGGGAGGTGTTATTTTTTAATTTCCTGGCGCCCTCTATGGGCAAAATTTCACCAGATTGCATTCAAGCATTGTCCCTGGAATCTGAATGCCACGTACCAAATTTTCATGCGATTACATCAGCCACTTTGGATTTATCTGTGTGTAGTAAAGCAGAGGCTTGAAAATGTTCTAATTAGAAGATGGATTGATAAATTAAAAATTTCCTTTAAAAAGTTTTGTTGAGTTTGTTTGAATATAATACCAATTGTGTTTCATTAGCCTCTCAGCGTCTTCTGAAATTCTCTTAACAGCAAACGTAGAAGTAGATGGAAGTTCCTGCTGAAGTTTCTGCCTGTTGCACCTCCTCTAATGCCCATGGGTCAGCCGCAGGGACACCCGCTGCAGGATCATCAGCCAGGAGCCACCGTTCGTCAACGTTTCATCCCCTTATGCTAGGAACGTCTCCTGGTGGCGGGGCAGCAACAGGGACGTCTCCCTGTCACACCCTGCAGCTGACTGGAGTTAACCCCTGCGGCTGTTGTTGGGGTTCGCTGTCCTTTCCCCAGCTCCCGACCTTCCTCCTTAGCCATAGCCAAAAGCTGCCTTTCTCTGCCTTCTCTGCCACCTCTTTGACCTCTTTCTTGAACCTGCTTCTGGTCACTCCTGCATCCCTCAGGAGGCGCATGGTTGACAACCTTACAAAGCCTCTGCATCCCACCTCAACAGGGTAGATGGTGGTCTTCAAGCCAGCTTTCCGACACTCAGCAGCCAAATCAGCATATTTGGGCTTTTCGTACTCGAAGGCAACCTCGATCCGTTCCTCGTGTGTGATTGCAAGTTCAATGAGGTAAGCCAACCTTGCATTGCTGGACCATACAACAATGTCAGGGCGGAGAGATGAAGTGGTGATCTCTGTGGGGAACTGAAGTTAGCTGTCCAGGTCAACCCTCATTTCCCACTCATTAGGGGAAAAGGGTTGGGCTGCTTCTTTTTGCCGAGCGTCTCTATGTTCTCCGCCTTCTGAAACAAAGTTGATGCTGCTCTCTGCTGGTGGTGACATTTTGTTATCTTGTCGGTACCCCAGAGTTAGTTCTTTGGGCTGGGTATGTTGCTTGGCCTTCTGAGCTCCCAAAATTTGTTTCTGGGATATTCGTTCTCCGTGCAATTGTCTCACCCATCAGATGTCTTCATCATAACAAGCTTGCTGATGAGCAGCAGAGAAGGAGTTGATATCTTTTTTACCTTTAGCCTTGTGTTTCATTCATTCAGGTGATACATTTTTCAGATCTGTAATAACGTTTTTTTTATTTAAGACTTCATGGAATTTGACCGCTATGTTGTTGTAAATATTGAAACATTGGTTGTTTGAGGGATTTAACAAAGTTCCTTTGATGTGTCTCAAAAATAGTTTAGCTGCTCAATCCACCCACCTGGTTGTCTCAGTCTTGCTAGGTTTAAGCCATGGCCATGAGGGAATTTTGTGCACTGTAAGATATTGTACATGTATGTGAAATACATGGGTCTCAATTGTTGAAAAATATAGGGGGGTATTATTGATACAGTTTGGTACACCAATGCACAAAATCCATACATTTTCACTGGGTCTGAGCGGAGTGTAAATAAAGACTCCCAACTAATCATTACATTTTGCAATTTAGTAGGCCAATAGTGTTGAATGAGCATGAGTTCAAATCATTGTCATTTGTTAAAAGATCCTCAGTAGAAGCTGCAGCAAACTGCTTTACCATTGGTATCAAAGTTCAAACGGCAGAGAACTATGGTTGTCTGGGAAACAGACTGGAAAACCAGAGCAGCGGAAAAAGAGGGGATGGCAAATATCTGAGTAATCAAACGCAGCAGCTGGTACCTGTCGTCATGGATTGATGATTAGGCTCACTGAAATACATTTTGTGGTTATCAAGGCTACATATATAACTTTTTAAAATCACAAATTAGTCACATTTAAGATTCCAAAACCTGTCTGATGAATCAATATCCATTCTGCTGTTTATGATACTAGAAAATTACATTTTATGTTTGTTTTCATTCCTAATTTGTTTTTTATCATCTAAATCAGCACAGTCCTAACCCTCCTCTGAAAGGCTATTGTTCCCAGTCCAGTTTGGATTCATGCATCAGTCCTATAATGACAGTGTCACATGCGGTGCAATGTACAATACATTTTTGATAACATATTGAGAATAGTCCTGCAAAGGCTCACAGAGCCGATAGAGGGTTAAATGGGGGTCCACTTAAAATCTATAAATACCAAGACCTGCAATTGGAGGATCAAGGATGATGACTGTGCTGCCATAGCAACTAGACAAAAAGGAGAAGATGAACACATGGAGTATGAATGCTAACTCAGGTGCTTCTAGGGAAAATCATACCACAAGGCTGTATTAAAACTCTTTTTTCAAAACAATTATATTTTTTCAACAAATCCATGAATCAGCCATGATTTTCATCCAACCAAGTTTCACCCTACCAACGCACTGTTCAAGTGTGCTACAATAAATTCTCTCTTTAAGATGATTATAAGATTCATCTTTATTCATGCTGATTGAGGTAAAGGTCATTCGTGTAAAAAGAAAAAAAAAAAGAAAAAAAAAATCACATAAATGTAAAATCACAAAACTGGATGGTTCTCTTCCACCCCTAACAGAAACATATAAAGAAAACTGCTAGATGTATGAGAAACCAAATGCTCTATACTGAGTAAGCTCAGTAATTAACTGAAAACAATATTCAAGTAGGAAAAAACATGGGTTACATAAATTCTTTGAAATTGCATGTTTTTTGCTTGCCACCTTCTTTTGTTCTGAATTTAAATATTGGACCTTCAGGTAATATATAGTGAGTTAACAAAATCAACATTTAATTTATTTACCTTCTCTTGTGTCCAGTGAATTCCATCGGTGCGGTGGATTAGTGTCCCCCAGAAGCAGGCAATGTAAAATAAACACTTAAAGAAGGAAATGGGGCCTTTTTCGGTCATCATTTGGGTAGATCTTATCCACATTCTTGTCTGTTCTCCGCGAAAGCTTCAGATCATATGAAAGGCAGGAGGGAGGGCCTGAGGCTAAAAACCACACAACTGCAGACTTTGTGTGTGTGTGCGCGCGCTCTCGTGCGGGTACGTGCACGCCCCCCCCCCTCCAGTGGCTCCCAGGAGGTGGGCAAAACGTTAATATACGATATTTACAATTGTTTATTTTCACCAACAGATGGATATATTGGCATTAGACGACACATCACGATGATGCCTCTTTAATCCACAAATGTCTCAATCATACACTATAGCTTTCCCGGTTTAAGTTCTCTGAGAATATACACAAATAGCGTATTTCATGTGTTACTTATATTAAAGACAAAAACAAAAAAACACAAAAAAAGACTAAGAAATGGACACGAGGAGAAAATATCTTTTGGCAAAAGCGTAAACGTCACTTACCATGTGATTTTCCACGTGGCTTAACCGGAAGTTACATGCACGTTCAAAGTCTCCGGGTCTCGGAGAAACTGAAGCCGTAGTGTCAAAACACCGTTAGTGTCTTGTTTTTTTTTACTTCGATCTTGTCAGCAGCGATGGAGGATGAGGTGTGTGGCTTGAAGGCACAGTTACTAAAAAAGGATAGAGAGATAGCCGCCCTCAAGAATAAACTTGCCCTGTACGAAAAGGTACGTTTTAGTTACATTCAAGCTGACTTATAACCCACTGGGAGTACATAGCGATAAAGGTTGCATTTGTGGTAATATACAAGGGTTTTACCATACACTCATTGGTTTGAGCATTATTTAGCGTGTGTTTAATCTAGGCTAGGCTACGTAACGCTAAATGCTTAACATATAAATAAAGATAATTCAACGTAAACTCCACTCTATCCTGCTGTGTAATACCAATTATACTACAGTACATATGCCTTGGACCTTGTCAACGACATAAGTCAAAAGACAAGTACACATTTGAGTGTGAAGAGAAATGTCCTCTTGTGTCAAAGACCTACTTACCTCTTTCATTTTACATGCATCAGGATTTTCTAGAGCGTTAGAGCACATTTAACTTATCATGTCATGAATTTCAAGGGAAAATTGAACATCCTCCTAAACTATATGATATGATATAAGCTGTCTTACTTTTGGTTTCTTTAAAAAGCCTATTTGCCGTCGATGTATGATTGTATAATTCAATGTAGTGCCACATGGCACAAAAGTCCTGAAATAGATGTAGTATTCTGCCATTCAGTGTCATATGTCCTTGATGTGAGATCAGAGTCGCAATCCAGCACTACAGATGAATGACAGAGTGACACTCCTGAAACCTCTGGAAGCGAAACCAGCATTATGCAATGAAGACATCATGCGGTACAGCAGACAGCTCCTTCTGCCAGAGCTAGGCGTCAAAGGTATAGATTCGTCTGATACACAGTTTGTATTCTGCCAATTGAGATTCATAACCAAAGACTATCTACTGACTCTTTGCTGCCCATAGGTCAGCTGAACTTGTCAAAGACCTCTGTGCTTGTTGTGGGCTGTGGAGGACTGGGCTGCCCTCTAGCACAGTATCTTGCAGCAGCAGGTATCGGTAGGTACAATTGGTGATGAATGCTGAAAGTGTTCTCCAAACTCAAAACCTTGAAATAAGTGTAGAGCCCAGTTTCGTTTAAAAACGTTACTTCTATTTGGGATCAAGATGTGCTTTGGTTTGAAAATGAGCATATAATCCCTATTTTGTTTCACATGCTCAGATTCAACTTCTTCTCTTTTCGGCTTGTCCCTTCAGGAGTCACCACAGCAAATCATCTGCCTCCATCTAACCCTTTTCTCTGCATTCTCAACTTCCTGTCCTATTTATTTCTATCCATAAATCTTCTTTTTGGTCTTTATCTTGGCCTCCCGCCTGGTGTTCCAACCTCAACATCCTTCTACCAATATGTTCACGATCTCTTCTCTGTACCTGTCCTAAACATCTCAGTCTTGCCTCTCTGACTTTATTGACAAAACATCTAACATGTGCTGTCCATCTGATTGACTGATTCCTGACTCTATCTATCCTCATCACTTCCAAGGAGAATGTCAACATTTTCATCTCTGCTACCTCTAGCTCGGCCTCCTGTCTTTGCCACAGTGCCACATACTTCTCTCACGCAGTACTGTAGTTCCTCACTTTCCCCGTCTTATGTTTATGCTAGATCTACAAAGGCACGATTCTGCTCCCTATGTATTTCTCTGTACTTCTTTATCAACTTTCTCAAATAAATAGTGCATCTGTAGTACTCTTTATTGGCGTGAAATAGAAAACAGTAAATTGTCTTCACTTATATAGTGCTTCATGACCTTGTTGTGTCAAAGCGCTTTACACTGTATATCATTCACACAAGCACAACAGTGGTGTCAGAGATGCCATGCTCCAAGACAATTGGGAGCAACTGGGGACCCAAGCCCAAGGAGACCTCAGCAGGCAGGCAGGAGAAGCCAATAATTTAACATACTTGATCCATCAACCTTTCTGACTGGAAGGACACCCGCTTTACAAACTGAGCCAAGGCCGTCCCCTGCAGTAAAACCATAGTGCTGCTCACAAGTGCTCATATCTGCCCTCAGTCTAGCTTCCACTACTCTTTCCCACAACTTCATGTATAGTCCATCAATTTTATACCTCTATAGTTACCACAATGCTGCAAATCTCACTTGCCCCAGCACACTTTTCCATTCCTCGGGCATCTTCTCAGTGTCTTAAGATTGTATTGAATGATTTAGTCAAAACCTGTACAGCCACCTCTCCTAGACACTTCAATATCTCCACAGGTATATAATCAGGACCAACTGCCTTTCTACTCTCATTCTCTTAAATGCCCTCCTCATTTTCTCTGTGGGCTACTTCATGGCCCACAATGATCACCTCTTCTACTCTTTGTTTCGTCTTATTTTCCTCATTCATCAACTCTTCAAAGTACCCATTCCATCTTTCTATCACACTTCTGGCACCTGACAATACAGTTCCCTCTCTGTCTTTAATGTCCCTTACCTGCTGCATGTCCCTCCCAACTCTCTCTGTTGGAAAGATGCCATCTATCCAATCCTCTATTATTATTGCCAACCTAAAAAAAAACTATCTTACAGGTCATTGTACAACTTTGTTTGGCCTTTGCCATCTTATTCTTCACCTGGCCCTGCATCTACCTGTCCTCTTGTCTGCTCACATTAGTCATTGTCCCAGTGTCTCAGTGTTCTTTTGACCTGGCCACCTACCACCACTTTGCAGTTCCTGCTGTCCTTCAAATTCCCTTTGTGCTCCTACCTCTGCTCTTATAAGTTTTGTCATGTTTGAGTCTCTTTTTGAAGAAAGTATTCACTTCAGCCATTTCCATCCAGAATTTCTCTTCCCTGTAATTCACATCACACCTGTGGGGCATAACCACGGACAACATTGAGCATCAGACCCTCACTTTTTAGCTTCAGACTCCTCTTTCTAACTGACACCCGTTTTATCCATAGAACATTCCTGGCAAGCTCCTCCTTTAAGATAACTCTCACTTAATTTCTCTTCTCGTTGGTACCATCATGTAACGCCTTACATCCTGCTCCGAAGCATCGAGCCTTGCTTCCTTTACACCTGGTCTCCTGGACACGCAATATATCCACTTTTCTCTGCATCATGTCAACCAGTTCTAGTGTACTTTCAGTCCAAGCCTCTTGCCTCTCCTCTACTCTCTCTGCCCATGGACACACCTTCCTCCTCTCCTCCTTCGACCCATAGTAAGCCAATTCCCACTGATACACTTTAAGTTATCACAGCCACTAATGTTTCTGTTGCCTTGACGGGCACTGGTTTTACATTGAATGTCTTACTTGGCAAGGTATTTATCTTCATTTTTCTGGGCTCGAGACCAACTCAAGGAGAACACTGGCTTGTGCCCCTCTTGGGCTGCATTATATGCTGACATTCAAATAAATTATGCTTTTACTAACCAAAGACATTTGAAATGAGAGGAAAGGCATTTAAAAGGATGGTGATAGCAGCAGAAATCTGTTGGGGATTACTAAAAGGTAGAGTAATTGAGGCAATAACACTACTTTAGAACAATTCGGTTTGATAAATTTAACAAAGGACTAAATTTCTCCTGTGGTTTTACACCATAATTTTAGTGGTGCACCATTTTCAAATGTGATGCTTTGATATTCACTCAAACCTTGTATATTTGTTTATTGCAAGGGCGCCTGGGTTTGGTAGATTATGACGAAGTGGAGCTGAGTAACCTGCACAGACAGATTCTGCATGTGGAGGAGAGCCAGGGACAGGCCAAGGCTCTGTCAGCAGCTGAGGCGGTCAGAAGGTCCTGCACACACAGATTGAAACAGAATCTTAATAGAGTTACACATTCCAGCTGATTGCAGCATTTACAGGTCACAGACACCTATGTAGTAGCTTTACCTAGTCTTGTATATGTGTTAAAATATGCACCAAACAGTGGCCTGGTGGTCAATTTAGGTCCAGAAGGAGAATTAGATTTAAGATAGAGAGGTAGCCTTTTTTGTAATGATCATATTTTTATTTCAACGCATGTTATGGCCATTTGGTTACACTGTAATGTATACTGGTGCTGTCCAGTCTCACCACATGTTTTATTTGCAGGCAGGGTGTGCATTTTACCCCAGTCTGCATATTGTGTAAACACATTATTTGAGAAACAGCTTTTTTTGCAGCCTTTCTACCCCATCTGTGGTTTACATGCATGATTCCTGGAAAGGCCACATGAGGGCATCATTTCCCAATTGGCAAATACCATCTGCGTGCCGAGACTCTGCAGACTGCAATTCTTTACCTTTTAATTCAGACAACTTTGCATTTTTGACTTTAATGCACAGTGTTTCAGTATAATGCTTCAGTATAAAGATTACTTTAACACTGCCATACATATAAGACTTTCTTTTAGAAAAAAGAACAGTGATGACTTTTACAACTGTGGGTCATAGGTTGAAAATTCAGACTTCTAAGTTAATTTTGTTTTTGTTATCACTTTATATCTGCAGATTGAACTCAACTGTGGAGTGTATTCCTTACCACCTGCAGCTCTCAACAGAGAATGCTGTGCAACTTATTCAACAGTATCAAATGCCCTCAAACTTACTACTTCCTTTTTCTTTGCCATTACTCCATCTTATTGCTCTCTTTCACGAGAAGTTGTTGTGAACTGTTATAATGTAAATTTACCTAAGAAATGTTTTTGTAGAATTATCATCCTTAACTTATCTCACCCCATGTATGACATTGTGGCTGACTGCTCTGATAATGTCCCCACTCGTTACCTCGTGAATGATGCCTGTGTGCTCACTGGCAAGCCTCTTGTATCAGCAAGTGCTCTGCGACTGGAAGGACAGGTAAAGTATGACTTATCTTGCTATCATTAAGGACCCATTCCCAGGTAGTGGATGATCATTGCTCTGTAATGTACTCAAAAGTCAGAGCTTGTGAAAAAGCCTTCTAATTCTATGTCTTCAAAATGTATAGTTGACAGTGTATAACTATCATGGAGGGCCTTGCTACAGATGTCTGTACCCAGTCCCCCCAGCCCCGGAGACCGTGACCAATTGTTCAGACGGAGGGGTGTTAGGAATGGGTAAGCCTTTTTACTTCTTTTCCCTCCACCATTAAGGAAGCCGTGAACTGTGTAACCTTTAGTCTGCGTAGGCTTTGTAAGAATGTTCTGTTTATATGTAAGTTCCAGGGATAATGGGCTGCTTTCAGGCATTAGAAGTCCTCAAGATTGCTTCTGGACAAGGCTGTATCCTTTAGTTGTTACGGGTCTCTCCCTGTAGAACTGTCATTTAGTGACATAAACAATACAGTGTACAATCACTCAAAAACTTTAATTGTACCATAGTTAGGAATGGGGTTTAGTAGCACTTCACAGCTTAATCACGTATTATCGTGCAGCAATTACAAATCTGACAATGGACCTGAGCCATCTGACCGTCTGCCTGACATTGTCATTCCCTTAACAACACTTTTAGTTAGCAGCCATAGAAATATTGGACCTTTTTGAAAAAGATCTTTGGCTTAGATTGTCTACATGGTGATATTATATCTGTCTTGGTCTTTGATTATACTGTTCATCAAGAAATGATTTTCCTTGACCAAATGCATTAGCTTCATGTGGCCAGCGACTGGTGATGTTTGATGCTCACGATGCCAGATTTAGGTCCATCAAGTTACGGCCCAAGCAGAACAATTGTGCAGTGTGCGGAGAGAAGCCCAATGTTACCAAGTTAGTCAACTATGAGGCCTTCTGTAATTCAGCAGCAACAGATAAGGTAGGTCACGTGACGTCAAACCTGCTATTACACGTAATACTACTGATAGGGTTTTCTATGTACACCTGACAAGAACCACATGCAACTAGAAGTCATCGATCAATGGATCGACCCATGCTTTGTTTTCCTTGTGTTGCAGTGCCGCAGACTCAATCTCCTGCACAGTGATCAGAGAATCACAGTGAAGGTGTGCAATTTTTACTGCTTATGAAGAACAGTTAGCCATTGCATGACACCCTGCATTTAGTACCATTTATTGTATGATTACTTGAAATTTTGTTCTTGCATTCATAAACTGATTATATCTCAATGCGGACCCAACCCGAAATGGGAAATGATTTAAAATGTGCTTGTAGACCGCCCCCCCCCCCAAAAAAAAAAGAATAACATGTTCTATTTGGCACCGGCAGGAGTGGAATTATATTGCATCTGTTTACATTTCTGCAGAATTGGTGCTTTCAAACTCGCTGAGTCATTAAGAACAGAGATGGGGATCATGATTGATGGGCTTTGTTCAAGATTGCACGAGGGGCTTCCATTACAAACACTTTTCTTTCCTGAGATTTGAGGAAAGGTTGTTAAAGTAATCACATTATACTGAAGAATACTTATCTCTACATTTCCCGTGAGCCATTTGTGTTTCCTTATTTAACTCTTGAGATACAAATCTGTTTTCTTTACCAAAAGATAAAGCCACACCTCTCTCAATTACATAGTATTTCTGCATTAAGGAATTTTTAAACATAATTCCAGGATTACAAATCCATATTGGACAATGCAGAGCCCCATCTCTTGTTGGATGTGCGCCCTCTTGTGGAAGTGGACATATGTCACCTATCCATTGCTCTCCGTATCCTTCAGATAATGGAATCACCAAAATTAGTGGCACTATTCTTGTCTCCCGAGTCATGGTTGCATGCTCTGTATTATTTTGACGTTATTCAACTTATATTGTCACTAGACATCCCACTGTCAAGTTTAGAGGACAGGAGGAATGAACATATGCTCTTACTCCGGGAGAGAATCAACCAGGTCAAACAGCAGATGGCAGGTGACTGTCGGCCCCCAGGTAACAAGTCAAAACACCATTTAGGCCCGTACTTGTTATTTCAAATGAACAGGTACGTCAATCCACTTGTGAATACATTCACAGTGCACTGTATTGTTTGATGCTGCCATGCTGGCAGCTTATTTTGGACAGCTCCTAACAGGTTGTAGTGGGGTTGCTAGGTGACCCCTTTTCCAACACAAGTGTGGCCAACCTGAGCAGCTGGCCTGCTTTAGTGGAATTAATATTGAAAATCTTATTTTAGGGTTGTCCTGTATATTCACTGTAATGAGATTCCATATCATAGCTTTATTAAGCCTTGCGAGGCTAATGCTTTCTTCAGCTCAGGTGGAGTAGTTTAGTTTAAAAATACGGTTGGGTAAACCTAATGACACATTTTTATTCTTTTATCCCCTTTGTGCAATCGTTCATAACTTCTGGTCCTTCTATAGGAACAGTGTGTAAAATATCCAGCAGTCAGCTCACAGACTGCAACCCCTAACCATTTTTTAGAGAACAGTTGGACTATATGTGATATCGAACCTCCCCCAACAAATGTTGTGAGCATGGAAAAGCGCTTACCTTTTTGCAATCAAATTCATTCAACTTACTCCACAAGTGGAAATTATTTTTCTTATGTATCAATCATTCTTTAAAATTCAGTAGGAAAAGTGGAAATAGAGTAGGAACTGCATATCTCCAGCTGGAGACACAGTGTCTGTCTTCTATTTTTTTTTTTAAATTTGTCTTTTGTATTTATTGAGTTTTGGAAAACATTCATTGGAAAGCCAAACACCACCATGACTGCATCTTAGACAACCATTATGTGAATAACGGATCAGTCTAAAGGAACAATCTCTACATAAATGCTGCCTCCATCTTAGCTTTAGCTAAGATATAAAAGCAATGAAGAATCAAAGTAATGTTGAATCAAGTGCTTTCTGGTGCCAATGTGTACAAAGAATAAATTCATGCTTGTTCAGGTGTCTTTACAGTTTTATGCATCCTTCAGCTCTTCTGTTGCCCTCTTATAGCACCCAAAATAATTGCAGGATGGGGTTCCTGAAGTCTTTCCCATTGTCACTGTAGTTATTCTTTGTATCCTCTTTTTGTCCTCAGAAGTCCTGGATATCCTTTGCCATGAGTGTTTAAAGCTAGTAAAATGTAGAAATGTGTGATAGCACCAATCAGGATATGTGCAGGAACATACTAAAACAATAATGGGCTGATTTGTACGTTTTTAAGATTTACGTAGATGCAACATGGCAGGCTGTAGTGAAGATACATTTCTTCCTTTGTAGACACAAGCTTTATTTTAAGTCATAAAAGCAATTCTAATTCTCTCTAAATCCTACACACTGTCCCTTTAAACGTGTGCAAAGTTCTGCATGACTGCATAAAAGTTTTCTATAAATTCATTAAGATATGTTTTACAAAAGCTGCCTTTACCACCAATGTTTCACTCATTGTTTTCCCTCTATGGTTTTGTCTAGTTTATGTGATATGCAAGGTGGGTAATGACTCGCAGAAGGCTGTGCAGGTCCTGGAGAAGATGAGTGGATCGGAAGTTGGCGATATCACAGTGAAGGACATCTGTGGGGGCCTGATAGCATGGGCAGAGAGGATAGACCCCACATTTCCCCAGTATTAGTACTGCATTTTCAATCTGAATTTCAAAGAATAAATTTTGTTTAAAAGAAGATTGTAATGTGAAGTGTCTTAAATGTCCGGACTGAATTTCACTTGGTGTACCGTGAAAGCTCATGGACTTTCGCATTCCAGTTTGGAAACGCGTGTGTCACACACGCAGGTTGTGTAAAGCGGAGTTCTGCGATGCACAGTGAGATGGAAATAACGGGAAGGTTTGGCGCATGCGCAATACACGAAGTTCCATCGGGGGTCGCCATTGCTTTAGTGGATAGTAGTTCAAGTTTTCCTACCTCCTTATCGGAACTCAGTTATTCGGAGCTCATAGAAAGACTCCAACCCCCACAACCGCCCACTGCTCTTTTTCTCGTCAAACTGGGGGGAGTAGTCACGGCTCAAAGTATAATAAGATGCGCATGAATTTCAAATCTGAAATAAGATAAGAAAAAAAACCTCATGGACGGTTTGGATAGATTGTGCACGCTCGCATGTGCAATTCATGCAAGTATGGTTTATATTTAGGCTGCACTTTTTTTGTTTCGCGACTTTTCGAGGAGTGCACATCGCTTTTAAACTGAGATTCCGCTCAGCTCAGTTGATGGAGTTACAAAGTTTCTTCGGTCTTCCCCATAATGGAAAGAAATGCGCCCTTCGCTATCTGTGAAGGTAAAGTACTATTTCAAGAGCTCGCCAGAGTGACGCCTGGGTTTGAAAGCGTCTCAAGCGAGAAGTGAATTCCTCCGCCACAACGTTTAATTTAGATGACGCTAATTGAGGGCTTGTATGACTCGCTTCGCTGGGATCCTCGAGTCTCGACCCGGATCATCTTCTGCCAGCAAGCCAATCGAAAGTAGGAGGGGTGCAGATGTCCCGAAACCTCTGCTCCAGATGTTTGTAGATTCTGAATTCCTGTGAACTTCGAATCGACACAGTCTTATCAACTTTTACGCGCGTTTTATTGTGTGGAAAAGTGCGTTGTGTTGCGGCGACAAAAGAGGAGAAAAGAATCTTTGCTTCATCTAACGAGAGCCAAACAATCGATATAAAGGTCGAAATTAATTCAATTTAACGCAGATGTTTTTGTCGGTCGGACGGTTCATTGAAAGCAACGCGAGTTAGCCTCACGCTAACCAGCGGCAGTGCAGAAAAGTGGAGAAAAGCAACATGAATGAAAGCATCGCGAAAACAAATGAATAAGGTTTTAGTCTAAAGGAACGATTTTTGCACACGTATATGCTTGTTAAGAGTATTAATTTATTTTCTATAATAATGACAAATTTTTGGATGTTATCGGCAGTGAAATACTTTTTTTTCGGACTTTTAATTGACTAATGTGAGCTGCTACAGTTTGAGGATTTCTTCCTTGGGACAACAGAACGAGATCAGTCTTTTAAAATGCTTAAAATAATGCGAATTGTAAAATCATCAACGTGTGTGTGTTTTCTATGGTAACAGGCTTCTTGTGGTCAGAGTGGATCACTGACTTCAGTCAGGACAAGGAGCACCACTTCAAGATATGAAGTTTGTTACAGAGTTTTCAGAGACTATTTGTGTAACACCTGGCCACCCAGTGAGTGAGGGTGTGCTGGACGATCCCAGGTGGGCTGACTGGCTCTTACACTCTTAGGTTGTGAAAGATAATGCCGGACAGATAAAGATCTTGCAGAACGGACTCGCCACGACTGACGAGGAACGGAGAATTCCGGAAACAAAAATCTGTCTGAGCACAGTATTTATTGAACCCCCCCCCCTCCATTCACGCTTTTCACGTTGCCACAGGAAGAAACTCCGATGTCTGCCTCCTCTCCCCCGTCCTTACCTCGAGCCCTCCCAAACTCTCTCCATCCATACCACCCGTCCTTGCAATCTGCCCTGTCCCCACCGACTGGACTGCTCTACACACGTTTGTCCAATGGTAGTCATAGAGCCCCGAGCCCTACAAACTCCCGTAGCTCTTTCCATGGGGTGTCCTTCCTGCTGCAGATTGGACTGACAAGAGAGACTGTTAACCTAGAGGCCAGCGACCTGTCGCTTTCTGCTGTGAAGGACCTGGTTTGCTCCATAGTTGATCAGAAGGTAAGGAGATCATCAGATCTACAGCATGTCTCATAATAAGATGCATTAACCCCATCACATTTGTTTTTGCCTATAAAGTCAAACTTATAGCATAAATGAATACTTTTAAAGGTACGATACTGGTTGAACAATAGTCATCTTATTATTACTATCTGTGGTATTCAGAGGGACAAGGAACTGCAGTTGCCATTTTACATTACTTCATTTTTTTTACAGATGTGTTGCTAAAAACTGATTCATCACATAGGTCATTTGAAATACTTCATAATGTTTACAACTGTTGTCGGTGCTCTATATACTCCCGGAGCGAAAGTGGTTACACATCAGCTAGCGACCACGAAAGCTGTAAAAGCTACATGCTCTATGATGATATGGATAATACTGATTGACGACCTCACTCTGCGTTAGTGGTAAGGAAAAAATCCATATACCGTAATTTCCAGACTATTGAGCACACCTGAAGAAGCGGCACCGGCTAAAAATAACGGTATCGCTATCTTCGTCTTCCTCCTGCGCACTAAAACTATTCAAGTAGTCTTCTTCAGTGTTGGAATTGAACAGCCTCAGAATTACTTCATCACACACTTCCTCGGTCTCTCTTGGGGACATGAAGCTCGTCAGCCCAAAGAAATACGTAAATTAGCCGCATCATTGTTTAAGCAGCAGTCTTAAAAGCGTGTGAAAAAAGTAGCGGCTTATAGTCCGGAAATTGCGGTAACTCAATACACAGGGATTAGTGCTGTCTGATGAATAAACCATTTGTTGCACTAAAGAAATACACAATAAATTTAATATGTTTTCAGTTTTCAGATTTCATGAAGCAACAACAATAAAGGATGCTGGTTGAAAGTGGCTGTTGCAATCAGTATGCATGTGTTGATAGTGCTTGCATCTAGTTTTTGTAAAACATGTGTCCGTCCTTTAAATCTTACTTTCACTCTTTGTGCTCTTCACTACCTGTATGGGATTAATGGGTTGCAGATCCTGCTGGCATAATGAAATGGCATCAACATAATCATGAGTTTTTTTTAACACCCTTTTAATTTCAATGATTGCTTCGATTTGATTGCTAGAGTCTGTGATTAAGTGTGAGGGGATTTAACAAAGCACTTTAATCTGCCATTAGGACCCAGACACTTAGATGGCCAGAGCTGTTTTGGGTGTTCAAATACTGATGGCGTTGTATAATAAATATAAGGAAAAGTGAATAAGGGAAAAACCTTGTGATGAGCACAGTGGAAGATATTGAAGGAGCTCTCTGTAGAGTCTGTGTCCTTTGGTTCCATGCTGTCCAAGTTGACATTCCAGAGGAGCAGGGTAATGTTGTTGTTCTTTACGAGGTCTGCTGATTCTCACTAGCTAGTTATGAACAGTTCTGGTCTGCAAGGCCGAAAATCTCATCACTGCAGATATTTACATCGATCCTGTAACATAATCACAATTGCAAAAATCTGTTGAAGGAAAGGGAGGAGAAAGGTGATTCTTAGAACAGTGTTGGAACTAAGCACGTAGTTATTTGTAACAAGAATAAGGTTCAGGGTTATCTGTTGCTTTTATGTAGCTTTATTTTTTCTGTTATACCAGTAACTATGCTGTAAGGTTTATTCAGATATGCCAGGATATGTCATTTATAATCAACAGTCAATAAAATTGTGAACATATTGTACATGCTTCATATTCTAATTTACCTTCAAATGGCCACATAACCAGTTGATTTAACCATACTATCGTGTATTTTTCTGCTAAACATTGCCAAATGCAGTGTACTACCTCAGCTATTTTATGAAAAGCAGCCATATGGCTTTGATATCAATGGAAAATATGACTCTAGGCCCTTTGCACTCCAGTCCACCCCTGTCTCACTCCTTCTGAAAAGGAGATGACAACTCTGAGCATTTCACAAAGTCTTAACGTCCGGGCAAAGATTTGGAGCCCAGGATCTTGACAGTTGTCCCAGGATGTCAGTGGTCAGCAGAACCTCAGGTGTTTGTCAGTAGTGGGAGGTTCTAGAATTTACATTGCAGTATCTGCATGGTCTCCCTCTGTGTACGTCCATGACCCTGGAGGTCATACTGGTGGGGGGTAATACCCCTGCTAGGTCTTACCTAAGCCGGACAGGTTTCGGGGTAGAGGTCAGACGAAAGGCAACACCTGGTCCTCCAGGTTAGGTTTTGGGCGTGGGGCCAACAACTTCACTCCATAAAACAATACCTGTTACAGAAAAGATGGACCTTCGTCAGAAGGACTTATGATGCAGTGTGGTGAAAGCCGGAAATCATCCTCTCAACTAGGGCTACAGCCACCATCAGTACATGGAACGTAAGAACCATGTTTGAAGCTGGAAAGACCGCACAAGTTGCCATTGAGATTAAGAAGTACAACCTTGCCATACTCGGACTCAGTGAGGGAAAATGAAAGAGAGGTTGGCCACAAAACACCTGGCGCAGGGACTGGGAGGCAGATGCAAAGAAAATGGGCTACACTTTGGGACAGCTTGAGATGCTGGCTCAGGACTGAGATGCTTGGAGAACTCTTGTTGGCGGCCTAAGCCCCAGAAGGGGTAGTAGGCGATAAGATCTGCATGGGGATATTTTGGATATGATTGCAACCTTCTGTCTTTGCCAGTTTGCTGTTGCTTCCTTTGCTGAATGTTGGCCTGACTCAATAAGTGACTCACTATTCAGTCATGCAACAAACATGGATTGTTATCTTAACCTAAACCTATCCATTCAATGATAAGTTTTCTGCTGTGTCAGTTGTTTTGCAAGTTTCACAGCAGGATATTTTTTTTCTTTTCTTTCTGCTTTTTTTGTAGATGTTTTGAACCAGATTTCAGTACAATGCTCTATTTTTTCTACTCTGAACCTGCACCCAGATCAATTGACCTTTTCTCAGCAGCTCCCACTCATGTCTTTTTAAAGGGATGGTCTTAGGGTTGGCAAAAGTGGAAACCTCGCTGTGTGTGTTGTCATTTTTGTGGAAAATTCATTTAGAATATAAATTATAATACACAGGATTTAGTGCATATCCCAACAAACTATGTATTTGTGTATGGTATATCGGTTGTGGCAGGGTTCTGTATTCTCTGAGCACTCATTTGCGTGAATGAGTATGTAGGATTCACAATGGTGGAGTGATACATAGAAAAATGTTCATCCCGTTTATTTCTGCTGTGTCATTCTTTCAATATCTTCTCAAAGTTTTGACCACAGCTGAGAAGCAGCTGGATGTCTTTATCCCCTGTAACAGACATTTAATTTTGTTTTTGTATGGGTCAGTTCTAAGTATTTGAAAATATTTTTGAAACTTTTGACAGTCACCAGTGACATCATGACAACAGGAATTTTGCATGATCCTTTGTGCTTGAAACAGATTTTGCTTTCAGAAAAAATACTTTGATGAGCCTGTATGCTATAGCAGATGTATGAAGGATACAGTTTACAGCTGTTAAGTTATTATATGTTTTTCATGCTCTCATTTACAGTATTAAATATTATTTTTCAGTGCTACAATGTTGTGATTTTATAGTTTTCCTGAACCCTTTCAGTTCTGAATTCAGGAGTGTAGTCTAAAGATTGTGTCATTGTGACAGCACAATATCATTTGGATAGTTTGGTAGTTTGAAAGACATTTACTTAAGGGAGCAAGGGCAGTGTTTGTCAGTGGGCAATTGAAGTGTAATAGGGATGAGGTTTCGCAAGGGACACATTGTGTTCCTGTTGATGCAGTATTGTAAATCTTCAATCACTATTTTATGGCATTTTTCCACTTCACCATTCCAGCACGACTCAACTTGCTCCGACTAGGTTCTCTTTGTGTTTTCATTAGGGATAGTACTTGGTACCCTTACTTTTTTAGTACCTGCTCTAGTGTGTTTCCAAGTGAGCCAAGTGGATACTAATATGTGTCGTTAGCAGACGGGCCACTCCTTTGCCAGAGAATGTCGTCTCTGAATGTGACGCCCTACACAAGAATCAAACTTGCCATTTAAAAAAAAACAGGAAACAGCACGACCGTGATGTTAGCATGGCTGTTACTGCATCTTGCTGCCTGTTGCCCTCGCTGGCTCTCTTCTCATTCTTTGTGTGTGATAAAAAGCCACAGACCAAGCAGCAAGTACACATCGTGTCATTGTCCTTCATTGTCTATGTGTTTTGTGTCGCATAAAAAAATACGTCATGCCAGTTTTGCGCTGTCGTGCTGTGATGACTTGGCCACCATTGAGAGGGTACTCGAGAAATGGAAAACCACCCAAATTGACTTGGGTCGAGCTGGAACTGTAGTGAAAAAGGCTAAAATAAATACTTTCTTCATAAGCACAAACCATTAACTAAGATACACAGCCTGCAAAGTGCTACCTGAGCAGCAAGCGCGATGGAGGGACTTTTATGTTTGGTGGTAGTAGTGCAGTCTCCTCCCAACAAACAAACTCACACACACATTTCTGCTGCCAATGTAACTGAAGCTTGGAAGGCTGGCTGACTGAGACAAAAGGATTAAGGCACAAAAGGAAGATACACTACGGCAGAAACAAAAAACTACACTACAAGCTAAACTGTGAAATTAAACACAGTATAGTGGGTTTATTGTAAAATGGAATTAGTGTTCCACAACAACATGTCTTCGATGTTGCAACATCTCAACAGGAAGCATCTCTAAACTGCAGAATGTCCCAATTTTTTTATATGATTATAAGATAAATCTTCAGAATAATCAATAGATTACTCGATTACTAAAATGGTCAATAGCTGCAGCCATCATAGACTCATCATGAATGATTTATTAACACTAACTATTTCAGTGGCAAAACCAGAGTGCCCATAAAAATGACACTGTGCTGCATTCACTTTCTCACAAACAGTGAGTCCTAAAGAAAAAAAATGTGAGCACTATCCAGTACCTTATCCATAGACTGAACATAGTTAGGCAGTTGAAGTAGAAAGGTAACAGTCTCCTTATTAGGCCACTGTGCGTTATTTATGTAGGTAAATCAGATAAAAGGCAAGACAGAAATTCAGACTTTGAAGTTATCAACCTGCAGGCTGTCAGAGCTTTGGCAAAATATTGTGGTGTTTCATGTGGCTCCAAATAAACTAGCGACTGAGGCACCACTAACACTGCTGAAGCAAGGTCTGCTCCAAAAGTACACTTACAAAATCATGTGAATTACAGATACTACCAAAACCCAGAACACTAAATCTGGAAGAGAATGATTCAGTTTTCCAAGAATTTTTCAAGAGGTAAATCTTGCCATCAGAAGCCAAACTTATCAAGGAAGGATTAAAGAACAATTTTCTATTCAACTCACTCAGAGCTGACAGCTTGTAATCCTTTCCTTAATTATCTCCTGCTCAATTTATTTTTTTATTGTAAAATCTGCTACTTCTTTGAGCTTTGAGCTCGTGCTGAAACAGTGAAGAAAATAACACTTGGGTTTTTAGTTACCACTTTTTTTTTTAATAAATTTTGATTTCAAAACTGCTCTACCTATCCTTTTCAGACATTCATCACCACTATCTATCTCACAATGTTCTGCAAGTAGTCTAAGAATTCCTTGGAGAAACAGACAAACAAAAAAAGACTTTACCTTTACCATACAGCAATATAAAGGACAGTGAAAATCCTGCCTAATGGACATTCCAAACAAACACTGAAAGAAAGACAAAACTTGTGTGCTGAGTCTTTGACTGTCTAAATATAAACTACCTACCAGAGCTTAACAGTTGTCTTTATGCAGTTACTGGCAGCAGGTATGTATGCACTGATGGCAAGGTAGAGCAACCAGAAACTGGTGACTTGCTGAACTGTGAACATGGTCTACAGCCAGATGCTTTAACCACAATCCCCAGAGTGAAGCATATAACAAACAGGACAACTATCATGGAACCACCTTCAAGCCCTATATTTGAACACCTGAATCCAAAAATGATCAAGAAAAAAAAGAAAACAAAAAACTCAGGAACACACCAGTCAGACTTAAACATCAAGACAAGAAGAAACATCTATCAACTTGTGCAAAATGCTAACCAGCTTCCAGACATATTTGAGGGAGACCCAGGGGAAAATGGCTAACTCGAGACAACAATAACTTCATTTGCAATTTTTATACAGATCTAACTGTTCTAGAAACAGCTTTTTCTTTTCTTTTCGGCTTTTCCCTTCAGGGGTCACCACAGCGAATCAACCTTCTCCATCTAACCTTATTCTCTGTATCCTCATCTCTCACGCCAACTACCTTCATATCTTCTTTCACTACGTCAATAATCTTCTCTTCGGTCCTCCCCTAGCCCTCCTGACTGGCATCTCCAATTCAGCAACGTGTCAAATCAACCAATGACAGACACATTAATAGCAACAGTGTTAAAGACAATTTATTAAGTGTAAGAATAAGAATCGGATTAAAAAACAGATTGCCACGTCGACGGTTGTCAAAGTGGCTCTGAAACAACAACAACAAAATGAGGGTGACACAGGCATTGTCTTGAATCTTGTTTCACAGGTGCATGCACCATACTGTAGCTGCATAAACTAACAAAATATGTCATTGGCAGGACAGGGAATCAATGTAGCACAACCACTACCATATGTGGGCTGAAAATAATACCCATCGGGCCTAAATCCAAGACTGATCCAGTGATAACCTCTCCAACCTCCTACATTTTGCTCCTTGTCTAGGACAGTCTTGCTTTACTAGTCAGGTTCCTTCTCCCCCGTCTCATTTTGGGGCTCGATGAATGGGGCGAACTAAACATCCATGGCTTCCACTTGTTGAATGCATCCTGTTTGGTGTCGCCCAAGTCCCGTTGCGCAGCCAGAAAGGGAGCGGTGAAGGGACAAAAGTTCATGACTCCATGAGAATGAGTCCCAGCTCCCCAGCTGGTCAGCCAGCCGACTACAGAACATTCCTCTTCACCCAGGCATTTTTTGTGGATGATGTGATACTGCTCGGGGCTGATGGGATTTGACTGTTGGAAATATTTGCAGCTCAATACTTGCTTTGGTAGCACAATTTCAATATTATTGGATGAGGAAACTGTAATTACATTATGGATGCATTTTGTTTTCAGAGCTGGACTATGTTTGACATCATACACAGGTGCAACATTAATTTTCAAAGCAGATACTTTCTGGTAAATATTTGCAGCAAACATGCCTGATATATATAAGAATATAAGATTTTGCCTGGTTAAAAGTCTATTGTGATTGAAAACAATGAGGAAGCTTAGCAGGAGGAAGAAAATGAAATTCTATTTTTGCATAGATAAGAGAGAGAAAAAATTAACCTCTACCCAGTTGATTTTAATGAATACTTCAATTTTTGTGTCTCTTGCACGGACTTCTTTTTTTTCTCTACAGCTGGAAATGCTGTGAGGCAGCTGCCTCGGCCACAGGTTTCCCCATGGGTTTTTTAGTTTCATAACTCTCAGTTTCTGGTTGAATTCTGTGCGGCTGCCTCTGTAATTAACCCAACAAAAGCCTTTTTTGAGTCAGAAGCAGGCTAAATTTGACAATCTTTCAACAAAATAGCAGTGTAGCGTTAAAACACTTGGATTTGGATTGTTACAAACTGTTGAGTGATGTTGATTCACGGTGATACTTGTCACCATTTTTTATAGATATAGCCATAGTTGCAGAAAGCTAGCAGGTTTTGTGACAATATGTTATACAATTCATTTATTAGAAGGATAGAGTACAATACAAAATAGCAAGATTAATACATGCAGACAGAGAATGAAGGCTGCAATTTACATCGCTGACCCAGACTGGAAATACCCCCCCACCCGTGTGTGCACACGCACATACACACACACACACACACACACACACACACACACACACACACACACACACACACACACACACACACACACACACACACACACACACACACACACACACATACACACACGCTCCCTTCAATCACCAGTCTGAGCCCACACCACATCTGCATGTTCCAATAGAGCTGCCTGCCATATTTCACCCCTGAGGACGTTCCAACAGCACAGGGCTTTATGTGTGTTATGCATGGAGCCAGACATTTCCTGGAAAGCACATTCATCTCATCAGGAAAAAAAACAGGTCATCCTCGTCTC
>CAAKHD010014076.1:119794-157210 GCA_901007705.1 Fistularia tabacaria
ATTCACTACATCTGACGTTCTTAAGCAAATTAGAAAGAAACGTGTCATAATGGCCAACAATATAGACTATGTGTGTGTGTGTGTGTGTGTGTGTGTATCTGTCTGTCTGCGTGTTCCAATAGAGCTGCCTGCCATATTTCACCCCTGAGGACGTTCCAACAGCACAGGGCTTTATGTGTGTTATGCATGGAGCCAGACATTTCCTGGAAAGCACATTCATCTCATCAGGAAAAAAAACAGGTCATCCTCGTCTCAAAATTTGCTGGTATTGGTGATGAATTGTAGGGCTTTTCCAGTTCCAATGGTTTTCAGTGTTCTTTTTCAGACATACTGATGTTTCCTAAATTGGACAAAAGAGTTGACAAAAATTATTTCACAATTGGGACTGCTGAAAAAACCTTCCTTGTACTACTGAAAAGCCTATATGCACAAGGAATCTATCCCTTTCCCCAGTCTTGGAGTAATTTGTGGAAAAGGGCTAGAGAGAAGAAAAGGGGAGAAAATGTTTCTGAAGTTAAGTGAGCTAAGTAATTTCTACCATCTGCATTGCACATTTCTTCTTTGAATGTAAAGTGGCATGGCAGAGCACAAGTCTTAGCCAGAAAAATCAGGCAATGACAGGGTGGTTCTCCCCAGGGGAAGAGGGCTTGGAAGGCTGAGACAGCGCTGTTGGCAGACCTTGTCGGGCTCACAGAGGAGGTAGTGGCCATTGAACAGTTGATGCCCTGCGATTCGGTTAGTACCAAACCATCACTAGACGGTTGCTTTTGGCATGAATTGCGTCCTCACTTTAGAATTTCATCTAACCAGCTCCCCAAATGCCCTTCATTGACTTTAACCACTGATGGGAGATTATCTTTCATCAATTCAATCTCTATTAATACTGGCTGAATGGTCTGTGTTTGTGATTATATTAAATCGGTTGGTTGCAATAATGTGGCAGCTGAGGACAAAGGCTGCGGGACTTTGTCCTTATGAAGCAAAACTTCATATTTTGTATTCACAGTACTCATACAAAGGTTGTGCCAACTTCCATTTGTAATCAAAGCATAGTTTACTAACAGAGGATCTGTCAGTTCCCAATAACACTTATTAACAACATTAACATTAACATCACACCTATTAACATTAACAGTATGCAACTACTGCAGCAAATGACCAGCACAGCACACTTGGAGGACTTCAACCATGACAAATAATAATCAAGTGTCGGGTATGGGGGGGGGGGGGGGGCTTTGTAACATATTAGCCCTTGCTTGTTTAATCTGTACAATCACTGGAGAACTACTCATCTGATCTGACCAAGTAACACATGGCTAGCAAGTAATATTTAAAGTTTCCTGTGATAAAATTACGTGCTCATTGTGTTGACTCAATGCAGTAAGATCATGGTGGCATCATCGATCCTTGTTGTTCCTGCCGGTTGCAGAATGTCTTATTTTTCAGCTGTTTTCTCAGCACTGTTTGCCCTTCCTGTCTTCACTGAATTGCGTGATTGGTCAAACTGATAAGAGGGTGGCTGGGGAAGTGCAATTACATGTAGTAACAAAAAGAGGCTGAGTGTATTATAAAGATTGAAGGGCCCAAGAAATGCTCCTGTGTTGCTCATTTAATGAGCAACATTTGTTCTGATAAAAAGCTCCACAAGCCTAATACAAAGAAACAGACTTATAGAACAATTTCACATTTCTTTGATTAGTTAATCTGCACATTTAACCGAAGGGACACATGAATGACTCAGCCGGACTGCTTTTGTGACCGTCTTCATTTGTGCTTGTATAGCTAGTTCCCTTCTGAGCCACTCCCTGTTTCTATATTCTCTCTGCTCCTGCACTCCAATCTGCTGTGGTCGGTGGAGCAGCACAGCCTGTGCAGTCTGTGTGCCTATGTTCAAATAGCTTTTTCTCAGCATTGCATTGCTATTATTCTTCTCTGTTTTTCAACTTTAGGAAAAGGCTGCTTTTTGCTGCCAAAGTCTGATACTTGTAAGTTTCAATCAGGACTGAGTGTCTAGTTTTATATTATTGTAAGTATTGTAAGTATGTAAGTATTGTAAGTTGTAAGTATCCGATTTACTGGAAATATGTAAATCTGTTGCAGATTATCTCTTAAAAGTAGAGTTCTATTAATCATTAAGTTTAACAAACAAAGAACCCACAGCAATCATCAATGTTTTGCTGAACAACTGTGGTATTTTCCTGCATTCTGCTATGATCCCAAAACTTGTAAACCCTCTCCCCAAGCCAAGCAAGAAAAAGCTCTGAAACTTTGAATTTCATCCTTGTTCAAATTCTCCCAGGTTCACCTTGTCGTTTGTTGAGGGCAGTCAGGAAGATATGGAATGTGAAGAGTTGAACATCTCAAACGTGGCATACAGTGGGGTTATGGCTTGTCAGTAGAGTACAGCTGTCTGGCCAAGCCTGTCTTCAATCATACTTCTCTCTCCCTCAGATCCTGTGAATCATCCTTCCTCGTCTGTGACTGGTCTTTGGACACTGCAACACTTTAAATTTCCCCAAACCACACACGCATGCACAAACACTCACAAATGTAAAAAGTGGCTTTCTAACACAATCGGCAGTCAAAGAAGGGTACTATTGAGCTCTAACATTTGGTCTTCATTTGGGATTGTGGGGTTTGTTGCCAGTTATCACACCTATAAGCTTTTCCACTCCATTTCAGAACAGGAGACCAAATGAACAGTTTATTCTTGGTTCAAAGAATCAAGGGACCCTTGATAAAACAGAATTTTTTTTTCCAAAGAGCATCAGAAGCAATTTGGCAGACAATCATCAATGTTTTGTACCAAATGTAAACTGGTTTTTGCAGTATAGCCATGTTAGAATCCCGCTGATAATTAAACAAAGTCTAGGATGACAGACACTGCTACACCAAGCATGCTCTGTGGTCTGGACGAGGCCCATGACCAAAAGTCAGTGGTTAGAGCCGTGATTCCTCCTTGTCCTCACCAGAAATGCAGATATATGCACATCCCTTCAATACACACATCCATAGTTTTGTGACTACGGCAAGAAGGGAACCATTGTAATAAATTGCATATGAACCCTTGGCCCATCTCCAACCCTGTGTTTCTCATTTTGCAAGTTAGCTATGATTCATTCAGGCTGTGTTACTCAGGCTTGTCTTAAAACCTGAAAAAAAAGACGTGAAACTTTGCAGGTTTTTAAGTGCATTGCCATAATTCCCAGAGTGGCATAGACTGATCAATTAATGGTGAACTTAATACTTTATTATTGAGCATTTATTTATCAGCTTGCATTATATATTAACAGAAAATGTATTCTAGCTCATGAGAAGTGAGTAGCTTTTGTTGCTTTTTGGTTTTATGTCTTTGGTTGTTAAGGTTCAAGGATGCGGTCTCAAGCCTATAAACCAGCTATCAACTATTATTTTTTGTTTTTGCTTTTCGTTACCATTTAATGTAATATTAACATTATCCTTATAAGGTAACTAATCAAAACGAACACATCATGGATGAAAATAATCAGCGTAGCTGCAATGCTGTCATGCATATAGAGTGACTATAGAATAACATATTGCTAGTCAAGCCTGCCCCCCAGAGGTGTCATTCTGACCGTATTTGTTGTTTTGAAAATCATATCCTTTTCAATTCTGTAAAAACAAAGCTACAGTAAAACCTATGAATGAACCATGAGTCATGCTCTGCCACATGGCAGGAAACATGTTGGGCAGCCTGCACAGTGAGAAAGTCACAGCTTCTATTTCAACTCTTTCACCGCATTTGATTAGCTTTTTGCTTCATGTGGCTGTTGGTTACCCAAAATGGAGTTTATATCCTCCTTTTTAGTGGAATAATGCCCGATTGGATTGCTGGAGGAAGACATACAGTTATATGAGCGTGTGTGGGCATTTGGGAAGGATGGGATGAGTTTACTTAATCCTACACTTGTAAAAGAAGCCTGCTTGGATATGAACCATATGAGACGACTGCATTGACCACTAGCTACATGTAGCACATCGCTTCCTCTCTTGACATCCAGCCGTAGCATGTTTTTCTTGGCATTGTCGTGAAAATGCCTTTCCATGCAAGCTGTTGAGCAGGAGCAATGTTCTTCACAGTTATTTGTCTCACTATGGTTTGTGATCGGTACATCTACACTGTCTTTAAGCATTTGTAATAGCTAATATTTGCAAGTAACATGCCAAAGCAGTAAAGCAGGGGACAGACTTTTTAACACAATATGTAAATCCATCAAAATGATCTAATATTTAAATCAAGTTTCAGCCTTAGCATTTAGAATATATCGATGTGTTTTGTTTTTCTTGGCAGGGTTTTTTAAGTTTAACTCAAAGTCAGAGAAAATTGTATAAAGCAGTGCCAGTTTTTCATTTAAATTTGGAGCCCATTGTATTCTTAGAACTTCTGTCAGGGAAACATCAGTCAGTTGTTGCACATCACAAGTCCAAGGTAACCAGAAATCACGATGTCAAAAGCATTTGGTCGAAAATTGTTCAGAGCTGCCATCACACAAATGTAGCACGCACCACAACATAGTTCAGGTCAGCTTTGAAAAAACCCTCACCGACACAGTATGTTCCAATCACAAGCTCGTAATTTTGGCATATACACCCAAAACTCTTGCTGTCCCTTGTAGCTTTCTGATGTTTTTTTTTTTTCCACCAACCCTTAGCAAGGGAACCAAGTCTTTACCTCAGTTTTATCTTTGTGTAAATTCATTCTTTTCTTTTCCCTGTAGCATTTGTATTCTATCGCTTTGTCTGTCTTTTTTAAGGAAACATCTTTAGTGTTGCCTGTTCAAAAAATAGAGATTTAACACTGAAGATTATTCCCAATCTGTGCAATTGAGTTTCAAGAAATGTATTCAAATAATGCAACTATGTGATCAATATGCAGCATTAGGTCTTTTCAATCAGTCCATGTATGCAGAAATGGTAGTGAAAAGTAAACAAGCGATCATGTTCAAAGTTTAACCTTAAATTGGGAGTGTAACCACATTTACATTCAACAGCACATCTTTTGGGTCACTGATCTTAGATGGAGTTGCAGTTTTCCAAAACAGTAACACACATGTGCAGAGCCCTCCATTAAATCAGAGCTATTTGAAAACATGACCATGTAATTATTCATTTATTACATGTTATTATTGTAATTATAAGCCAACACATTCATTCAAGATGTTTATTATCAGTTACGATGGCAAAGCGTTAGAATATAATGTACTGAATTGGAATGACAATTTCAGCATACATTTGATTAAAATCAACATTTTTGGACTTCCATAAAGTCCATAGGGTTGTATCCTGAAAATAGCCATGGAATTAATGTCATGAATGAGCAACAAAATGTAATACAATCAATTAATTGGCAAATGTGTAAAGTAAAAAGCAATTCAGGCACTGCATATTGTTATTTTCATCAATAATTCATAGTAACAATACATTTTCAAGTGTGACTTTCCTACCTGTAACATTAAATCTGGCATCATGTACTGCTAGTTAGTGCTAGTACAAGGAGTCATAGAAAGTGACCCATTTTTCTGGAGGACATTTGATAAATGGTTTAGTGATTGTTTCAAGGCCAGCGAAAAAAAGGTCGAAGACAGATATTGAATCTATTAAAGACTGGAAATTTTAAAATTTTCAAAATGCAACTGAAAACAGAGAAAACTGTTTTATAAGAATAACAAAATTAGCCAAAACACCTTTCGCTCAGCCTGTTTGTCTATTATATGCATCTAATATATTGCATTATAGGGCTGGTACAGTAGCTCAGAGTTATTTCTGCTTGACAAAATACTGATTTAGTTTGACCACTTCCTTGGACAGTGAGCAAGATGGCTGTTTTTTCATCAACCTCCTCTGATAAAACTGATCCTGTGGAGCTGCTAATGTTTATGTTGGAGGGTTTTGGATAAGTCTTGTGGAATATTGTCCCAGAACTGTGTACATTTCTTGGATATTTTTGAAATTAGGGTTAGGGCACAACTGGTGAATATGCAAGCCACACTGGACACGGATAATCCATCTCCTAATTTGTTTCATGAAAACATTCACATTATAGAAGAAATGTCAGTAACTTGCAGTACTCTTTCCACCTTCAACACACTTGCTGGGTAATCGTCAAAAGCTATGAAATCTCAAGCATGGCCATTCATGTTTCATTTGTGTAATTTTTTTAATGCGCCTGAATTCCTAGGGCATTTTCTCACAGGTTGATCCTGTAAAGTTCTTACTTTAGTTTTCAAAAGATGCCTTTTCAAACATGTTTGTAATTATATTTACACTTTAATATGGTTATATGAACCTTCCATATCTGATCCTTGCCTTCAGTGCAACAGAGACTGAAATAATACAGTGAAATTTAGAAACAGTTTCGTCTAGGAAACACGAACTTCATGTTGAAAAAAAGCCCCTTAGGAGGCTTCACTCCAAGAGACAAATCCGATATTTGGCAGCAGTTTATGCTTACTATAACTATCGTAGTAATTTAAAAAAAAAATCTGTTGCACATTTGCTTTTTGTTTGCATGGTTGGGTGAAAAGCCTTTGTCGCTATTAGAATAATACTATGTAACGAAAATAAATGTTTTTCTGTGTTCCCCACTGTTTTGTGGGACTTGGGACAAAGTTAACTGCACAGCCCTCCCACAAGGTTGGTGTGAGTACCTAATTAGATTTCCAGTCTGCTTCTCTGATCAGACATTGAGGTATAAACTAAGATCTTAAAGCTTTAATTTAGTTCCCATTTATGCATGTAACAGATTTTAAATTTTTGTTTTTTAAAGTTTCCTTTCCCTTGGCCCATAAACTCACTTCAAGTTGTCAGGGTCTTACAACTCAAACAATGCTTCAAATACTATGCGGTTTGGAACTGTTTTAAATTTGTAATTATTTTTCAAAAATCAAACAAAGTAAATCAAAATCAGCCTTAGTTTTGTTTTGTGTTTGTACTGCTGAAACCTTTGGTCCAATAATTTTAACATTCACTAGAACTGACTATCACCCTCCTTGACTCATGAATAATTACATCATATCCACCCTGCAGAAACAACACAGCAGCAGCAAAAAATACAAAAATACAAACTAACACGCCAATTGGACCATAGTTCTTTGAGGCTCGCTTCAATTGCATCACCCAGAAAAAAAGAGAACATCTTGTGCTTCCTGGTGAAGGGTCTCTGGGGCATGGTCTTTTAAAATGCAGTACGCTTTCAGTCAATGGACTTATTTATCCGGTGAATAAAAGCACCTTGTATATCACGGATCTCATGATATTCCTTATCCTGCAACCTCAAGCAAAAAGAAAACCTACCTTCCTCCTGACTCCGGTTAAGTGGTTAACCAGAACCAATCACAATAATTTTAATATTCTAAGGGTTTTTTTCACTCAGGTAAGTTATCAAGTTTCATAACTGTTGGATAAAAAAATCCAAAAGCATAGGACATTCGCTGATCATGAGCTTCCTTAGTTGCATTGCCATCACGGGAAAGTTGTTTGGGATATTTGTTAAGTACCCAAATCTTTTAAATAAGCTACGTAAATGATGAACAGTAATTTTGTCATCCAAAAGCAATACCAGAGCGACCAAAGTGATGTGATAAAATAAATGAATAATAAGAAATTAACCCCTGAATGGAGTTTCCTTATCAACTATACATGTTACTGTATGTCTGTCCCCCATAATTTTCTAAATGAATTTTGAGTTAGTCATATGTAGTTTTACTTCTGAACTGTTGCCTTGTTGTGGCTGATTATTGATTTCCTGAGAAAGACTGTCACACTACGCTGCGGTAGCAATGGGAAACAAATGATAATGTCATGATTTTTGCAGATATCTGACCCAAATGCAAGAACACTCTGAGGAGTTAAGGGATTTTCAGGGATTTATTGAAAGGGCGAATGGATGACTGTACTGGGTCCAGGTTGTTTCTGGGGGTCAACGGAGTCTCAGGTACATGCGAGGCAAGGTGCGACATAGATCTTGTGGAGTCAGGAACGATAAGGATTGCGGAAGTCTCTGGGAAAGGTGAGACGTAGATCTCTGGATTGATAAGGAGATAATGGATCTTACTGTGAGTGATGATGACTGGAATCCGGGAGAAAAGGTGCACTGCACACCTGCTGGAGTCCACGCTCCTGCATGGCTGCTGCTTGATGAGAGCCTGTGGTGGAGAACTGCACAAACTGATAGCCCTTTATCCCAACAGTTAATCTCTGCTCTCTTGAAACAAATGAAATAAAACACTTTTTGTGAAATTCATTGTCTGCAACAGTGTTCTTTGTACTCCATGAGCTAGAAGACCTAAGGAGGACCAAAGTGGGAGGGGTGAAATGAAAGTCAGTTTAGGATTTGAAGCTTGTGGTTCAACATCAAGATATATTGAATAAAGAAAGAATGAAAACAATATAAGATCATAGTCGTTTTTCTTACATTTTATTTGTTCCTTATCATGCAAGTAATAATTTCTGAACCACTTCTTTGTGCCTTACAGTTTTTATTTTCCGATCACTGTAAATTAAATTCTGATGCAAAATTGAATACAAAATCTTTTTACTGCAGAAGATACTTCAAGTGACATGCTTTACGCAATTCAGAACTTCAGCAGTCCTTTAGCTTAACAATGCATACTCAAACATGTTATGCATGACTGTGCAGTGCTGTTAACTGTATACTCTGAGCAAAATCAGGACATGTCACCGGAAATGTTCTGCATATCCGCCTGGGTTTTTGCCAGACTAATAAAGGTATGAGGCAGCCAGAGGTCAAGCAGCATACTTTTCCTTACTGTCATCACATGGCCATCTGTCAAAACCTTCTTGCTGTTCTGAACACTGCTTCCCTTTTGCCACCCACCTCCGCCGCACATCCGACGCACATCAGACAGGCAGATGCACGAAATTTCCCAAACATTATTTTGTGCCAGCTGTATAGAATCTCATTGTCCTCTAAGATTCAACTTCCAAGCTCAGTTTGTGTTACTGTGTAATGGCAACAAGCATACACTTAAAAAAATGAGGATTTAACACAGCTTTACTCCAATAATTGGTGTATACAGTTAGGTTAGGATATAGCCATTTCTGTCATTATCATTTTAAGGATGACAATAGAAGTTCTACAAGAGACAGTGTTGTAATTAATGGCAAAATTGGTTATTTAAACCAGATTATTATTTCATGGCTGTCTTGAGGTAATTTGTTTTTGGCTCCAAAAAGATCATAAACAAGAGCCTCCACCCTCCACCTCACCTCCAATCCCCCAACCACCCACATGCATGTGCCAACACACACACACGCAAACACATTTTCCTTTTCTCGCCTGTCTCTCACTCTCTTCCCTCATAACAGGATTTAGCATATCATTAGTTCATCCGACAAAAGCTTACAACTGCAAAGCCCCTTTCCACTTGTGTTTCCAGGCTGACTTGTGGACCTCACACACAGCATCTCTGCTCTGGGGTCTTTGGTGTGCATGTGTGGTCGTGGATACTTGGTTGAATGGATTTACGTTTGAAGATGACAAAAGACATGCTTAGTCACTTTGGACTCCAAAGACATAAGTAGTATCATGTGTATCATGTGTGGGCAATAGTGCCTAAATAGTACTTATGTACAGGACTATGGTTGAGGTGAATGTCTTATTTTTACATTCATGTATGCCCGGAAGAGAAAGCATGCAAATACAGAGGTTGGTGCCTTGTGTCTTGAAGTACACAGGTCAGCCATGACACAAATGCAGTTGGTACAACATGTTGTTCAGATGTATCCTAAACCTGAAAATCTATTGTGTTGCATTCCAGGCTTCCTTCTGGTTTAATGAGCCATGGAAAAAAAGAAGTGTCCTCTGCCTCACAGCCATTATGTACTGGCCTGCAGATGGCTATGGAATGGGACCCATTCTGAACAGTGGAAAGCAGTCAATTGGGTGCCAAGAGCTGTTTTTTGGGAGGGTGTGTAATTGTGTGCGTGTGTGTGTGCATTTATGCTCGTATGGAAGCAAATTTCTTGGGCGAGTAAAAACTGCACTCGGTCAGGAAGGAGACCCCCAGTTCGCTATACACTTCAGGTGATCCGGATATGAGCAATATAGCATTAATCAGTCAAAGTGTAAGGAGGTTAAGGATGTTATGTGTCAGAGAGGAGCAGTTTGTTGATGTATTGTTACTAAAGTCAGTGCCTTGTGTTCCACTCAAAATATTTTATCACTATTACTCAAAGTTTTTAGTACCACAAAGAAGGTAGTCAAATTTTTATTTAGTAACAGGCTGTTGTGGCTAAACGGTTAGAAAAGCAAAAACAAACCTTGTACTGTCAAGCAATCAGGCAAGCTCAAGTTCCTGGACCAGCAGGAAAATTGTGGGTGGTAGCAATAAATGAGAAGGGCCCATGAGCCACACAGCTGATAGAGCTAGAGTCCCTTCCTTTCCAGTGTCCCATGAGACCCAAATTCCCACAAAGTATGAATGGTACTCCGTGGTAATAGAACTATTTTTTCTGATCCTGAATAAGCTTTGCCACAGATTACGCTTGTGATGGTTGTTTTGCACTTCATAAAAATTAAGACAGTCACAGTTGATCAGAAATTGTTACCTATAAATTACTTTCATGTGAAACAGCTGCATTAACTACATAATTGTCTCCTTAACAGTCCCTTTGCACTAATCTTCTCACATCAAAAGCATGGCAGTAACTCACACATTGTAATACATTCTTACAGAACAGAGGGAAAAGTAGCATCATCATAATAACCCCATGATTACAAACCCCGGAAGCATGTCATTAGCTTTGGTGTCCGTTGGCCCTCTCTACTATTACTTGGATAGGTTTGGTGATAGAAATGTGACAATGTTGGGTGTATATTCTCTCAAGGTATTTTCTTCACAGCATTGTCTCGAAACTGTATAATGATAACTTGGGACTTTAACTGATAGGAAAAAAATTGTTATACATGAAATTTACAAATATTTGTGTGATTCATAGTAAATTTAATTCATTTATTATCTATTCCAATTGTCTTGGGTAGAGGGGTCGGGGGTTGACATTGGGCGAGAAGCGGGGTTTGCGGTGGACTGGTGAACTGTCAATCACAGAGCCCTGTTTAAGATATAGAAATGTTCATTGTCTGGTTCACTCCGATGGAGTCGTCTAGTTACCCACCTCATGTTTTTTGGACATATTTAAGAAAGTGGAGAACCTGTAGAGAACCCAAACAGGGAGGGCTTGTAAACCCAAAAAAGGAAAATGAAAGAGAGGGAAGGGTAGAAGAGATGACTATTGAAGACCACAAAGTAGCTGAGATTAGTAAAAGTGAAGTGAGGAAGGCATTGACGAGGATAATGACCAGAAAGGCAGTTGGTCCTGATGATATAACTGGAGGTATGAAATTATCTAGGAGAGGCATCGGTAGAGTTTCTGGCTCGATTATTCAACAGGAACTGAGAGAGTGAGAAGATACCTGAGGAATGGAGAAGAAGTGTGAATGGTGAAATGGCGCCCATTTTTAAGAATAAGGGGGATGTGCAGAATTACAGTAACTGTTGAGGGATTAAGTTGATTAGCCATACAAATAAGTTATCGGAAAGAGTAGTGGAAACTAGACTGAGAGCAGAAGTCAGCATTTGTGTGTAGCAGTATGGCCTCATGCCTCAAAAGATTACTCCAGATGCAGTATTTGCTTTGAGAATGCTAATAGAGATGTACAGAGAAGGTTAGAGGGAGTTGCATTGTGCTTTTTTTAGACCTAGAAAAAGCATACAACAGGATGCTGAGAGAGGAACTCTGGTATTGTATGAGGAAGTCTGGAGTGGCAGAGAAATATCTTAGACAGGTGCAGGACATGTATGCTAGCTGTGAAACAGTGGTGAGGTGTGCTGTAGGTGTGACAGAGAAATTCAAGGTGGAGATGGGACTTCATCAGGGATTAGCTCTGAGCCCCTTCTTATTTGCAGTGGTGATGGACAGGCTGTCAGATGAGGTTAAACAGGAATCTCCATGGGCCATGATGTTTGCAGATGACATTGTGATCTGTAGTGAGAGCAGGGACCAGGTTGAGGAAAATATTGAGAGGTGGAGGTATGCTCTGGAAAGGAGAGGAATGAAGGTAAGTCGCAGAAAGACAGAATATATGTGTGTGAACTTGGGTGGAATGGTGAGGCTACAGGGAGTGGAGATCAAGAAGTTGGAGGATTTCAAGTACTTGGGGTCAATAGTCCAGAGCAATGGAGAGTGTGGAAAAGAGGTAAAGAAACGGGTTCAAGCAGGTTGGAATGGATGAAGAAAATTGTCAGGGGTACTATGTGATAGAGGACTGTCAGCCAGAATGAAAGGAGAGGTGTACAAGACAGTGGTGAGACCAGCAATGCTCTAAAGACAGGAGGCAGAGCTGGAGGTCGCAGAGGTGAAGATGTTGATTCTCTTTGGGAGTGACAAGAGTGTATAGGATCAGAAATTAGTCCATCAGAAGGACAGCACATGTTAGATGTTTTGAAGAGCAGGTCAGAGAAGCCAGACTGAGATGGTTCAGTCATCTACAGAGGAGGGATAATGAATATTTTGGTAGACGGATGCTGGAATTTGAGCTGCCAGGCAGGAGGGCTAGAGGGAGACCAAAGAGAGGATTTATGGATGTAGTGAGAAAGGATATGAAGTTAGCTGGTGTGAGAGAGGAGAATACAGAGAATAGGGTTAGACAGACAATTGGAGAATATGTGCGTTCCACTCAGAAAGATCCCCTATCAGAATTGAACCAGGATCCTTCGTGCTGTGAGGCAGAAGTGCTAACCATTGCCCCTCCCTGCAGTCAATGTCCCAATTTCCTTAAAGCTTAATCTAAGATATGTCTTGATGAAATTTTGGTTGATGTTCAACTATGAAATGGTAAAATTTTAGTGGCAAAATAACAAGGGCATTGTAACGATTCAAAACAAGTTCTTTCTTTATTATATAAGAATTCCCTTAGGTATTATGAAAAAGTGTCACGTTAACTCCATGGAGTAATGATGTTTTTATCCAAAAATATCAATTTCATCTTCAGAGTGATACCATAATGTTTTACAAAAGTTCTTTTCTGACTGTTTTTCAGTGTCATCACAATTATACTGTGATCTTCTGTTTTGTTTAAGAATGTAGTTCAACATTATAATTAATTTGATTTTAGGCCATTCTACAAAGGGTGAATTTTATGACTCTAAGCTAACATGGAATGTTGTAGGGAATTGTTGGCATGTTGTGAAGTCTCTCGTCACCAATTAACCCATTCTGCTTCCTGAAGTGCCAAAGGTAGTTTTTTTCTGTGTGGAATATGATATCATAATGGTGTTATTCTGTGACATTTTAAAGGCTGCAGGTGTCTTCTGTGTCACATGCCCAAAAATGGTGTTGTCCCTGTTGTACTTCAACCGCAGAGGCATTGTTCTGTGTTGACCATTGTGTTTGACCCTGGCTAAAAAGGAAACAGCTGGTGGATCCTCCTGCGCCAGTCAGCCTGGCACAAAGACAAGGCTCATGGTCAGCTGACAGGGCCCCAAATTCACACTTGAATCTTAACAGGGGGAGACAGCGGCAAACATCCATCTCCTCTCGATTTGTTTCTTCCGCCCTGTCAGGTTTGCAGAAGTGATGATATGATCCTCAGGAACAGAGAAACATCTTTCTGCTGTACTTCAGACAGAAATTTTAAGATCTTTAAACATAATCTGAAGAACTTTATATTCCATAGGACTCCACACAGAATAGCCATTTAAGAGATTTTCATTCCCCTTTCTTAGCTATTGTGCTGTGCTGAACATAAAAGGTTTATCTGCATGTAATTACCATACTGTCTTTTTCTTAATGTAATTCTTCTTGGTCCTTAAGTTGATTTACCAAAGACTGATCATTTTTAGGGGCAGGGTGTTGTGTATGATGTCTGTCACTTTTAATCAGTCTTTGACATTGATATCAGATTACAGAGATCAACATTCAAAGGCAGCCCAGCAGAGTGTATGCAAATTGTCCAAGCCTATAACATTCGAAGAAATCAAGGAACAGTCTCATTATGTGCTCTTTAATCTCTGGGTCTTCTAACTAAACTCAGGAGAAAAGCCTGCCTTGTGCTGGGCAGAGCACAGCTGAAGCCTATACAAATAAATATTCTGGTTAAACACCAAAGTCTTTATCTTGTTGAAAAAAACCCAAAAGATGTAGTTTGGGAAAAATGGAATTCATAACAGGGAAGTGAGATCCAATTACAGATAGCCTCTCAAGATAGCTGTAGTAGGAGATGATTAGACAAGCCCTAAATACTGGTATCCTAACCTTTCTCACCTTACACCTTAACTTGTCTCTCATACCTTTCCACAGTTCCCAGAGGGCGGCTTCTTTGGCATGTATGACAAGATCTTGCTGTTCCGTCATGACTTAAGTGATGAAAACATCCTGCAGAGGCTGACCTCAGCAGAAGACATCCATGAAGGAGACCTCATTGAGGTAGTGCTTTCAGGTAGGTAAACAGCGCACAAACTGCCATTTGATACAGTATTGCATTACACAGCCTAAAATAAGCATCCTAAGAATTTGGTTTGGGCCTGAGGAAAATGTTAACCTATTCCAACCTGTTCTTTAGTCAGTGATTCAAGTAGACCCATGGAGTAAAAATATGCTCGATCTGCAGAGTGGCCCTGAAATCGCTTCAAGAGTCATGCCTTACTCTAAACACTAAAAAAACTGAAATAGTTTACTTTAATAAGAAGCAAATGTATGTATGGCCCACAACTCAACTTTCAAGGTCAAATGATTAATAATGTGCAGGAAGTTAAATACTTAGGCTTGTTTTTAGATTCTACTCTTAGCTTTGAAAAGCACATGAAGCAATTAAATGGAGTTATGAAATTTAACATTGCAATTTTTAGACGTCTTAGGAATTCACTGGATCTCCATGCATCAAAGGCCTTTCTTCATGCCATGATCTTCTCATGTTTACCTTACTGCATAATCCGCTGGTCACAGGCTGGAAAGACATTTAAAAAAAATCAGCTGAAACACTTTTTAAGCAAGCTCTTAAAGTCTTTGATAAAAAATCTTTAAATTGTCATCATTGTAATATATTAAACAAGTGCAAAACGTTAAACTTTGATAATATGATCTTGTACTCAGAAATGACGCTGCTTTTTAGAATTCTCCACAACTCTGCTCCCCCTCCTTTACAAGGGTTCTTTCACTTACGTTCAGAGCAGATGAATAGAACATCTTGATCCTCTGCCCTCTCTGATCTGACCATTCCACTTAAACGCGCTGTGTTTGGACAATCAGTGTTTTTCATACACAGCAGCTTAACAATGGAACACACTCCCAGTTGTACTAAAAACACGCTCCCCCTATCATGCTTTCTCCCATGGGCTCAAACAGTAGCTCCTGAGTAGACAAGTGTGTCAGCACTGAACTTTTTTTTTTTAGGCTATTAATGGCCAAAGACTACAGATGTAAATTAGCTTGTAGCTAACTCTGGTGTAGAGCATCTCTTCCTTTTAAGATTAATGTTTTCTTCACACTGTCCTTGTTTAAATAAACTTTTTTTTAAAAATGTGGCGTACACTGCACACTTCAAGTTGACCCATGTGTTTTGCGGTCTAGCCTGACCAATTGTCCCTTTCTTCTGTTTTTCACTCATTTCGAATCCCGCCCACTTTCACAAGCTCCTTATTCACCACGACTGGCTGTGTAAAATTGATATTTTACAATACTTCTGTTTATCATGAATATAGCAAACTTGTTTTTCTCAGATGGAAAGTTGTGGCCTCCGAATGGAAAACTCCATGCCTCAAAGCTAACAGATAATGCATTCATAAGTGTAAAAATTATTTAATTTATCCTTGCGTTTTTTGATGTCGATTTAAATGACAACCATTGCCTAACATAACAATTGCAAAGAACTAGCCAGTTGTTTTGCATAAGGGTGTGAAGGAGCCCATGAATGCTGTCTTTCATTAGCCTGCGCCTGTGAGCTATGTTCGCCACATTACATGTGACCCGCTGTGTTTTCTTCTCCTTTAAATCGAACCGAAACTGAGCCACACCCGCGAGCAATTATATTTTTGTGAACTAGAGAAATACAGTATGTTGTGTGATTTGCCTCAGATGACATGTTTTTTCATTGAGTGGTGTGCCTAAATATGAATATGATTTCAGCGTTGCTGAGCAGTTACTTTGAACCAAAAAACAAAAGATTTTAGTCTGTCTCTTTTCCAACTGTAAATCAGTGTCTCATAGGCTCATCCCTAGTCATTTCAGCTTTCCTCAAAATCTGCAATTCTTTTCATTTTACTCTTTCAAATTTAAAGAACCTTTTTGCTTTAAGGTGATCTTTCTTGTTTTTGCATGATGCAAGTTCTCTTCTTTTTTTTTTTTTTGCAAAATATGATACTTATTGTTCAGGTCTGTGGCTCATAATGTCAAAAATAGCAGACAATATTCCAGTTATCTCTGACCCTCACTCATCTTCTGATCTTCAATGATTCACTGCCATGATGAATCCATTCTTTCATCCAGTAATTACCTCAATTTGTCTTTTTTGAGGTGAAGAATCAGTCTGTTAGCTACAAAAGGGGAGAAACAGGCAAGGTGTCAGCAGCTCCTCTGTATTCTAAAAAATAACAACAGCAATGTGCTTTGTCCTTTTACATGATCATACTGTATTTCTCTTCACCCTGTTGACACGGATAGAGGACAGATGAAAACAAAGCGGTCGAGTCAAATATGATGACCTCTTCTGTATAAGTAAATCCCGAGCAGTAATATGGTCAAACATTTCTTTTCTGTTCTCTCTTTTGTTTGTTGTTATGATGCCACCAAGATGTAGTAATGTGAATATGATATGACAAAAACATTGTACTGCCTTTTATATTGTTGTGAAAAGACTCTTTGTAACTGTTGTCACATACATGAGGTAAATGGCTGTTCTGCTTTTTTTTGGTCCTGTTATTTCCTCATTGTGTTGTTCCTTTGAATCATGTTCTTTCATCAATTCTTCAGAGTAGTACTTCAACCATTTGTCTATTGTTTTTTTTAGCTCAAGCAACAGTAGAAGATTTCCAGATTCGACCCCATGCCCTTTATGTTCACTCTTACAAGGCCCCCACCTTCTGTGACTACTGTGGGGAGATGCTGTGGGGTCTCGTTCGTCAGGGGCTCAAATGTGAAGGTCAGACACACATAAAAAAATCGCACACACATACTCAAAGTTGAATCACGAGCAAACCTCCTGTGTCATTGACAGGCTTTTTATTCAACTGACTGTCTCAAAGACTGGTCACTTCACCTCCAGATTAGTTTTCACAAATAGCTCAACACACACTGACTGAAACACACAGCACTACTAACCTCAAGAATGTGTTAGGGAAATGTACAGGCAAGAAAATTTTGGTCTGATCACCGTAGCCAGTGAAATGCTTTACATTCATATCCCAATGGAATTCTGGCAGGCTTTCTTGTCCTTGATTACATCTGCCATTGTTGGATCAGACTTTTCAGTGGAAGTTCTCTCTGGGAACAACTTACAACTAAGCAGTTGAATTATCTGCCAATGAAACATTTAGTCATGACTATTGTTCAAACCCTGTCCTTAGTGGTGCCATCTAGTGGCTGATTTTCAAAATAAAGACCATGCTCAGTTGTCTCTCCGCTCGATAGTTTTTTTTGCAGTACATCTAATCATCACATTTTTGAAACTTTGTGACTTTTGATTTGTCAAAAGGGTGTGGGCTGAACTACCACAAGCGGTGTGCCTTTAAGATCCCAAATAACTGTACTGGTGTAAGGAAGAGGCGTTTGTCAAATGTCTCACTGCCTGGACCGTCTCTCTCCATTTCCCGACCAACACCCACGGAGAATGCTGTGGTCGTCCTGGATGAGGTGGGTTTTGTTTCTTTGATGACAGAAACACAACTCCATCTCAGACGCCTTTGACCCAGGGGTGGGAAGATCGAAATTTGTGTCAGCAGCTTTTTCCTTTGCATACTTTGCTATTTTTTGTCTCAATACACAAACGGAAACTCAACACACATTGTAGCTGAATTCGCATCATGTTACAGATATAAGCTCTTTAAAGAAAGTAATAATGATGACAATTATTATTTACCATTTAAGTAAAAATTGCCAATGTGTTGAGAATGTTGTTTTTTTTTTCTATCTCTAAAGGGGCATGATATGCATGATCAAATGTAAATCATCCAGAGGGGAATTTTGTATCTGCTAATCGTGAAAGAAGATGCAGTCATCCTTGCCAAGAATGTGAACTGGCTGTAGTTTTGAACTCATTTTGAATTAGATTAAAAAACAACGACTACAGCAAGGAATGTGAAGTCGTTGTGTGAGCTTCCTGCTTTCTTTTCCTCAATAGTTTAATGTTTCTTAACTGATTTAATCAGGCTTATATCCATGGTTGAATCTGTTGGGCCCGTTTTTATAAGACCACCAATGCATAAGATCTAATTGAGCCACATGTAGCGGTGTTGCTGGATCCAGCTACATCTTCTGAATCAGCTTTACAGAAGCCATTCTAGAGTATTCTTGTCTGTGGGTCCATGAAAGGTGAAATGTAATTATGCAAATAACGTAGTTCATTGAAGTCTAAGTTTATGTATCCAGTCACTTGTTGGCAAAGAACATGAATGATTCCTTCCAATTTCTGTAAGGAGCTACTAGACTGCTCAGTTTAGCCATGTAAAATCAGAAATAAATACCCATATGTGGTATAACATTACTAATCTAATAAACTTTTATCAGTAACTCGGATCATGTTAACACTCATGTTTAACTCAAAATTACAAATTCCCTGTTCCTATTTTCCATGGATTCCTTTTGTTTCTTGTACACCCCTGTCATTATTCATGTCCTGTCCTGTCAAACCCTCCTTGTGAGGCTGTATTCATATGCTTCACACAACTTACCTTCTTTTTGCAGATGTCATATTTATTTTTCCTAATCTGATTGTCCCCCATTTTGCCATACTCTTCGCCGCACATCAATCTACCTCAGCAGCAGAGGTCCCATCAGGAGGCCGGGAAGCGGATCCTGTCCTGGAGCGGCAGGCCTATCTGGATGGAGAAGATGGTGTTGGGGCGGGTTAAGGTGCCACACACATTTGCCATACACACCTACACTCGTCCCACTATCTGCCAGTATTGTAAGCGTCTGATCAAGGGTCTCTTTCGCCAGGGCATGCAGTGTAAAGGTAAGGCTCCATAGGAATACTCAATATCATACACAGTGTCGTGCAACATAGAAAATATGATACACGCTTTTTCATAATTACTCCCTCATTTGGTTTGATTTTTTTTCCTTTTTTTACAAATATTGTCAACCAGATTGCAGATTCAACTGCCATAAGCGGTGTGCTTCAAAGGTACCAAGAGACTGTTTGGGGGAGGTGGACTTCAATGGAGGTAAGTTCTACATCATGGTCATGGATTTGAGCTGTGTTATTTTAGTTCCAGTAGTGTGTTTACCATTTGCAAACATGCTGCTGTTGTACTGTCAAAGAGCCAGCCAGCCCTGGCCCAGACTCTGACACCACCATGGATATTATGGAGGTGGACAGCAGGGACATAGATGGCAGCAGAGGCCTGGATGACCCAGAGGAACCCTCCACACCAGATGAGAGGATGTTTGAAATGGACTCTCCCTTCATGGACAGAGAAAAAGATGAGGAGCAAATCAAGGCTATTAGGTGTGGAGATATTTTGTTTTGAGTTCCGACTTTGATTTTTAGTTGACTATCCAGCAGAGAGATTTTTCAAACTTTTAAAGGTTTGATTGTATCTGATTCAATTTTTCATTTTTCTTGTCATTTTTTTATTTACAAACAGCTCCACTGACAAGATTTGTAGACAGATTCAAACCATACACATCTAAAACTTTTCCTAAAAAACAAAACTCATTCAAAAAATAAGTTCATTTTAATTTTTTTAAGTTAAATGCATTTTTGTTTTTTTTTAGTTTGGGACATGCCTAATTCAAACCATGAATTTTATGAAAAAGGTTTAACTGTTCATCCTTAAAGTTATTTAACACTAAAAAACAGCATTTCGTCTTCTTCCTTGTGCTGCTTCATCTGTGAGAACAAAGTTCTGTTACGCTGTCTCAAAAAATAAGACGAGAAAGGATTTTAATTAATTTGCAAAAGATAAATTAAAGTGGGGCGGAAAGGTGGTGCAGTGGTTAGCGCTTTAGCCTCACAGCACGAATGACCCTTGTTTGATTCAGACAAGGGGACCTTTCTGTGTAGAGTTTGCATATCCTCCCCGTGTTTGCGTGGGTTTCCTCCGGGTTCTCCGGTTTCCTCCCACAGTCCAAAAGCATCTAGCAGGTTAATTGGGAAAATTGCCCCGATTGGTTGTCTGTCTAAATATGTAGCCCTGCAATTGACTGGCAGCCAGTCCAGGGTCTATCCCGCCTCTCACCCGATGACAGCAGGCATAGGCTCCAGCATCCCTCAAGACTCTGAGAGCAGGATAAGCGTCGGATGGATGGATAAATCAAAGTTAATTAGTTAGTAAGTCATGCCTATAAACTGTTTTATCCTTTGTAATTCTGCTTGTGCGCATGCCTTTGTATAGCCCCTCCAAGAGCAGCAACATCCCACTGATGCGAGTGGTCCAGTCCATCAAACACACCAAGAGGAGGATCTCTACTGTTGTGAAAGAAGGCTGGATGGTTCATTATACAAGCAGGGACAACCTGGTAAGACTGATAACCCCAGATTCCAACAGAGGAGACCAATCTGAAATGACCTGAGCCTATGTGCTGGGGATAATATGTTGAATTCAGCCCTGAAGGTATATTCCTCCTGCAACAAAATACTAAAAAAAACATCATACCAGCAGGGGATGTTCTCAGTCATTTGTACTAAGCTTTGTTTCTCTGTCTCATTTTTGCAGAGGAAGAGACATTACTGGAAGCTGGACAGCAAAAGTTTGAGTCTGTTCCAGAATGACACGGGTGCAAAGTTCTACAAAGTAAGCGCAAAACACTCTCATCTCTGGAAAAGCATATCTCTTCCCCCACTCTAGACTTTGATTACAATTGGACAGGTTAATGAACTGAAATCATTGTTGAGTTCCTGGCAGCTTATGTTTTTTTTCCATTTTGGTAGCCTCGCACCACCAATGACAATTCAAGGGTGTAAGAACTTTAGTCATGATTGTATCCATATTTGAATAATATATGCCCTGCCACAGTCTTGGGATGAACTTATATTAAACATTTTATACTAATACCTTTGTGACTAAACATTAAGACTGTTTTTGGTGCAACTGGCTGAGGTCTTTCTGACTCATTACAGCTTCTTTTTTGTCATAGCCGCAGCTTGATACCTTCCAAGATTGAGTTGTACTTTCAAGTACTGTGTAAAGCTTTCATTTTCGTGTTTTACAAGCAAGATGCCACACAAAAACCATTGCACTCATATTATTATTCAAATAATGTAATGTTATTTTGTTAAACACTATTTGGCCGCTACACTGCATAGCCTCAGACCATTTTAATTTTAGCTGGGAGTGAAATGCTGCAATTTCTTGGAAAAAAAATAAAGAATGAAACAAAATAAAAGGAGTTGTTGACAATGTGTGACACATTGCGCTAACTGCCATCAACATAGCCAGTCATTACATTACCCTTGGGTTTTAATAGCAAAGTAATTACACACTTATAACTAAAGGAGGTAGCTGCAGGCTGGATGGAAAACATTTCCATATGTGTTTTGGCAGTTATGTGTAGGGCAGAGGATGTAATTGTTTTATTGTTCATGTCACTTAGTGTGTTCTGAGACTTTACCACCTTTCAGACTGTGGTCAGAGCTGTGATACAATCAGATGGTGTGTTGGATGCAGGACAGTTTCCAGCAGGTGTGTGCCCGACAGGTGAATCTGACTGAAACAGAACAGTTTTGTCTACTCTTTGTTCGAAGCAAACTCTGAGACAATCCTAAAAGACATTCCCATACTCATGTGTATCCCATCACAACTCGCTTCCCCAGCCGCAAAGTATTGGAGTGGGAAACCTCGGCAGGGAAAGGCTGCTCAGGGTGTAGTTATTCAGAGCTTTATGTGGCTCTTTATTATCAAGACCTTCAGGAGTTTAATTGATGGGTCGCTGCAAGTGCTCTCTTTTTCTTCTCCAAAGATTGAACTCTGTCCCGTAGGTTTTTGCCTATGCAGTACCTGCATGGTATTATCCATAAAAGATAATGTGAGATACGCCCTGTATGTACCGAAGAAACGAGGTCTGCCAAGAACTTCTTTTTGTAGACCACATTAGCTCTTTCTTTAGATGGCTTAGTCTGAATCCGGGAAACCCACTGTCCTAAGCATTTTCCTCCAATTTCTATGAAGTTTGTTGCCTGTTGCTCATCAATGTGTGGCCACTGTCTTCTGCTTTCCCCCTTTTTATTTTACCTCCAATCTGATTAGTGGCAGTCGCGTGTTGGCTTACTCACCAGGCATGGCAGCCATTTTCTCCATTTGGAAGCCATAACAGATCCGCGTTTGAAGATGAGACCCCTGTACTTGTGGCTTTCTCTGATGAGTCTTTTGAGGGATGAGGGGGAGCCTCTCTTTGTCTCTGCCAGATTGATCCCTGTCACAAATGTGTACCCACATAAGCATGCAGACACTCACCCACTCACCCAGTCGCTAACTCACTACCCTGTGTAACAGTAGTAATTCAGCTCAATGGCCAGCTGCAGCGGCAAGCCAGCGCCAGCGGCCCGTGCTCAGAAGGGGCCTCTGGCTGGTCTTGCCTTGTAATCAGGAAAGCAGACCGCTTCATCTACCGCAGTGCCAGTTCACGTGACCCGAGCCCACTAACCACAACCACTTCATCTGATACTCTGTGGTGAGCCACGCAGTAGGGGACAGCGTGCGCCTCTGAGCTCGGATTGGCTAAAACCTCTATATGTGTTTTTATTTTTTACCCCTCCCTCCTCTCTTTGATTTGACAGTGAATTTTCAAGGGGAAGGGGACACTTTTAAAGTGAGGCACATCTGTCCTTTGTGAGTTTGCTCATAAGACAGAGAAGGGCAAAGGACATAGAACTGGGACAAAATTATCAACCTTGTGATTACAGCGGGCAAAAGAGTGTGAAGCTACTTCTGTGATTGTGTGAGTGTTACCACAAATATTATTGTATTGTTCCATTAAAGAGGTGTCTATTCTTTCTGTAGTATTTCAGTAGGTGGAGAATTAACAACCTTTTAAGTCTTTTTGTGCTCCGACTGGATTTACTTTGTTTCTTATCGTTGTTTTCTGTTTGAAATTGGGTTTGGAAATTACTTCTGAAAATGTATAGAATACCTTTCTTTAATGAAACGCACTGATTTCAAAAGACATACAGGTTTCTGTGTGGAAGGCTGCCATATACTTTTGATTAATATTCTTGTTTTGAAAAGCCTGTTCATTCATTTTCTTACACAGGCTTTTATATAATAAACATTTTAGCTATACATCATACTTTAATGTTTATTATCTTTATAACTTGTCATTTGAGATATATTCTTATCGTTGTGGGGGACTTGACCCCCACCCCCTGCCACAGAAAATCCTGTGTGTGATATGAGTGTGTCTCCTCTTCCTTATTGGATATATTTAACAAAAAAAAAAACCAACTAAATATGCAATCAATTTTTTGTGTAGCAATACCTATGTAACTAAAAATAATATCCTGTTTACAGTTGAATTTCTTCTCTCAATCCCTCCAGGAAATCCCTCTGTCTGAGATCCTTCAGGTAGAGCAGTCCAAAGACTACAGTAATCTCACACAAGGCAGCAACCTTCACTGCTTCGAGATTATCACCGCCACCATGGTCTACTACGTTGGGGAGAATAATGGCAGTCACTTCCACAATACAGCTCTAGCTGCTTCAGGAGTCGGCATGGAGGTGGCCCAGGGTTGGGAGAAGGCCATCAGACAGGCTCTAATGCCTGTCACCCCTCAGCCCAGTTTGGCCAGCGCTTCAGGCCAGGGGAAAGATCATAGTAAGTGCGATCACAGCGAAGGTCACAGTTCTCTTCTGTTGAAACATTTGATATACAGCAGCTGTCCGGCAAACTGCTGTTTCAATTAAATCCTGTCTTTTTTCCATGTTTGAAAATTGTAGGATTTTTATTGTTGACATATGAAAATTGCTTACTCAGTAGAAATTTCCAATCAAAAGTCATTGAAGTCATCCAGTAATATAGTCTTAAGTAATGGGGCAAATCCATGTACCCTACAAATCCCTCAAATGGTAAGTTTATATGCCTTCAATAACAATATTAAAATATATAAAATGCTCCTAATTTTGTTTGTAAGGCTATTCCACAGCAGTTTGTGACCATGTTAAGGCAGTTACAGCAGATTGTGACTAAAATGTGTTGTTGGATTATTTTCAAAAGCGGAAACTTATTAGGGCTCCAACAGATGTCAGAAAAGTTGCTGAGATGCTTCACTTGATTTGAAGGTATAACGAAGATAAAAAATATATACATTTTAGAAATATAGAAATGTATTAAGACATGAGCTTTGTTGTTATGGTACAAAAACACTTTGAAATTCTGGCATATTTTTCAATGTGCAGGGTGACACCCTGTCTTAGTGTCGACAGGCAACTAAATAGATGTAAGCAAGGCAGTGTCTGAAGATAAGACTCGTGTCAAATGAGATGTAACGAGCTTCTTTTCTAACAGCCAATTTCAATGGTATCTTGGAGGTTCATATGATAGGTTGAGTTATTCTCAGGAAAGTGCTTCACTGTCAGTGAAGTTTGAGCATCATACCAGAAACAGAAGGAACAGTCTGGTCACAACATGTTTAGGGCAATTTGAAATAAGCACAGAATCAGCAAGAATCACTATGAACTAACTTCTCATCTGTTATTGAATCAAAAATGGCTGGAATAGCCTCAACATCAGCTCATCCTGTTCAAACCATACTATCACCAGTCCTCTATTAATTGTCACCAATATGCCTGAAATTGCCCTCGCGGCTGTCTTAATCCCACTTATGAATCCTATCGTATAGTTGTACCAGTCAGTCACACAATTTTTTGCCAGTTTATTGAGTAATAAAACGTGTCATTATCTGGAGCCTAGACCTAATTCAGTCATCTGTTATAAACTTGAAGGTTGTTGGGAAAAAAAACAGCTGATATTCAAGCAGTGTACCTCTGTCTATGATTGTCCAAGGATCACTGGTTAAAGTCATTTGTTTTCCCCTCCAGAAGAGCTGTCCATCAGTATATCGGTATCCAATTGCCAGATCCAGGAGAATGTGGTGAGCCAAGTATCTCTCTATTTATTTTTTTCTGACACACACTGTTGCACAATATCTCAACTTTACCAGCACAAGTATGAATTCACAAATTGTTGAAAATATGTGTTGTGGTAGAACCATATATTTCCCAAAACCATCAGGGTAAGCTGAAGTCTTGCTTTTTTCTGTCTAGGGGCTTTGAGTGTTGCTTTCAATTTTCCATTTAGTGACAGCTCTGTATTTGGTAATACCAAAGGGAAAACAACTAATACCAAGTGACATTGTTCACATTTACAAATGACTGCTACCTGCTGTTAAATAGTGAATACTATCTCTGTACAGGATATTGCCTCTGTGTATCAGATATTTTCGGATGAAGTACTGGGATCAGGCCAGTTCGGCATTGTGTATGGAGGTACATTTTTCTATGGATCAACATACAGCACAGATACCTCGGTCAAACATTATTTCTCAAAGATATTTAATTTTGTTGCGTGCCACCTGATGTTTTAGGTAAACACAGGAAAAGTGGCCGAGATGTCGCCATCAAGGTCATTGACAAAATGAGATTCCCTACCAAGCAAGAAAGCCAGCTAAGGAATGAGGTGGCTATATTGCAGGTGAGAAGCATTAGTCAGCAAACACATCTGACTGTGTAAAATATGGACAGAAAGTAGTGACATAGGATACCCATGAATGGGGCATGTCCTCATAATACTGATTCTTTCGGTGCTTTCAAAGCAAAGATTTAAAAGGAATTTCTTCGCTAGGACTTCTGCATTACTGACATTGTGTTCACAGTATGTCAGTCAGTATCTAATGTCTGTGTCTGGCCCATTACAGAATCTTCATCATCCTGGGATTGTCAACTTGGAATGCATGTTCGAGACACCGGAAAGAGTATTTGTTGTCATGGAAAAGCTTCACGGCGACATGCTTGAAATGATCCTATCCAGTGAGAGGAGCAAGCTCCCTGAACGCATCACCAAGTTTCTGGTCACCCAGGTGTGTGCATTTCAGAGGCTCTTCTTGGCCTGTCTTTTAAACCAGCTCTTTTTCGCAATGTCTTTAAAACACCCTCCATTTGTACCAACTTTACATAGACTGGCCAGTGTCACTAGATTAAGAGGAAAGTTGCATAATTTCAAATTTTCTTTCTTTAAATTCCATCCTCCATAACCACTTGCAAGCATGTGTGCATGGTCTTTATTTGTCTATAATGCTATTCTTTCCCTCTGACTGTGTATTCTCCCCTCTGTTTATGGGGCGTGTAAGCCCAATGTGCTCCAGGGCTGTTAGTTATTGTGGTGACCTGATTGTGGGGAATTGTTTACTGGATCAGACTGCAAAGAATCATGGCCTCCTCCCTAACTCAGGATTACAGCCTGCAATGTGCCGGTGGCTTTGTGGCCTAATTAGAGGAGCAGTGGGCCTCTGGTCCTCTATGAATCTTGGATCCCAAACAGGAGCAGGGCCATTAACAACAGCCCCATTAGCTGTGGCGGCCCTGGCTCTGATGTGGCCAGGAGGACCTCCGTTGAAGCCAGGGTCAGGATAGGAAAGCCAGGCAAACTGCGGTTTTGGTACAGGGCCACTGGCAAATGTGTGTGTAGCACTACCTTATGGCTGCCCACAGGAATATAGATGGAATGATGAGATCATATGTCTTTATGCAAAGGTATTGGTCAAGATGGAAGTATTTAAGGGGATTAGTATGCTTATACTACAGTCATTTTTCCATCTGGCAGTACCAGAAATTATACAAACACTTGCCTGTTTGTATCATAAGGTATATAATGTTCTTTAAAACATTTAAACAGTACAGTATATAGTTTTATGTTGGACTCTGAGCTAAATCTGTGCTTTTCGACTCCGGTTTGTGGCAGATCCTTGTGGCCCTCAGACATCTGCATTTCAAAAACATAGTTCACTGTGACCTGAAGCCTGAGAATGTACTGCTGGCGTCCGCAGAACCGTATCCACAGGTAAATGAGCGAGGATTCTTGCACATGCCCAAATGCACTGATATGTGTGAATTGGCTAATTTTCTGACATCCTCTAGGTAAAGTTGTGCGACTTTGGCTTCGCCCGCATCATTGGCGAGAAGTCTTTCAGGCGGTCAGTGGTGGGTACCCCAGCTTACCTGGCCCCTGAGGTGCTGCGAAGCAAAGGCTACAATCGTTCCTTAGACATGTGGTCGGTGGGTGTCATTGTGTACGTCAGCTTGAGTGGTACATTCCCTTTTAACGAGGATGAGGATATTAACGATCAGATTCAGAACGCCGCCTTCATGTATCCCCCTACACCATGGAAAGACATCTCTACAGAGGGTAAGGAGATGTTTTAGTTTGTTCCCTTCTGACCAGGTTGCACTTACGATTCAGGGCCAGAGAGATGCTCAGACAACTTAGCCAAAGAGCTATCCTCCCCATCTACACATCTGAACTGTCTGAACTCTGTGCCCGTTATGAATCACCGCTCGCTGTACCTCCTCCCGCACACAAGTTCGAAATTACGAAATGGTGAACCAAAAGAATTAGGTGTTCATGCTCATGTAGTGTTAGTAAGGTGAGCATCTTTGTTATGATTCACTTGTTACAATCAACTTCTCGTGTGTGGTCATCGGTGTCATTTTGCTGGTTAGACATATTGTGTATTACCTCTGTATATTTAGCCAGGTATCTATACAATCCGAAATTATGCCTTTTCTCCCTTACAGCAACAGATTTGATCAACAATCTTCTCCAAGTCAAGATGAGGAAGAGGTACAGCGTTGATAAGTGTCTCAGCCATCCCTGGTTACAGGTAATTTTGTTAAAGTTTGTAAGCCATTATGGGAAAGTAAGGCCACCTTCAAACTCCACTGTAAGGATATTCCATAGAATAACTGACTCAAATTTTTTCAGGATTATCAGACATGGTTGGACCTCAGGGGGTTTGAGACAAGACGAGGCGAACGCTACATCACCCATGAGAGCGATGATGCACGCTGGGAGGAGTACGCAGATGACCACAGTCTTGATTACCCCAAACACTTTATCATGGCACCCAACCTTGACGACATGGAAGAGGACCCCTAGTGGCACCAGGGGCTTATCACATTACATAATATTGAGGAGGAACGTTGTCAGTGGGACTTTTTGCATGAAGCCGTGGGAGTGGTAGATTTTCCCTGCAGCACTGTTTGTTGTGGAAGCACAGGGAGGCCAGTCAAGTGGAGGTTGACTCCCCAGAGGCTACAACAGCGGGAAACCCCACCAGAATGTGGAGTGTGATGCACTGCCACTGGCAATGGGCAGATGGGGATGAGTGCCATAGAAGAGCACTTGGAAACTTGTCAGGAAAGAAGAATGTTTGCGTTCTCTTTGCATGATACCACAACATTCCTTGGACTTGTGGGAACATTGAAAAGGCAAAGACTATGTGATGAACCTGAGAGTAAATTCACTGTATATGCAATTGTGGCTCAGTTTGAGTAATAATATTGCTCTTCTTTTGACAGAAGGAAAGAGAGGAGGAACAAAGAGAGCTCAACCCGGGAGTAAAGGGCACTTTTCACAAGGGATTTAGTGTCTGAGAATTTAACTTCTTTTTTTTCTCATTTCCAAACTGTTTGAGAGACTGTCTTTTGGCATGCAACTGGAACTATCATGTATTTTTATGTTTTAAGTGTATTCTGTAAATGTGGTGGGATTTTTGTATTTTCCACTAAACATAGCAATTGGGTAAAAAGTCTATGCTGCTCGAGATAGCTCCTGCTGTCAGGTTGCACAGTCTGATAAACTGTAGACAGCTGCAATGGCTCCAGCAGTATCGTTGGCTTTGTCCCTTTCATTCAGACTTAGCTGTATCATCTGTTAGTCCCAGATAAAGACGTGTTATCTTTAAATGACCCGGGAAAGAGAGACTATGATGTAATTGTTACAAAATCTATCAATTTTAATGTTTCTTGTCTGTTTGTTTGTTTTTGTGTTGTTTTTGTTTGGATACTCCATAAAGCCGAACCGTCAATGCCCTAATGGATCCAATTCCTCTGCTCAGTATTACGCTAAACTTCATGTTTGAGCACAAAGTCTCGATGTACTCTTTCTGTACTCCAACTCTGGGACATGTGATATCTGATGCATCACATCTCCACAGGTTGCCATTCCAGGTTTTCCCTAGAACAGAATATTGTTATCAATTCTTCTGGAATCTACTTGTGTCGACTATATTGTCTGGACTGTTTAAGCGGCCACGTTGTCTAAAAAGTAGTTTTTAGTAGAGTTATATTTTGGTTCATGTTGGAGTAAAGTATGCTACAATGCTGGGAGTACATTCATGTTTCCTGTTGTCTTTCGTCCCATCTTTGTTACTGTTGGATTGGTTTTGTATCATTCAGCACAGACCAATGGAATAAAGACCCACATTATGGAAATGGGAAATTTTCTTACCTCTCAGTGTATCTATACGTTATGGGACCTACCAGTCCTTTTTTTATATTTGTGTTCCCCTGGCTTGCACAATAATATTAGATGTCCTGGCTTTTAGATTTGTGTGTTGCATTGCAGCGACCGGGTTTAGTGTGTAGTGGTCTCACTTGCCATGTGTTTCAGAGCAGCTGGATGTGATTGCCGCACCACATGAGCAGTTTGGTGGGCCAGCTCACCACAAGGGAATAATGGCACGTTTAAAGAGGGTGGTGGTGATGGGGGGATTTGTGGAAGACTTTGAAACCACTCATGATAAATGCTATCATGAGAGCCCTCCAAGTATCAAACCTGTATTTGGCTCTAGCAGAATGAATAAAATGTATTCTTTTTGGAACTGTATCTTTGAATAGGCCTATTGTATGAAGAGAGAGTTCATTGCAGATTGCAGTGAATAGCCAGCTGTCATTGATTTACCTAAATACTTTCACATTTAGGGCACTGAGATACTGACTGACCACTGCAAGATTTTAATAGCCCTTGATGAAAATTTTTGAAAAAAAAAAAAAGGATGTAAAGATAAAACAACAGAGTTAATATACTCCAGCCATTCAGCAGCAGAGTAAACAAAACATCACAAAAAAAATATGAGGGAACTTGTCGCTTCTGTTGGATGAATTTACTGAGACAATGTAGGAAAATGTATTTGCAGTCATTTCGAAAATAAATGGGGGGGGGTTCATGAAAGGAGAAATAAAGTGCAACGTCTCCCTCCTCTGGCTGGTTAGAGATTTTGGATTTTTGTTAACACACTCTTAAGTGCACTAATATAAACAAATTTTACGCTGACTAGTTATTTCAATTATTGTTTTTTTTTAATTATTATTTTCACATCCTTCCTCTGAATGTTCCCCTGAGCTTTGCCTTGGTCCTGAGTGGAGCTTTGGACAATCTACGGCCAAAACCCTTTATTTAAACACTGAACATGGATTTACAGTGAAGAAGATAGTGTTCTTAGGTTCAGTGGCTCTGAAATAGTCAGATTTCTAATTAGCAAGACTTTTCAATGTCTCCAAATGTATGGAAGTGCAAACCACCAAGGACAAACAAATCTGGATAAAATAAACTGGATCATTCAAAAAAAAAATCTGCAACAGATTTAGAAGAGTTAACAGTTGGTGCTGGTATGTTTTGAATTATGATGAGGAAAATAGTTATCTTCCCTGAGGACTTACAGTAATTTCTATCTGTGAGCAATTCTTTTTACTCCCAGTAGGTGTCACTCTGAGGGTTCCTCCAGTCTTTGAAAGGGATAAATCACTTAGTTGTTTTTTTTGTTTAAACTGTGCATCATGATTTTACATTTGAAGTCGTTTGCACTCTTGTCTCCAAAATGAAGTGATTTTTGCACATGGTGAAATGTTCGAGGGTACTCAGTTGTCATTCCTGTGCGATTATGTTCCATTTTCTGAAGCAGGAAGTAGGACTCTTAATTACTGATTGTGTATATTTTGCCAATTTGTTTTTCGTTTTTTTGGTTGTTTGCTCTTCTCCTTCTTCATAGAGAATTTGAATTTTTAACTGTTCCCTAAGTCATATGTGACCTATGTGCTGTAGCTTAATTGAAAATTGTAGACATTATCCTTCTTTTTAAAGCCTGTGTTATGCATCTTCCCCACTCCCCGCCCTCCCTCTGCTTTAATTTCCCCTCTTCACCCCATGTTGGATATCCATGGGCTCTAGACCAAACAAGCAAACAAACAGAACAACAAAAATACTCATCACCCGACAAGGTTGGTCTGGGGGAGATGAGGGGAGATCTTGTTTGCTTTCTGGGACAGTTCTATTTCACCGTAATGGCAGAGAGGGCCTCCCAGGACACAGCTATCCACATTTCTATTTGACTTCCAGGGAGATCAAGGTGGTCCTCTGCGCTTACACATCCTCCTCTGACCCAATACACAGGTGGCAGCAACCACTGGCTTGTAGTCCCTACCTAAGCTGGCTGTGTGTTCTTAAACTGTGGCCCTGGCCTTTATCTGGGGGAATGTTGGTGTGGTATTCCCTGCTGGCTTTTCATTCGCATGCAATCTTTCAGCCATCTGCATTAAATATACTGATTTATTTCAATACCTTAAAGAATGACCACAAGTATTCACTACATTATTTCACTTCCTTTGCTGAAATTATTGAATGGAATAGAGATGAATCGTTAGGTCATTTTTCTTTCAGCTGAATATGTTATTTCTTTAGCTATTCATACCCTCACAATAGTCAGCCTCTTATATTTTCTTCCTGTGTCCTTGATGAAGGGCATGAATCCCAACACACCTATGCCCAATCTCTAATACAATCTTGCAGCACATGATGTATTTTTCCCTATCTGTTTTTCCACATTAAGGCCTGAGAGACAAATGAATGCAGCAGCAGAGGGCATCTACACCTCAAGCCTTTGTTTCTGAGACAAAGGTGTCCAAAACCAAGCAAGCGAGTGACGAAAATTGACTTTAAAATCCAGCATGTAATCAGAATTATGTTTTTTTCTTCACCAAATTCTCTTCCTGACAATAATGCTTTTAATGAGAATTACATGGTGAATTCCAAACCAAAAGTGGGAAAGGTATGTGTTTGGGTGCGAGGGGGAACAGCAAATACTTCTTCTGTGGTAAAAGTGAAATAAAGAGAAAATATAGGATAGAGAGTGCATTGTCTTGGAAAATGCAGATGAACTGTATAGTATGTTTGATTTGTTGACTCCAGCTGCGCCTGGAAAATTACCCTCAACCTTTCGGTGGACTCGTTGTTGTGTGAGGCCACATGTACTCCTGCTGCAAAGCAGGCAGGCGCAATACGCAACCCCCCATCCTCACCCCTCCTGAATGGGCTGGCCATTGACCTCTCAGGCAAGTGGCAATATTTGCTCACCTGAAATACACACATCTTGCCAATTGGGGTCGGGGTGGGCCAGGGACTGGTGAAGGACCCCTTGATGCAGCTGTGGCCAAGAGAAAGGCCAGACCAGGAAGTTCTGTGGCAGAATAAGGTGGGGGCTCCCTTAGGGGGTTGTTGCTGTTTAGTGGTGGCCCTATTGTGTCTTAAAGGAGGCAAGGATCGTATTTGTTCGAAGCTGTAGGAGGCTGATGAGGTGCTAATCTGTTGAGTGGCTGTGTCATTGGACCTCTGTTCCCAATAGCCTGTTAGCTGTCAGAGCCTGTAAAAAGGCAGAATTTACGGGCCCCCGACCGGCACTCTCCCATCAGTGTCCACGGGTAAGCAAACACAGATTGAACACTTATGTTGTTGCTCTGCGAGGGCTGGTTTTACCACCAGGCTCCTGGGGTGACACGTAGGCAGCCCCTTTTCAGCCCTCTTCATAAGCTGCCAGCCCCCTCGATGCTCCTCTGTAAACACCACAAATTAGCCATCTGCATATGGATGGGCCCTCAGTCCATACAGGAAGGAGACAACTGTCTGGAAAAAAGATAGGCTTGTCCTCTAATGTAGACCAGATATAATTTCTCCACAATCCACTTTTAATTTCTATCCCATGCATACAAAAGAAGGGCTGAAGTCAAGCACTGATAGGCCGACATAGACTCAGAGATCGAGAGAGTGTACGATTTTGTTGTGCAGGGCCCTGAAACATGAGGATAATGAAAGTGCAAGCCTGACCAGTTGTCTGAGATGGGTTGGGGTCAGCAGTCAGAGGTAATCCCAAACTTGAATTTCTCATCAACCTGGAATACAGATAAGACGGCGTCAGATATAAACCTCACTGATTGACTGGATGAGCAAGTGATGAGAAAAGGAAATGGACAAAAGCCTGTCTCAGATGTAGTTGAGATGTGTGAGCGAGCGTGTGTTTTCTCAAGAGGCCTCTGAGTGATGGTTGGAGCGCCTCAGATTTGATAAAGCAGAGGAGTGCAGCGATCAGAGAAAGACACATGGTTACATTCATTTGTATCAGGCCACAGTTGGATTAAAATAGTTGATCAAACTCCATCCACTCAGCTGTCATGCAGGAGGTGCCCCTGCAAGCGTCTGTGCATGTTCTGCAAGTCAGTTAGGATTAGGACAAAGACAATTACTGCTGTGCAATTTTTAATCGTCACCTCCGGTTTGTCCTCTCCTCCACTCTGACATGGATCTGACAGCGTAGCAGCACCGTATGAACGGTGATGGCTCATTGTGGATTACGACACAGGTCTGATAGCGTTGATATTTAAATGTAGAGCTTCCCATGGGAGCCTGGCACATTAATTAACATAGCAGTACCGAACCCCTCCTGTTTTAATTGCCTTTAGTCTGTGATTAAATGTTTATTGACTCTGCAGTTGGTCCACTAATGAATAACAATGTGCTGATTTGATGATATTAAATCTTTTGGCTCTAATACACATCCTTTCCACATGTCTTAGTTCAGAGAGACGCGAGGAGAAAACCGTAACGTCTGAACACGCGTGTGTATGTGGGGTGGCCATGTTCCCCGCTTTATATTTATCCGTGTTTGTTTATTCCATCGTACTTTTTTCCTCTTTTCTGATGTATAATCTTTTCTTTCATTCACCAGTACTATTCTTTTTGGTTTTTTTAGTAGCCAATGGTGTATCCTAACACCAAGAAACTACAATAAATTCTCTGGATTCATTTTTACCCGTGTATTTGGATATGCCTCTAGTCTTTCTATATCATCGACATGATATTCAGTTTCAAAAGCAAAAACTTGGGGCTTTCTCAAATTCAAAAAAGCCATTAAGCTTGAGAATTGTTACTGATCCCTTTTAAATTAATTTAAACGTTATTATCTGCAGGTATTTGTTTAAGACATTTTTAAGACACTGTCCTATTCAAAATGGACCAAATTAGTGGCCAGTGAGACTGTAAGCATCAGTGGACATTGTTTGTCATCAATACAATCAAGTTATGAGGAAAAAGCGGAAGCTAAATTGAAAAAAAATCTGAGACCTCTCTATTGCAATGTCGTGTACATATATTTTTGAGTGTCATCCGATCTGTGCATCTCTAAATGTGTCGTTCCATCTGCATTCTACTCCTGTGGTCCTATAGATAAACTGTCACCTTGTTGATAAATGAAGGGCAGCGGTCAACATGGGATTCTTTAACATGACAAGAGACAAACACTGAATCTGCAATGCCCTGGATACAGTCAACATCAAAACATATTGAATGGCATTCCTTGCCACATTCCTCTCAATATCAAAAGATACGTATTTGAGGATATCCTTAGACCGTTTACGCCTGTGTTTGCACCCTGACCCACTGGGGCCAGTGCAATAACTTTGGACTCCCCCCTACTGCATCTCTTTGCAATGGCCGCTCTCAGTTTTTATTTAACTGGGTTGTGTGCCTTCCCAGTCCAGCCGCTTTTCAGATTCATTTCCAGGTAAACACAGCGTGGCCAGCCACAAACCTGCGGCCAACAGGCGTTGTCACAGCTGTGGCAGATAATGGCAAGTCCAAACTCCAGCTCGGCTCTGGAATGTTTACTGTCACTACAGGCAAGTTGGCAGCAAACATTTTTTTTCCATTGCTTTCTAAGAGAAAGACTGTCTCATTATTAATTTTATTTTGATGAATTACATGTTTAACCCTTTGGCCTGTGCTGCTTTGTCAGACACTCAGGAAGACACAAAGGCAGAAAAAAGGCAACATTCTCAAGGGAATCCTTAAATTTCAGCTGGATAAAAAACACTTCGGAAGTTGAAACTTAAAGTTAACACATTCCTGCCAACAACTCCTGGGTGTTCAAAGGAATGTTCAAGAGGCCTGCCTTCCTTAGAGTGGAGGATGCCCTGTTTCCACCTCCCTGGCCTGGACCTAAGAAGCACCCGACAGCATCTGGAAAGAAATTAGAAGACTAGCAGGGTTGTTTTAGGCCCTGCAGGCTTAGGTCCAGCATTTGCCATTCTTTTGCCGATGTATAAATGTTTGGTGCTTCTTGTTTGCCCTTTGACAACACCTGCAAAGCAATACAACCAAACATAGAAAGTATTACGGATGATAAGAGAAATTAACTGAGAAAAAAGTTAAAAACAAGTGTCTAAAACAAGTGTCTAATGAACTGCTGCTAAAGAAGCTCTTCTTTATTTGCCAGTACGCAATATTTACCAGAACAGCAAAATTGATGCCATTTTATGTTACATACACCATTTCAGTTCTTTACAATTGAAGATATATTTTACCTACAGATACATATCTGTATTGTTGATGGTCACTTGACATTCAATTTAATTTTGGTTGAATTGAATTGATTTTACCCTCTAAAATGTAATTTTATCCATCAATGAGAGGCAGGTTGAGGAAGGCTCCTCCAAAGATATATAAAAAAATCCTACCCATTAAGTATTAGAATGATGAGATAAATGGTTTGAGAGGTTTTCTGATATTTGTTACTGATTAAATGCACAATACTAGAATAATAATATAGTCACAGGTATACCCACTCTTGCTGCTGATGTGATGATTTGAATGGAATCACAGTTTTCATATTAACTGTTTTTTTGGACACACACACACACACACACACACACACACACACACACACAGAAACAAACAGTTTTGCTTCATCTGATAATCAGTAAGAATATTTAAGTCTGTTATCGTGTTTCAAGTGCCATGAACCATAATGGTCCACAGAAGATTGTCCAGATCACACTCTATTCACTCAACTGTCGGAAACAAAACAGTAATCAGCGAGCCAAATGTGAAAAAATGGCCTTCATTTAGGCTTGGATACGTATCGACATATCTTTTGACAGTAGGCTCTCTTTTGGACCAGATGCTGACCAAAATCCCTGCACTGTCGAGGGAAAGGGTTTGGAATTGAAGAGGAGGTATTCGCACAGTGTTGAAGTGTGAAAGATAAAATCAGCTTTTTGATTTTGCTTGTCCATCCATCATGTGAAACACAAAGGCTGACAAGGGAATCAAATCCACCTCCCCTTTTTTTGTTTTTGACTTCTTCCAAAATGTGACCTTCAACCATGTAAGGGGTCTGTGGCGAGTTGATGATTAACCATGGAATTAGCAACATGCCAGGAACATTGTGTCAGACAGGTTTAAGGTTTCCTTTCAAACTGAATGTGTTTTTTGTACATCTTATGTCACATTACTTATTTCCTTGGCAATGGGGAAGGATGAAGTATGCACATTAATGAGAAATTTACAAATGTGTGCAGAAACTATCCTGAATTTCCTGATGAAAAAAAACAACTTTTTAAAACAAATCAATATATTCTGCCGAGAAAACGCTGAGAAATGTTTTTTTTTTTTTTCAAATGCTTGTCATGTAAGTGTAAAAAGGCCTGCTCATATGTCTTTAAAATTGTAGAATAAATGAAATCATTTTCATTCATCTTGGTGTGACCCGTGACTGAAAATGCACCTGCTCCAGTGTGAAAAATCGAAAAATGACATCATATACATTCTAAGAAATTTGTTCTCGGCCGTTTTATTATCGTGAAAACGACGTCTTTTTTTTTTAAAATTTTAGGATCTGGGCCCCTTTTGCAAGCAATATCAAGAAGAAGAAGGAGAAGACAGTTGAAGTCAAGCCCATATCCGCCAATTCAATCCCCAATCCTCAAACACACACACGCACACAAACACACACACGCAGAGCTTTTTTCTCATGATCTCATTTCCAAGTTAAGCAGACTGTTAGTCCCTCGTCAACAAGACAGGTTTGCTCGTCTATACTAATGGGGCTCTCGGAAGAGCACACGT
>CAAKHD010014076.1:163273-177542 GCA_901007705.1 Fistularia tabacaria
CGCGACTCCCCCACACCCGCACCCAGGAGGGCCCCCCGCCCCCCCCCCCCCCCCCCCCGAATATTAAAAAATACATCCTGATGTATTTCAAAGGCCTCTACCGGCAACGGGGGCCCCATGTGTACATCACAAGCTTCATCCTCCACCCCGGTGTCAAGTGAGCAGCCCATCGCGGGTGGCGGTGGTTGTGGTGGGATCTAAAAGTGCGCGTTTATTCTCCAGACCCCTCTTTACGGATCGTCCTTTAAACACCGTGATCTGCGAATAAACAAAGCCAGTAAACAATGGAGTGGAGGTAGAGCGTATAGAAAGAGCACACACGCACGCATGCACACGCGCACACAACCCAAATTGCACAAGTGTAAACTTTGAATAGGACGCCGCGGCTCTGTAAATTTACACAGACATTAAATTTCGTTCTATTCATTTTAGACATAACGCTAAGCTGATTTTTTTATAGCACACTGATCGATATCTCTGTAAAATAATCATTTTTTAACTAGCAGGGCAGTGAAATCTTTGCTTTGCGCTAAAGTCAACAGTGACAGAGTTTGAGCTCAAATAAATGCCGCGATGTCTGGAGCCCTATTTTGCAGAAGGCGGAAGACGAAGCTCGGCGGCTGGGCTCCGGCGAAGGTACGAGGCTTTTATTCTCTCTATCACCGCGGGCACCCCGAATCCCACGCCTGCATCCACGCGGTTTGAGCTCCAGGACCTGCGTGCATGGATGGTGGTGGTGGTGGGGGGGGGGGCGCACGGGGGAGGGGGAGGGGGTTCCGACAGAAGCGGATACATTCAAGTTCCGCGGATTGAAACCTGTATTGGGTTTCAAGGGAAGCGCATTTTGTGTTGCAGGATCTGCAGATAGTCCCGCGCCAAGTTCGTGGTGTCACCGTCCTTGTGAGAGATCTGAGCTTTGCGTGGGCGGAAGGAGGAAAACACTTGAAGCCCGTGATGTAAAATTTAAAGGGGGTCGAAAAGAAAAGACAAAATAATGCATACACGAATAGATGATTTATTTGTTTGGATTGTTGGTGATTTCTTGACCCCCCCCCCCAACAAGGAATAAAGAAATCGGATTCTTTTCTGGTAGTTAATCTTGTCAAATGGGTGTTGATTTGACACCGGAAGAGGAGTTTCCCTGGTAAACATGAGAGTCAGCTCGCACTTACCGACTTGTTTGCTCGCAGCGATGGATACCGGGTCGCATCGGCTCTTGCGATCAAAACTGACTTTACCGTCATTTACGAATACATACATTCTTCTGGTTAAGATGAGAATGAGCGGTCCCGTACTTTAATTCATTTCGGAATCCATTCACGCACATCTAAGGTTTCTACAGCTTCTTAACCAATACTGCTACTAATAATAATTCAGATAACAACAACAACAACAACAAAAATAATAATAATAATAATAATAATAATAATAATAATAATAATAATAATAATAATAGTAATAATAATAATAATAATAATAATAACAATAATGAAAATATAGTGTTATTAATAGTATTAATATGTATAATTGTTGATACAATAATGATAGTAAATGTTGTGATGATTTTTAATATTAGAACTTTTAATATTACCACGATTATTAATATCAATAATGATGATAAAACTTTTGTGATAAGTCATTATTATTTGTAGTAGTATCAGTAAAATTATCGGTTATTATAGTTATTTTATTACCGTGATTATTATTATTATTATTATTATTATTATTATTATTATTGTGATTCTATCAATTATTGCGATTATTTCTATTATGATAATGATGGTGATGGTTATTATTGGTAGTAGTCATATTAGTAGTACTAGTGGTAGTAATATACTTACATTTTCATATTTCATTTTAAGGAAAAAAATATTACTGAAGAGATCCGGCGTTGAAATCCAGGTATGCAGATGTTCGTGATTTTTTGTGTCATTAACAACAGCATTCTACGGCAATAATGATACTACTACGACTACTCCTACTCCTACTACTACTACTAATGATAACAATAACAATAATGATAATTATCATAATAATAATGTACATAATAATTCAAACTAAAGTCAATAGAATGCACAAAGAAGGGCTGATCTGAGGAAGTGACTCGGTTTCATTTCAGATTTCAGATCCTCCGAAATGTCTCCCCGTGTCGTGAGCAAATATGAACGCGCCGTGTCCCGGCGTGCCAGTCCTCCCGTGCGCGGATACAGGACTGCTCAACGGGGGTTCAAGCACCGTCAGTGTACGATGAGATCTAGATTGGACTGGCCTTTTTTAAAGGAAAGTTGACCGTCCCCAATCTCCTCTGAAGGACAAAAGGCCGCATCACTTAGAACCTGCATCTCCAAACTTTGCCCATCAGCGAGGACACCTCGGCGGCTTTCGACGCCTCGTCACCGACGTGCCCATCTGTTGTTATAGCAACGGCATAAAGGACGATCCAGCCTGTTGATCCCCTTTTCTCCGCTAACCTTATTTATCTCCTGCACGCATTTGCATATTTCTCGATTAAGGGTTGACGATCAATCAAACGTGCGCGCGGAACAGTGAGCACACACACACACACACACACACACACACACACACACACACACACACACACAGACTCATCTTCTTGAGCTTGTGTTTGACAAAATCTGCAGTGCATATCAAGACTTGAAAAAAAATCTATATCTTGCAGGTTGTGCACCACAGCCCGTTGTGCAGCAACCAGTCGCGCAGCGATGGTGTATTTTTTTTCCCTGTCTTTCTGGTCATGTTTTGTAACGGCCCTCCAAAGTGAGATGTTTTCCCTGCAGCGGTGGACTTTGATGCCTGAGCAAGTACGGCCTAAATTTTCGAGGAATGACTCAGTGGCTGAAAGCCATATGCGCACCCTTCCCACGGCGTCAACTCAGCACTGCACAATCTTCATAAATGAAACAAAGCCTGATCGAGAAAAAAAAAAGCACAGTGACAATAATCTGGCGCAGATTAAATGTGTATGATCCGCCGGCTGGGGCGGTCAGATCAACGTGTCTCTGATATTTCTGATATCTTGGAGGCATTGGGGGTGGCGGGCGGGGGGGCTGAGATGATGCCGCCTATTCGACAGGGTGTCTGCTGCACCTATGGACTGTGAGCTGCAGCCCGCGGACTGGAACACCCAAGTAGAAAGTAGATCCGTCTCCATGGTGAAGGCGGGACACCGGTCCAACAAGCTGTAATTCTGTCTCAGGCTTTTTGCAGGGGAGGGACCGACCACACTAGCCCAACTTAACCCCCTTTCAGCAGAAATACTCCTAATCCCATATCTTAGCAAGGCAAACTGCCGTCCCTCAGTATATTAAAGGCAACACGAAGTCAAAACTCGTATCCCCCGGCCCCACGCCCACAACCACCACATTATTACATGCAATCATTAATGCATTCCTTTCTCATTTTTAATTTGTCGCGAAAATCAAACAAACAATACAACACTGAAGATACATTTTAAAGATTCGGATAAATGTACATTAAATTAAAAAAATATGAGTTCTGATATGAGGCCCTCTCATTATTGATCACGGCCTTTATTTCGACGTAGCAGCGACCCGTGGGAGACACCACATCGTCGACAACATAGATTCAGAAAAGGACAAATAAATAAACTCACACTATTTTAACTGATGCTACCATAGCCTGCATTCAATACTTTTGATAGAAATGTATAGATTTGCAAGCATCTATGCAAATGTTTCAAATGCAGTTTGATGATTAGTTGTTCAAGTAATGATCCAAATATCAGTTAAAAAAGGATGCATATCGAAAACTATCTCAGATGAATAGTCAAGCATGACAAATACATGTAAAAACTTGGTTTTATCTTGGTTAGAATAGGCCATGACTGTTGACTATTATTTCAAAAAGCCAAAGGCCTTTTCATACTGTAGTTCACATAAAAACGTTTTTGTTTTCAAATGTGTTGTTTTCATTTTGAGAAGTTTTATAATATGCATAGATTACATTCTCTAATAACATACTCAATATTTCATATTTTCTAATGTTAAAGGAGTCTCCTTATGCATAAAAAGAAATATTCATCATGAGTATAATTCATAATTAACATCCTCCTCAGATTTGCCAATTTTCATCCATGATTTTCACACAAATAACCATCTCACATTTTTCCTTGCAGCCTTTTTTTGTTCATCAGAGAGGAAAAATACTCAAGACACACATGTTTGACACTACTGAGATTTTAAAGTTGAATTTAAAGAACAAGGGGTGTTTTCCATTTGACAGAATGGAAAAGAGTGGCATTTATTTCATAAATTTAAAAGTAGGAGGGTCAGAGGGAATTTCTCCTGTGGTGGGGGGTGAGTGTGTGCGTGCGTGTGTTTGTATGTGTGTGTGCGCGCGGAGGAGTGTGTGTTTGAGAGAGAGAGTATACAGAGAGAGATGGCATGATGGCTGGATTGAGAATGCTGGCTATGCGGACTATGATGCGTCCTCAGTACTCTGACATGACTGTGTTACATTCCTGTGTAAGACTTCTTCATATCCTGAGACACACTGTGTGTGTCTGTGTGTTTGTGTGTGTGTGTGTGTGTGTGTGTGTGTGTGTGTGTGTGTGTGTCTGTCTGTCTGTCTGTCTGTGTGGGTGTATGTGTGAGTCAGTGAGAGAGAGCGAGGGAGACAGAAAGAGAGAGAGACAGAGAGGGAGAAATTCTGTCCACAATGCCCATTGAGTACTGTTAGGCAGCAGCTGGTGGGACGCGCAGTGACCTAGAGGCAATCCATTCACTTCAGGACGGGGTGCCCCTCACTACCCTGCTGCTTTTATATGTCTGGAGGTGGATGGATTGTCAGTGTTTATTCTCGAGAAATATTGCAACGAGGGTCGGCCGTCATGCAAATAGAGGAGATATCTTTCCTTCCCTTCCCAAAGCATCCGAGTTTCTAGGGGTAACAGCAGGGGTCTGGGGACTGCCAATGATAATGTGGGCAAACGTTTGGAAGAAGAATTTTGTCATGTGTCAACAATGTCATGTGTTGGGGAAAAAACGGATGCAACAGTCGAGATCCATGTCTCTTATGTGCTGATATGTGTCTCTGAGAGGTCACCAGAACACTGTCTGTGTATGGCCGTGAATAAAGCAAAAGAAAAACACTCTGTTGGGGTGAAGACTACATGTTAAAAGGCAAATTTTACGTGTTGTTTGGGTTGACAAAAGGAAAAGTCCAGGTTTGTACGCAATCATAGGCCCTATTTTCTCTTGGGAAACACGACAGCCAATTCCCGGTGGATATCTTTCTTGTCATTGAGATCAAACCTTGTTGGCAAACCTTCCAAAGGATTATATGTCAGACAGCGGAGGAGGGATACCTGTTTGGAAATGATTGATCTGCCAAGGTTTTTTAATTCCCCTCAAGATTTGATACCTCCAGCTTGTTGATGGATATCTAGTGCTTCCGCTTTGGAATAGCAGGGTATAATGTCCCCTTCTCGGACCCATTTCCATCCAATGTTGCCCATTCGGCAGCTCACGATGGCCAACTCACCGTAATATTGCCGCACTTCCCCCCAAGCTCCAGTTGCAGGAAGTGAAGGCAGAGCATTGCCAACCAATCGCATCGAAGGACACACAACTCATTAAAAGTTAATGAAACCTATAAACGTGGCGCGCCAGCAATTCATTTAAACCTCCAATCCAATCTCCTCTTCCAACAAAGGCAAACAAGCCCATGTGCCCCCGGTGTCGTCCTCAGAATAACAAACTACGGAATATTTTGTCCTGCATATGTTCTCCAAAGCAGACGCATGCATTGTGATGGGCTATCATACAGTGGGACTTGTCTAATTCAGGGAATGCCAGGGAGGTGTTGTACTGGGGTGAATTCTGTAATCTGCTCCTGTCTTGAATTTAATGCCTTTACTTACACTGCATAGCTTGTCAGCTGTGAAAACAGTAGATATACCATTACATCATTCATGAGAATCAATGACATTCAAATAATGTGATCATTTTAATACCTTATGAGTCAGAGCCAAATCGGTGTCGGAAAAAAAAGGCAAAAGCCAGTGCCTCTCATTGTAAAAGGCCCTGGGAATATGGGTATAGGGTAGGCTTTGTTTCCTTTTTGTTCTCCCCTTTTTCTCTATCTCATTGCACTCCCACCAAACAGCATTTCTGCTCTAAAATCTAATTACTGCAAATCAATAGCAATGAAGTACCCCTTTACAAGGGTGTAAAGTGGGGAGAGATATCCCCCCTTTTCTTCAAGACTTGAATTTCTGCACTGCTTGGGCGCCTCTTACCACTTCCCTTGGGGGATTCAAATTAAATTCCCTGCATGCATTGTGCCACTGTCAGCTCGCTAATGAATTCCCTTACCCTGACATGCATCAAATTAATCCCCAATTTAATCTCATATAAATGGTCTTGTTATTTATCATGGAGGGCAGGATGCTCGGTCAAAGGATCGAGGAAATCCAGGAGGTGTCTACAGAGCTGTTCAGCAGATTATGGTGAAGGATGAGGTCTATATGTTTTTCTCACTTTAGAGTAGTCCCCTGATGCACGCTATTAACCCTTGCCTGCGTGACACTGAAAGAAACATTGCAGTATTTGTCACTCAATATCCTCTCAGATTAAAAAGTCAACTGTATGATTTATTGGCCGGAGCTGAGATACCCTTATCTTGAAGTACCAAACAGAATACAAGATAAAGTATGAGAGATGCATCTCCTGTAAACAAAGATGCTTTTTGGGGCCTTTGGTTATAGTTACCGGTTACAACAAACAACTGTTTGAGGTTGTCCTGATGGAAACAGCTGTATTTATCTAAAAATGCAAATTCCATGACACTTCTCCTCATGTTTAAACCTCAAAGGACTGGTTGCCTGTATTTCAGAATGACTACCTATCAGTATTTAGATCAGAGAACCAACACCTTTGCTCTAATTATTATTACTTTTGAATTCAGTGATCGGCAGATGACAGGCCATTTCTCAAAGGTTTTATGTACAAACAACCTGGAGTCCTGCAGCATGATAAATAATTCTTTTTAGATGCAAATACAATGATGAAGTTCTCTGTCAGAGGACTCTGTGTAAATACAAGCTATTTCCAGGCGGCTGCTTCTGGTTCAGTCATTAGTGTGATGATGAGGCCCTGAACCCTGAAATCGTCACGTTCCCTTATTTCCTTGCTGTTTCTGGTGTATTCGGAAGCAGAAAATGTATACAAAACGTGCAGACATACATCAAAGGAAAATGGGACATTTGGGATTTATTTAACGATTGTGTCATGTGTAGAGGCCAAAAAGTTATTAACTTTGTCAATTGTATGCTTTTTACAGTGTATACACATACTATTGCAAAGAATCTGTGCAAGGGCAAGTGTTATTGATAATAAGGTTGGGATAACATTCAGCACGGTGGATATATGGATTCCAGGCAGATCTTACAACTCTTCAGTTCCAAATGGATGATATAGTGTGTATAGTTATTCAGTAAGCAGTGGCATGGGACAAATATAAGGTTGACAGACGGTTCTGAAGTCAGTTTGGCAGTTCAGAGGACAGTTTGGAGCCTTTAAAGCTTGGTCTACCAAATGTCGGAACAGATACGGTTTATTGAGGCATCTGTAAGCTTACTCATTTTATTGCCAAGCTTGGCTCGTGTACCTACCATCATGGAGAGGGGGAAAAAAAGCACCGACACACACACAAAAGTTTGCTGTTTGCATTCATTCCACCAAATCCTTGACAGCCGCGCTATAGCCCATCACCATTGACACCATTGTGCTGTCACAACTACTAAACACATCATTTGTGTTGCGGAAACTCATCCGGTATGTATCCAATACCAAATGTTTGGCGACCAGAAGAGGCAACGGTGTGGGGGCCTGCATAATTTGCTAGGAAACATTTTACTGAACATTTGGTGATAAAAACGCGGGCGTCGGCCCTGAGGCTTAAAGCAATTAATTCAGGATCCTGACATAAACTCTCCAATCCTTTGACAGCTTGGAGCTGAAATAAAAATGCTAGTTCTCCTGGGAACGGCAGGAGATAGCTGGCTCTTTTCTGGACTGTTTGCTCACTGGCCCTGAGAGCAATCTTCCCCAGTCAGAATGAAATGCAAGGACACAAACAATGTACCGGCGAGAGAATAGGAGATGGGGAATGAACAGTTTGGACTATTTGCTCAGCAGAAGGGCAGCCACAATGGCCGGCCCATGGCTTTCCCATGCATGAAGCCTCTTAGTCTTAGGCCTCCCTTTGTTGCTTGGTGTCTTCTTACCCAGCCAGATAAGGAACCAGCTGCCCTATACTTTTAATTCCTATTGTACGCCATACTGTATGGTCATTTATCTGTCCACTTTCTAACCGACTGCTGTCTGATTGAACAGGTTATCATGGGTGTATCTCTGTTCCGCTTAAAGTGTGCGCTCGTTTAGGGGCTGAATCGCTCTCACTTCGCCATAAAAGGTGGTGTGATGGCTGTTAAGGGGATAACGCCTGACCCCTCTTTTCTCCTTAGAGGAGGAAGCACAAGTCAAGCTCAGAGTTTGATGACAACATCCAAGTGAATTTTGCATAAACGCACGCTCGCTTCGGAGTAGTATGGAAAATAAATATCGACGCTTCCCATTTATTAGACCTGACAATGATGTACTTTTTACAGCCAGAGACCGAGTGCCTCTGAGGGCTCTTGAGAGAAAAAAGCAGTCATTATATGACCTAATGACAATTCCAAGGAGAGCAAACAGACGAAGTGCTGTGACTCTGGTATGATGGAAGGATCCATATTGTGCTCTTTTGTTTTGTTTTTGTTGGTTTGTATTTGCATTTACATTGACCTGTTCTTGACTGATTGTGTACTCACACTCAATACATGCAATATTGTCATTAATGGCAGGAAATGTAAGTTCCAGACTACGGGTTCCAGTAGAAGTCTGCCGGGAGTCAAATAACAATGGAAAATGTATCTTAATAAACAAACAAAAAACAAACGAACAAACAAACATGCGAATAAAAAAGAGTGGCGGGATGCCACAGGAGGATCAATAGACATAAGATGAAGGCGCATATTCATGCATGTGAGCAGACACTTGCCTAAATACAAACACACACAACCCATCCCCCTTTGTAAAGGTTGCAGTGTCAGGGACCCCCTGGGTGGTCAGACTCGGGATAATTTCTACACAATATGTTGTCAAGAAAATCCTTTGGGAAAAGAGATTCGGTGGAAAATTCTTCACTGTCACAAAGGATCTATAAAAATGTATATATATATATATATATATATATATGTGCGTGCGTATGTGTGTGTGTGTGTGTGCGTCATGGGGCTGTAAAATAATATTCAGAGGCAAGAATTTAGGTTAAATGCAGCTGGAGATTATGACCTACAGACAAATCCACTGCAGGAACAGTACTGCTTCCTTTCAGCAGAGGGGAAAAAAAACAGTGGTTATTCCTCTTTGGTTTATTACAATAGACAAGCTGTTAATCTGTCAGTAAATGGACAGTAGCTGTGTCCCATCAGATCTCAGGAAGAAAATCAATTTTTGCAAAATGGACTTTATTTTCAATAATTATATATTATTTTCTTTTATTCTTAGGATACAATGGGCCGTAAACACAAATGTTATCATAAATGTAAAATCTGTGTAAAAAAAGAGCTGCATCATTAAGAAACTAAGTTTTTTCATCCATCTCTGGTGAACCACCAGAGTGTTAGACCTCAGGTATGGCAAGATAAATAGCAGTGTTATTTGTGCATGTAAGAGCTCGGCTCCTTGTGGGGTGGTGCTCTCAGCTTCACGCTCCACCAGCGCTGAAATAAAGCTCTGTTCGAGGCATTTCAACACTGCTTAAGGTTGTCCATGGCCGTGTAATTTATGAGCTGAGAGGACTTCGTTTTTTAAGTTCACTACAACCTGCTATCTTCCAGCATTCATGGGTGGAGAAAAGATTAGTGTGAGTCATAGGAAACTTACAGCACTCCTCAAATTACCTTAAACAATGTTGGCATGAGTGATGCCTGTGGAGTTCTGCTTCCCGTTTCAGTTGCTAAACGGCGATATGATGTGACCTCAGCAATTGAATGTACAGACTCTTTAGCAGGTTTTGGCTTTTGTCACCTGTGGGTCATTATGATACTGGCGGGATACAAATAGCGTTGCTCACTTCATGCACCACGGCTCTCGGTGGGTGGTCACATGGCAGGCAGACCGACAGAGTGACTTGCTGACTTGTAGTTTTCTGGAGCTGACGGCCTCTTAAGGGAAGCGGTGCAGTGGACATCCTTGATGTGTTTTTTTTTTTGCCATTGTTATGACAATAAAAGAATATTGTTATTCATAGCGTTTATGATTTATAACACGAAATAACACTGCCTATTTACAATTATCTATAGTAATAACAGAAAATTAGATTATATTGTAATTTTCATTTCAGATAATGTTTATGATGCACTTATGATTCAGTTTAATTTAACTTTAGAGGCTGTGATAAAAGAAAGGCAATTTTAATATTACAGTGATAATTTTGTGAGAAAAATACCCTATGATATTTTTTGACATGTATGTATATTTGCTTAATTTTAATGGGTGTGGATGTTTCACCGGACAATTACATTTTCCATCCAAGCAAACAGAGAAAAGGAAATTAAACCACACATTTGAATGCTAGATTTGCCATTTCACAGCAGTATGACATTAGGAAGAAGGATTATTATATCTTTAAATACATATAACCAAATACAAAGATGTTTGATGAGTAGATACTTTGAAATTATATTTATACAGGCTTATGATTTTAACAGACATGTAGATGTATATAAATATTCCTTGCTGTTTTTGGTATATTTAAAATATGAAATCTAAAAATCCAATAGAATAGATTTGAGATGTAATTGTGATTTAATTTTTGTGCTAAATATAAGGTATATACCCATAAACCGTAATAATTCTGGAGATAATCATTGTCTTGGATTGCAAATGAACGCAAATGTATTAAAACCTGAATCATCATATAGAATTAAATTGGAATATAGAAATGTGTGTAACCTGTGTAGTCGTGCAAAATGTGCTTCATTATTGCTTTACTGTCAAGCTAATGCCTGAATGCTTTATTGGCCTTCTGTGATGCATAATAACAGCACACATGACATGAACCAGAAATAAAAGAGAAACACAATTGTGAGAAAAATAAAATTGTAATTTGAATTATTTGTATTTTTAATGGTTATAATTTATTTTCTGCCATTTCAGATGGAAATAGGAAATAGCAGAATATATGAAATATATATTTTAATTTTGTCTTCTAAAAATTGTAAAATGCTGCTGCATCAGGAATAACGTTTTTGTTCCAAAAATACTACGTTTTGCACAAAAAAAAAAAAAATGCGGCCAGATTTGAAATGACACAATCGTCATGGTTCAATATGAAAACAGCACCATTTTTTAAATGCAATTTTGTTGAACATTTTCTGGCCCTTGCACAGCCACACATGGCTATACCATTGACATTACCTCTCTGCCAATGTGTGAATGTCAACGCCCGGTAAACACCTTTGACACACATGTTTGAATGTGACAGACAAGTTAACTAAACATTCCTGGGTGTTCCCAATAAAGGTTTACCACTCATCCACCAGACTGTACTGACCTGTCTCCCATGCTCCAAACTGCACTCTTGGAGAAAAGACCAGCTTTGGCATACTTTTATTCTTTCATGGATTTCACATTCACATTTTCTCCACTTTAAGATTTCAAATGCCCCCTCATCTGTTACAGATACTGCGTAATATAAAAGAGAAATTCACAAAACTGCTCTCACATTGCATTTTATTCCTGCGAAAGTATCTTGAAATGCGATGGAACAATGGACTTTAAGGATTTGGGAATTTGGGAGTATAATTCCAGCCCAGTGCTTATCACTGCACCCAGATTATTTGAGTGTTTTCAGATGCAAGCTCCCTGAGGACGGATCGAAGGCGTCCTAGTAGAGCTTCACATCAAATAAATAGGAGGATGAGATTTATATGGAGGCTGTGTCTCTGTCAAACAGGACTCTGCTGACTGAAGTGATCCCAGCCGCCCAAGTGGAGGAGAAGAGGGAGACGAAGCCTCTGAGGAAAGAGGGATAGCTGCCGAAGAGGCACACTGATGCATGTACATACACTCAAACACTCACACAATGTCCCTCTCAGTCCTGGTTTGTGACCGGCCCATGGCATTGGCCAGGTATGTCAACTATGTTTGCCAAGACATCCATCACCCATGTACCTTCCCTCCTGAAACAGGAAGTTTTGTTTGAAGCATACACTTGTTAAGCCCATCCTTTGACTCGACTCAGTCTAATTTATTTCCTTATAGCCAAGACAGAGGATTTATTGTCACCTATGTTTTCTTCTCTTTTTTCTACTTATTGTGGCTTGCACAGTAAAAATGTGCCAGTAGAAACAAGGCTGTGTTTTTTTTTTTCTCTTTTTTTTTTCCAAAACTAGAGCTACAGTTTGGAGACACCAATTGGCCTTATCGTCAGTGACCAGGGTTAGCAAATAAATACACTTTAGTGCAGTCAAGCTGCATGTGAGGAGGGAAAAGATTTATGCCTGCATGACTATCACGCACAGGAATATGAAATGTCTCTATGATTGTAATTTCAGAATAAAGTAAAGTGTGGCGATTTCCCTGGATGATCTTAAATTTGTAAATAAGGGTATTGTTCTTAAATACTTTTTCACAGAAACCTGTTTTGTTTTTAGGAAAGTCAGAAGCGTTAAAAACCAAATAAAAAAGAAAAAGCCACAACATCTGGTTACTTTGTAAAAGATTTTCACACATTGCAGATTTCACAAAATGTTGTAAATTAAAGCACAGCTTGATTGGACTTTGAAAAGCAGCCACGTAAGTCTCCAAAGAAACCCATCTGAGAGCTGGTATGTTAGCTCAAACACACAAGTTGGTTTCTTACTTCATCCCCAGAAACGCAAACTTCATTTATCTTTTTACTTCTTGTCTGTCCCTGGAGAGCAGATATGACTAAATGTGGCAGGTTAATGATTGACTCTCAGCTTGCTCAGTATCCTGCTTTGAGTGGCCACTCCGCCTGCTCATATGCCACTTTTTGAAGCTTAAATGTTTGTGGCGTCGGCGTTCTTTCATGCCTCCATACAGTACACTTCACTTGGGGCTAGGGTGGGGTCGAGACTTTCAAGAAAGAACCACTGGAATTTGGAGGTAAATTGATGATAAGAGTTTGTCTATGACCCTTTTAGCACTTTATAAGAATGTAGCTGTGTAAACAATCATGCCTTGAGATAAATTTTCTCCTGCTTTTTGAAAAGCAAATTCAAGCATTGATTCCCCCCCAGTTCTAAAGCCCATTTTGACAGGCATTAAATGAGGAATGGTCTCATTGACAGTTCAAGATGGAGAGCAAACTGAGATTAGGGAATTGTAATTAATTGTAGAGTTGGTAAAGTGCTTTCCCATCTCATGAAAGACTTCCATTTATTGCAATTCTGTCAATCAGTGAACGCAATACATTTTTAAAACTTTTTCTTCTTGTTTGTAATTTAGTGCATCGAGCTTGTGATAAAGCTACCTACCGATCCAGCCTAAACAGCCAAAGGCAATATCAAATGATCATATTCGTGAGTTACACGAAGTATTCTTTTTGCAATACATAACCGACTGTGTCTCCTTGTCCTCTGCAGATGCAGATGACCTTCATTTGAAGGATGCCTATCCTTTGCTGCGCCCCGTCTTCTCTCATCACCCCGGTTTAAGTGCCCTGAACACATGTCCCTGTCGATGTACTTGGATATATCTACGTCCGACCTGTCTGCCATATGTAATATCAAAGCCTCTGTCAGCATGGAGCTGAATGGGAACAAAAGAGAGGCCTCCATTAATGATTAACTGTTCTAAAAGCCCCGGCTTTTGTATTCCCATGGTGCCGAGGCTATCTGGCCACCATGTGACATGCTCACAGCATTTTTCGAGCAGATTGGGGGAAAGCTTGTGAGCAAACACAGGTGCTTTGGAGCAGCGTTGCCGACGCTGTCAGGGACAACCACAAACAAGAGCAGCTATGCCTGGCTAAATGAATCTCCACCCCTCCCGTTGCCACCACTCCGACCCCACAGCCCCCTTATGTTGCTAGCTAACTTGTTTGCTAGCTCCATACAGCTCTCCATGTGCATTGCCTAGCCCCCCCCCCCCCCCCCCCCCCCCCCCCCCCCCCCCCCCCCCCCCCGCCCCCACCCCCCCCCCCCCACCAACAC
>CAAKHD010014076.1:177562-200754 GCA_901007705.1 Fistularia tabacaria
CGCCCCGTCATAAATTACCCCCCCCCCCCCCCTCCTCCCCCTCCCCCCCCCCCGTCCCCCTTTTTTTTTGTTTGAGTTTTTTTTTTTGTTCTTAATAGGTCTTTTCTTGTTTGTTTCGGCCGCCCCCCCCCCCCCCCCCAAGTCCAATGTCCACTACAGCCACGCTCGACAACTTCTCACACCCTCCACAGAAACAAACAAATAAAAGTGTGGACAGCCGACCACTTCTGTGAGGTGATGGCATTCGCTGTGGTCTTGACTAGTGGAAGAGCAAACAAATTCATGGAGTTGTAGTTTTCACTTTCCAAACCAATCCTAATGTCTTTTAGTTCAAGTAGGGCAATTCCACTGACCCTGGTGTCAAATGCTGTATAAGGATTGCACACTCTTGCTCTTGAAAAGCTGTGAGGATTCCGCAGGAAATTAAATGTGACTTGAGCATTGGCATAAATAAATTTAGCTTGTTTGCGTGTTGAATGTGACGAATAAAACTTGTGTAATACCACCCCTCCTGTGTTTTAACCACAACCATAATACTTTAATGAAAGGTGTCTGGAGTGCTTAACCTTTTCCTCCAGCCTGACTGATTGTTAATAGCGAGTGGGCTGCTGTGTTGCTCAAATTTGATAAGACAATCAGATGATAGAATGGCGTTATCTTAACATGGCTTTCCGGCACGGAGACAAATGAACAATGTGCGATAACAGGAACAAAAGCTTGGACCTTATTGGCTGTCTCTTTCATGGAAAGAAAAATGATGGGGATGGAAAAAAATGTCACAGTTTATTTCACAGTCTGCAATTTCCTCAAGCTATAAACCAGTTATTATTGCTGAAGAGATGATAAAAATGTTTTAAAACAAACAATTTAAATCAACAGAAGAGAAAATGACGCAGAAAAAGGAGGTTTGCAAGTTTGAAGTCAGTAAATGATAATTTATTATTGATTGACAAAAAACATGGGATATGTCAGTCTTTAATAGCTTTCTGAGGAAGAGATGGAAAGGAAAACTGGAGGCCAAAATGAGACCTAAAGCCAATCAGTAAAGCAGCACTTCTGTCTGGATTCTCTGACTTCTGCAGCCCAATTCTCAGAGTCAGAAAGGCTGTGTATACTCAAGGATTCACTCTGGGTTTGTTTGCTCTATTTCCCAAAAAATGATTGGAAAAAATATTCGTGGCCTGACTTGAAATGTTCAAACTTTGTGAAAATGAAAGAAGAAATGTTCTGAATATGCAAAAGTAAATTGCTCTATTTTCAAGACCCTATACTAGTCACCGTGATGATTTCCTTTTAGTCGTTTTTAACTGCATAATTTCTCATGTTTATTGAAGGAGGCATATTTCAAAGTGAAATATATTCTCCTGGAACTATTCAAAACAGGTTTAAAATCAGCAGATATTGGTGGAAGAGCTCATGTCATCTTCTGTTCATGTAGGTTCCCTTCAGGGATTTAGTCTCTGCTGGTCGTGAGCTGAGTCTGATCAGAGGAGTTACAAATCCTCAGTTTTAGGGTTCTTACTGTAATTCAGATGCCTGTTGGCTGCAGTAAAGTGCGGGGGCCCAACATCTTGAGAGGGATTTGACACAACATCTTTGATGCCTCCTCATTGTGTTAAAGTCATCCAGGCCCATTGTCTGACCAAACTCAGCTCCGACCTCAACTCAATCAAAGCAAAGTTTTCCAGTAATGAGGAGAAACATGAAAGCTCATTGAACTCAGTAACATGTTGAAAGGGACCTTTTGATCTTGCTTTGCACAATGGTAACATTTGAGAAGAGCAAAGTGTTCTTAAGCAGCAATGCACTGCATTAACCCCTTGTCTTTTGACAAGCCCACACCTAGAAAGAACTGATATTCATTTCTATGGGAAAGGTAGTTCATGAGTTATAGCCTCCTTGAGGGTGCAGGACATTGTGCTAATTCTGCCTGTTTCCGTTCGGCAAGATTGATGAGAGATGAAGAACGATTCAACACTTTCCCTGAAACCTATTTTAGTTCATGTTTCATATGTTTATTTCCTTCAAATAGCTATTTTCTAAAATGATAATGATAATGACAATGATATAACCCATTAGTAGCTCAAATTAATTAAAAACACTCCATACCAACACTGACACAGATTTTTTGAGACAAGTCTGGTGTGCAATCACTACACTATAAAGGCACTTTTCTTGTTTCGTGATGAGAGATAAACTAAATTGCAGTGTGCTGAGGCTGAGAGATTACCCAGAAGCCAGAAATGGCTGTCACAGGTCAGTGCAGGGACGACTCTGTCTAACTAAATGGGCTGGCAATGCTCGCTTAGGTGATGCTTTTAAGGCCATCATTCCCTTTTTTTGGTTTGGTAAAAGATACAGGAAAAAAAAGGTCTTTCTGAAGTTAGCTAAGGTTATTTTAAGAAAAGGCTGTATGAGATAAAAAAATGTATTTTGTGTGTTTGACTGAGTAGAGATATTAAAACATAGGCGATGGTTAATGCCTCAGCTCTATTAAAAAACAAACACTCTTCATAACACCTGCTCTTAGAAAGTATTCATTTTCCATATGAAGCCATGCAACAAAGGTTGTCCGCTTAGGTTCCAGCAGGGTCTGTTCAGGAAGAAAAGCTCTGCGTTACCACCGTCATGCCCAAATGGCAGCCAGTGACAGACATATAGCCTGACACCTCTGTCAGAGAAAAATCCACGTATACTAAACGTATACTCCTAAATCCAGGAGCTGCTCGCTGTTCCAATAAGCCTTTGTTCACTGCACTGTCTCCCTGCCTTCTTTATGAATACACCGTGTCCCTTGTGTTCAATTACTAATGTCAATATGGATGCATTGAACCCCAACATATGAGTCAAATGATCAAGTGTATATATACAAGAGAAGGGACTTTATGGATATCTCAGTGGGGCAGTGAAAATTACAATAGTGATTTGCAGCCCTGGAGGTAAACAAAGTGCTCTTATATGAGGGTAATAATACCTAAATATGGTTCCAAGATGGAGAGAGGTGGAGAGCATCTGGATAGTGTTGTTGTTGTTTGACAAGAAAAGGTTTTAATTGCACATCTAGGAGGACAGATAATTCAAATTATGCAATAGAATACAAGTCTGTATGTGAAAATAATTCCTGTGTGAATGGATTTATATGAGACCATGTGTGGCTAGATGTGTACATTGCATGTGCGGGACAGCTGCTGTTTGGCAGATGGATCTGTGCACACATACACACACAGGCGCACACAAACACCCACAAACATATACACACACACACACACACACACACACACACACACACACACACACACACACACACACACACACACACACACACACACACACACACACACACACACACACACACACATACACACACACACACACACAAAAAAAACAAGGGGCATACACAAATGCACTCAGGTAGCAGCTGGACAGGCTCACCTGTCATATTAATAAAACCAGACAATCCCTTCCATCAGCAGCACGGCAGCGATGGCAGCAAAGGCCAAAGCAGACCGAGGGATGGAACAAAAGAGTGGAGAGGCAGAGACATGTGAGGGAGAAAATGAGGGGGAAAGGAGAACAATTTCTAGGAAGCCAATATCCATATAATTTTAGCTTTTCAAGAGTTGCCACAAACTGCAAAATGCTAAAAGTGGAATCCAGAAGAATCACATATTTGATATTTGGTTTCAGTCTCGTAATCAATATTGATATATTTTTTCCATTGATCTCACACAGTGCCAATTTGACTGCAACCATAAACAAGAGTTTGTCTACAAGACCATTTCTTCTTTTTGATATTAATTATCAAGGGTGAACATATAAGGATTGGAGGGATTTTTTTTTATCAATTACACCTCAGTTCATGGTTTTGTATATGCTTATACATTATTTAGTATAATGATTCACATAATCTCAAAGAATAAAATAGAATTGTATTCTATTTAGATAGGGATAATACAGTTTAACAATGTAACATTTCAAATAATGCAAATTAAGTCCTTTATAGAGAGTATAGAAAGTTATAGTTATTGTTAATTTTAAACTGCTTTACATGAACAATATAAAGACAATACAGCAAAATTTAAATGCTCAACATGTAAATAGTATGCCCTAAAGCATGCTAGAACACATATACACAATCATCACTTTAAGTCTTTAAATGACAAACACACTAAAACTACATTGTGCAATTCATCAAAAGAAAGACCTCAAAATGTGGCCTCCATCAAGACAAGGTGAGTTCATGGGTGCCACTTTGTTCAACCCGAAAGATCATAACAGGCAAAACCCATGGTAGGATATTAAGATAAAAAAACTGGAGATCATCCCTGCCAAAAATAAAATAAAGTAATAAAAAATAAAACTAGTTATTATGATTCAAAAAATTTAAATTAATTATTGATTGAGTAAGTGAAAAATGATAACATATTAGTCATAAACATAAAGAGAGTACATAATATTCAATTTAGAAAACACAGGGGCAGGTCAGCCACAATCATATGGTGATTAAAAAAACAAAATGCAATTTCATTAATAACAATGTTAGTAATTAGTCTGTGACAATGTGATGTGACGAATGTTCTTGACACATCCGTTTCAGAAATTGAATTTTTGTTCCAACAAATGTTATTTTGTGCATCAAGATCTTTTTCTGAATATAGACTAAATATAGTCATTATTTTTAGAAGTTAGAGAACAAAAGAGTGAATAGCTACTATAACTACTGAAAAAAACGATAAGGTAAGAATACTCAGAGGTTTTTCTCTATTGCTTAGGTGAGTATATGTGTGTGTGCTTTTTTTCGAATCAGTTTCTGTATCTTTCTTTTATGAGTGTATGTTAGTCTGAGAGTGAATGTTGCTGCTGGCTAATGTGTGTTCTTTTGGCATCATAAAAGGCCCTGGACAAAGTAGAGAGACAGAGAAAAAGACAGAGACAGAGCTACAGAAAGAGAGAGAAAGAGAGAGAGAGAGATAGAGAGAGACAGGGGGAAAGAGAGGAGAAGCTGGAAAATGACAAACCAAGTATAGAGGGGGCTTGTGGAGACACTGCATCTGACAGAGGAGGTTGTGCCATACAGTTGGGACCGTCCTCCTATTCCATTAACCCCTCGAGCTCCTGATGCCCAGGTAGAACCTATTCAACACACTGAAGTCATTGACAGCGGCTCCATGGGTGGGATCCTGTGTTTACTTTTACCTGTAGACTTAGAGGACTCATCCTAAAGCCACTGAAAGCCCCAATGTGTCATAACTGACAGCATAATGAAAACACTCTCTTGGACCCAGAAGATCATCTGACAACATGGTGAGATTGAAGTTGATTAATCTAAACCTTTCTCTGTCAGTGCCAAAAAAAACGCGAAACCTTTGATCGATCGCATTCCCTCTAGTAGAATAAATGTAATTAGTTAATTAGCGGAATAGTTGAAAGCATTGCAGAATAGTGTGGGTGTGATTAGGCAGATTACCTACATGGGTGAATTGATAAAACGTGTCGAGGGGAGAAGGAGGAAATGCTTCATAAAGAATCTTTTGAAAGCAAATGACAGGGCCCAGTGAGTGAGCATCAGTTTATGGATGAAGGCACAAAAAAGAACGTTCCCGGTATTCAATGGAGGCCAGTGAATCCAAAATGAACTCTTTTTATGAGGCTGACTTTGCCTGTGTGATGCTGCCAGCACAAAGCAGCTAACAATGAGTGGCAGTAAAAGGGGATTTGAGACAAGATAGTAGGACAAAGAGAGAATCAACTTTCATGTGTGTCAATGCAGGCATGAGCTTGGCCCAGCTGTTTTAATGGCAATGCAGTGACAGGGGGGCAGGCTATTTTTAATGCACTTCTTTCAGACCGATGCACAAAACTCCCCTTTCACCGAGCTTTGTTGGCAACCTGCGTTGACCTGCATTCAAGGCTGCTGAAGGGTCTCTTGCACAATGGCTGGTGAAGGAAAGGGGTACAAGGAAGTCTGCAGCTGGATGTTCGGGTAGAGGATTACAATTCCCTAACAAACCAGGGAACACCTCCAAAATGGACATCATTTGAGAAAGAAAATGATCAAGGATCAATTATTTGACTAACTGAGAAATGAATGTGTGAGGAGACAGGTTTGTTACTTTTCAACCGTAAATAAATGACTATAATGGCTCTGCAAACACAGACACAAACAATGTACCAACAAGATGGAAAACAAAGGGCTCCTATAACAAGGCTTGGGATCTTGATGAAAAATTCAAACAATATTAAATGGGGAGTGTCAACAGCAGGCACACTTGTGCTGAGGGCCCTTCAAATAGACAGAGTAACTCAGCACACACATTACACCACCACAGTTCAACCTCTCAGTGTAATGATGATGGCAGCTTTAACTGGTGCACAGCTTTTAAAACCCCTGTCTTGCAAACACTGCACAAGGTTGGGGCGGGAGGGGGAGTAGAAGGTGAGGGTTTGACTGCAAAAGAAAGGAGCAGTGAGGAGTTGCTTTGTCCAGGCATGTCATTTGCTTTCGACTTACCTGCCAGAGAATGTCATGGGTCACCTGGATTCCTTGCGACCCTCCATCCCTGCTCTCTCTGGTGACCACTTCATCAGGAGGTGCACTCCTGAAAGATGCAGATTAAGATATCAGTGTAGAGGGGATCCGACTGTCCTCTGGCACAAGTCGGAGCAGTAATGCCTTCTGACAGACAAGCTTTAAGGCCAGGCCTCCGTTTCTTGCATCCATCAGTGGTTCCCCTTATCTCGGAGAGTTTGAAAAAGAAACAACTCACATAAATATGTGGACCCCATGGCATGCTTGAGGCATAAAAATGCACAAAGAGGGATACGAGACCTCTTTTCTAAAAGCGATTTTCTCTGTGTATATGCAATTGTTGAAGACAGAAAGTTGGCCGATTGCAATCCAAAAGTCATTTGACAGGTAAAGGAGATTAATCTACAGCACAACTGGGAGACCAAACCCTTTTCTTATTTTTAAGTCTTTCTAGCAAGATAATTTTAATACTTGGGCAGTGCAAATGTTTTTAATATTGATTTTAACTTCTGTTGATTGCTGTTCCACAAATGTTGATAAATAAAGGGAAACAAACAAATCCTTGTACTTGTTTAAAACTTGACATCTCAGTATGGAAAGTACTCACAAGATATACCAAACTGACTGCAACTGTCATTAAAACAAATGTTCCTGTTCTGTTGGAGACCAACTGCAATCTTATGTAATAACTTGACCAGCATTAAGCAAAACAAAAAATCCTTTCCCAACAGTTGGCTCAGGCTGCTCTTTGATGAGTTTGTTTTCAGTGCAAATTTGTTCCCCAGTATTCTGGGATTTTCAAGAATTAACCTTAAGGTAACAGAAAATGACATTACCCAGTTTTTCGATTTAGGCGGGTAGCATCCTGGATGTCGTCTACAGTTTTGGAGGATTTCCAGTCATGGGGGCAGCAGCCTAAATAGAGAGGCCCAGACATCCCTAGTACCAGCCACTTCATCCATCTTCTGAGGGAGTCCTGAGGTGTTCCCAGGTTACCTGAAGATAAGATAAGATAAGATAAGATAATACTTTATTGATCCCCATAGGGAAAATTTGGATGCTGCAGCAGCAACATTAGAGGGAAAAAAAAGAAAACAAAAAAAAACAAAACAGGAAAGATAAATACACACATATGACAGTGCAAATACATATGCATATACACATAAGTCACCATACATTCCACACACACGTATACATACATTTTTACACACATACACATACTTACATAAATATATATATACACATATACACAAGACATAGTTCCTCCAGTGTGTCCTGAGTCTGCCCCAGTACTCCCTCCCACTCCTCGCAATGTGAGGAGTCACAGCTTACCAAGCTTCTCACCCTATCTCTGAGGGAGATAGAGCTAGAAACTCATTTCAGCCACCTGTATCTGTGTTATCATTCTTTCAACCACTACCCAAAGCTAGTGACCATGATGAAGGTCATAAATCGACCAGTAATTTGGGAGATTCCCCTTTTGGCTCAGCTCACTCTTTACTATGACAGACTCATGCACAGTCTGCATCACTGCTGACGCTGAATCTATAGGCCTGTTGGTCTCTTGCTCCATTTTTCCCACACTTTGAACAAGACCCTGAGATAGTCGAACTCCTCCCCTTGGGGAAGGATCTCATCCCTGACCCAGAGAGGGCACTCCACCTTTGGGTTTGGAAATACAGATTTTCAGTCCAGCTGATCCCAGCAGCATAGTCGTTTGGGCTTTGTGCCCCTGGTACGGTCACCCAAAACAAAAAGGCTCTAGGTGAAGGACCAGACAGAGAACAAATCCGTCTTCGTCTGGTCTTTCACCTAGAACCTTTTGGGTCATGACGAAAACTCGAATGGACTGTTTTCCCTCACCTGGGCATTGGTCACCGGGTCCCCCGACACACAGCTAAGTCTTCTGAACCATTCTCATCGAAAGACTCTTTTCTACTGTGGGGTTACCCCCGACGAGAGGCTCCGAGTAGGTGTGGGTATTCTTATTGCCAATGTACAGATATTAGCTCCATATCTGTATGTTGAGGTTTAACCTTGTGGAAAAGAGGGTAGCCTCTCTCTGCCTTTGGGCAGGGGGATGCATTGAACCTATGCACCAAACAGGAGTTCAGAGTACTGGAGTCCTTGGAGGGGGTGCTTGAGAGCACTAGTACTGGGAACTACCCCATTCTGCTGGGCGACTTCACCGCTCAAGTGGGCAATGACAGAGAACACCATGCTCAGGCATAAAGGTGTACATATGTGCGCTTGGCACCAGGACACTTAAGGCTGCAGTTTGATGATTGACTTTGTGGTTGTGTCATTGGACTTGCAGCTGCATGTTTTGGAGACTGAGAGGGGGGGATCTGTCAAATGAGCACCACCTGGTGGTTTGTTGGCTCTGATAGGGGGAGGAAGGCGCTACGGTAATGTCTGGTACAGTCCCCTGTATGAAAGCCCTTGAATTCAGTTCCTACCCCTGGCAGAACTTCTACCACATGAGTCAGAGTGGGCCATGTTCCCGACCCCCATCGTTGAGATAACCGACAGAAGCTGTTGTTTGGTGCCTGTCTTGGCTGTAACCAAGGTGGTCAAAAAGCTGCCCTGGGTTCCTCAAGGGAAGACTCTGTGTAATTGGGTGCTGTACTTTCTGACATGCCTCTGTAACGTAACATGGACATTGGGAACAGTGCCTCTCCATGGTGATGGGAGAAAAAAAGGTTATTATTAGGTTATATGAAAATATCAATTTCAAGTGCCTTTGTTTCCCCATTTTTGGGTGGAATAAATTAATGAACGTGTCATATGTGTCCTACTCTTACCTGTTGTCACATGTATAGCACTTCGAAGGAAATTTTGATATACAGTTTATTATTATTATTATCATTATTATTATTATTATTATTATTATTATTATTATTATTATTATTATTATTATTATTATTATTATTATTACTGTTATTTTTATTATTATTTGAGGAGCACAGGTGCTGGGGCTGTTGCTCCACCAGGCAGACATCTGCACTGCCTGGGCGGGGCTGAACCTGCTGTGGTCAGACACAGGAAGCAGGGACAGCAGGTGTGCTGTTATCACCTCCATAGAAAGGTAATGATGCCTCATCACAATCAGCCGGAAATTGAAGCAGCCGAGTCTGAGAGCCTGCTCAACATATTTCAAAAACAAACGATGATCTAGTTATCGATCTGGCATCTGATTCCAGCTTAGTATTGAACAAAATAACCATTACCAATGGCGATAAAGAAAAAAAAAACAATTATGTGTCTCCCTCTAGTATCCCTTTTTGTTTATTAGTGCTTCATGAGGATTCAAAGTGGTTTGACATTTACGGGCCACTGCCTTGAAGAGGAGCTAACTGCTCTCCAAGCTGTAAAAGAGCCACCTGCCTTGCCTTACCGGCCCTTATGTGGAGGCTTACTGAATAAAAACTTTCGAGTTCCAGTGTCAGCCAGGCCCTGCCCAGTAGCTACTGTACAGAGACACAAACCTTCAAAATCCCCACAATTTTGGCTCTTGCAACAGAGAGAAAAGAAGATATAAAGAAGCAGAGCTGTTTTCTTTTCAGTGTCTCCCCTCAGCTAAGTCTGGGGTAAGCCTGTTAATCCTTCTTGGTGTGATGACTCACAACGGGTGTGGCCAATGTGTTCCAAAAGATATCTTTTCCACAGACTGAATATCAACAGGAATGTGTATGTTGGCTTTGTGAACCATGTTGTGCGCTATTTAATGGTATAGGATATAGTGTGTATAGTTTGATGTTGAATACAGGAAACAAAAGATCCTGAATGTGCCATTTGTCTTTTATATGTAACATAAAGTTTGAATTTGTCAATTGTTTTCTGATATTTAAGCAAGTTTGTGTATTTGTCAGTTTAAGAGAACTGGACCAGCTTCCCACCTAACTGTTATTGCGTCTGTGTTTGACGTGGATATAGTCAATATGAATCAGTAGTGAGCCTGGTGGTGGTGATGCTGGGGGGTTATGGAGAGCTGTGTCTCTCACTTTCCACTGTCTTAGTTGTAATGCATCCCTCCACTAACAGGGATCAAGGTATTAGGGATTCAGGTTATTTGTATTGATTTTATGTGCTGTCATGCCAGGTTTGAGGACGCCCTCATATTTGTGGAAATTGCAAATTCTGCCTTGGAAATGTCACCAGCATTTAATCTAACTCTGAGTGGTCAATATGGGACCGTCTTTCTGCTCTGACCACGTTTATTAAACAGAGACCAAGCATTCCCTAGGTTAACATTACACCACATAGCGTGAAAAGGGCTTGGTCCAGATTAGACGGCAACATGGCAATGAAGAAGTTGAGCATTGATTACTTTTCATAAGATCCGTACCCTTGGTTATGACATTGTTCATTGATAAATGGGGGTTACCTAGGTTCTTCACTGGGATGAGTTCAGGGTTTTACTAAGACGTTGGAGACAGAAAGCCCAGGTCATTGTTGAGGGCTACAATATTTCCTGCTTTGCTTAAAGTCAGCGCTGTTTAATAAAATGTGCTATTGGCATCTATTTTACCTGATAGAATATGTATTCAAAAATGCATTTTATTCCTGAAATTATTGCAGAAAGACTGCTGTACTGTACCAACTAAGGTCAATGTTGTTATTCTACAAGGGCTCTTCGAGGACCCTAAGAGCAAACTGCTTTGTTGCATCTGCCAACATTTGCATGCTATCATCATCTTTACTTTATCCATGTCATAGCAAATGTTTCTCTTTCTCCAGTGTTTACAGGAATGGTAAAGTTACCCCTCCTCTCTCCATTCACCGCAATCAAATTTACTCTGGCTTGAGTACATGTTTAGTGGGAACCATTTGTTTGAGGCAAACACTTAGGGCCCTCGTATGTCATTGACCAGAGTCCACAAATATAATTCTAACAACTTCAATCTTGGGATGCTCTATGATGTTGTTTTCCTAATTTGATTAACCAAAATGATAGCATCACACTTTTCTCTCTCTGTTCTTATATAAACTCAACCCCCTTTTTCCGGGCACTGTAAACTTCCTCTGGTAACTGTCTTTCTACTCAATCGAGTGGGCTGATGATATTGTGATTGTTTCACTGAAACCCTATTGGTGACATCCTCCACAGTATTTACAGTTCTATTAGTGAACCGTTACAGCTAACAAACATGAACCTACTGGCGTGGACGGCTTGTGTGTGAATGCACTTTTTCTTGCTTGTTGATAAACCCCTGCCTCTTCACAAGCCCTCAGTTGACATGTACCTACAGAGAAAGCCTTAGCAAAACAAGCAGGACCCTTGTAAATATGCATTGCTCACCAGTGGCACACGCACTGTTGGCTTACATACTGCTAGTGGTGTTTTTCTTTTTAGCTCCAAATTTGCTCAGAAAACTAATCATGGTCTGATAAAGCCCATGGTAAATATGGGAGAGATTGACACCCACATGTCAAAGTTTACATAGCCAGACCAAGTGTACATATACGGCAAGAAGACTGTGGGGCTGAACAGGGCTGGACTGGCCTGACCTCGGAGACTCTCTACCAGTGAATTAGACACTTTGTGACTGAAGCCAAGGAAGAGGACGAGGACGAGGACGAACACTCGAAGACCTACTCTTAGTAGAATGATTGTGTGAGTACTAACTTTCTGTCTTTGCATTGTGAAAAAACAAGATAAGTGTATGATAACATAGTGTGTGATCAGACATTTAATGATTAAACACAATCGCGATGTGGCTTATTGGAATTTTAATACCCCTGCCTTTTACCTCTTCTTTGAAATACATCAAAATATAGACTGTGTATAGCCTCCTCCTCACCAGTCACTGTCAGCCGTCCAATTGCTTGATAATCCACAGCAAAGACAGTGCAGCTAACAGAAAAGGTTAACCCTTGACTGATGTGTCTGATGTTAATCTATAGATCAATTAGGGAGAGGCTCACTGGGTCAAGCTATAGATATTGCAATGGCTATTAGTTCTCCTGTCTGCCATTATTACACAGTCACATGCTCAAACATTGCGCTGGGTTGGTATGCTAGGCACAGATGCCTAGGGTAAACAGACAGGCCTACAAGGCTTGCACAAAATATTGATCTGATAGCAGATGGGAACCTTGATATCAGCCATTCAGTTTTCCATGTCTGTGTATTCTTATGTGGCAAATGTGTTTGTCAAAAAAACATTTAAAGCTTGCATTGCACATGTTAAAGTATTTCACTTCCATTTTGAGCTGGAGTATGGGGATTTTCTATGAATCTATATCAATGATTATGAACAGCTTTAATATTATATCATCTAATTGTTACAGACAGTAATAATATTACATTACATTTAATATTTAGAGGAAAATACCTGGTGTGTTTGATTGTAACTATGATAATCAGTCTAGTCTGCCAAAATAAATGAAGAAAGTTAATCAAATCATTTAAATGATAATGAATAAAACATTAAATGGATTTAAGCAAGAGCTACTAAATCAATAATTCTTTGAAAACATTTTTCTTTATTTTGTTTTAAAATTTGCTCTCTTTTGCAATAGTCCCAAACTTTAAAACTATACTTCCCGCCAAATATGCAGAAAGACTGAAGAATATGTATAACACTTATATTGTTGCATAAAGCTTTGCCCAAGAGCCAAGGTTTGTCATTTGGAAAAGGTGGATTGAAATTTTCCATGACTCCTGTCAAACCTTTCCTTCATTTAAAGTGAATTAGTGTGGTGGTGAAGTAACTGGGGGCAGATGAAATGATGCCATGTCACTCAGCAGAGTGAAGGAATGAAGGGCTTCGCTGTCTAATCTTTCTTGGTCGTGTGAACTCATTTAAATTTTGAGTGATTGAAAGGCCACATGTGGGGAGAATGTTAACAGGAACACCCCTCTTATTTGCAAGGAATGGTTATTTCTTTTCCAAAGCTGGCAGTATCAATGAAGCACAGCGTTATTATGAAAAACCTGCAAGTGCTTTTCGTACTTTTAGCAGGCAATCTCGATTCATAAAATTTGGATTTCTGGAAGGGTTATGATGGGTCACATATTTACTTGGAATATCCCCATGCTCAACAAAGCAGGCAAACTTGTCCAAATAGCAATGACAGGGTAATCCAACATTCCTCAATCCTAAAATCTCAGGATCATCACAACAGGGGTATGGAAGCATATTCATGACTAATTACGTTTCTATATCTCCCTACTCCACCTCTCTGTTTAGGGCTCCATGCCGTGTCTCTGACCCGGGGGATCAATCACTGAGCTGCCTGGCCAAACAACAGTGACAAGACATATGCAATGTAAAGCTGGCGTAGCATCTCCACAGCATGCCACCACTCAATTACTCTTGGTCAGTGGGAGACATGATTATTCCAAAATTAGTGATTATTTCCTTGGGTAAACAGGCCAATTCGGGGCGTGTTATTCAGTGTGCACCTTGCTGGTCACTGGGTCGCCACAAAAGCCACTAGTCTTTGGAAGACAAGCGAGGGTACAGAAGGCTGCTTCCCATGAAAGAGCTGCCAGCTCCCCCCTCTCATTGCGGGACCCCACGGCTCGGCACAGCCCTCCCTGATAAAGTGGTATTCCCCGCATACAAAGGAGGCATCAGCCTTAATCCTCAACCTACCCACACCCTCCTTCTTTCTCTCCAGCAAAAGAGCACAATGAGTGAAGACCTTGTCTTAATCCAAAGGTGGGCTATCATAGTAATCTGGTAATACATACTGATCAAAGCCCATTCAATGCTAATCAGGACAACAGATCAGCATTATGATCTAATTAGGAACACCCTATGTGCCAATGGAGTAGAATGCCATGGCACTGCACATTGGAGGATGGCATTGAAATACTTGGAAGGAACAGACTGAATGCAATGCTATGTAGCAGTCTTTACTCCATACGTGCTGCCGCATTAACAAAGTACAAATCATTAATCTGAATGGATTAAATAATGGATGTGTGCCGAAAAATTATTTTAGTAACCCGTGATCACAAGGGATCTGATAGTAGTTTTGCTCAAACGAGGAATAATGATAACCTGTTCAATTTTTAATCTTTGGCATATGCTGTCGGGATTTTTTTCACAGGCCAATGTCAGTGAAGGCCACTTCAGGTATGGAGGAATATGAAAAAATTGTAGGTAAGCCTCAGCTCAGCACTGTCTCACTTCTTGTAACATATCTTTAATTCCCACTACAGCTAGAGACAGAAAATTGCCTTCCACAACCATTGAACCTTCTAAAACATTTTCTTTCCCGTAGGCACATCCTGTACTTTCAGTTGATTTTGACACCTATGGTTTTCCCAGTTAGGCATGAACTATTTAAAAGTATCAAATCAATAGCCCACTTGCATTTCGGAAGATATTGTTGACCTGTGGGAGGTGCTTCAGTCACGCCTAGCCCGTGATGTCACAGTAACTCCAGAAATCTGGGTGGTCATGGCTCTTTCAGAGCAGAACAATGCAGCTTCTACATTTGGATAAACTAATTGTACTATAACAAGGCTCCTTGCAGCAGAAAATCCTGTCAAAATGGATTCCTTTTATGAAAAACAATGAAAGCAAGTGTGGAATGCAGAGGAGAAATCAAAATGTGATTTTAAAAAAATATTCCTTGCGGTGTGGATGGTATCCCTTCCACCTGGGCCTAAAACAACAAAGCTGCTTTTGGATTTGGCACTGTTTAGATACTCCTTAGCTACGAAAATAAAGGCCAGATGTGCAGTCAGGATTCTCATGTGGCAACATGTAGACTACCTGTGTGTGTGTGTGATGACAAAAATCAGGGTTGTCGACAGTCATTGCTCTGCAAGCTCTGCAAGCTAACTTTCCTTTTCCCTTTCAAAGTGTGTGTAAAGCGTGTATAGAGTTTCATTCTTTGGTCTCTAAAAAAATGCACATAGATGCATGTTGCATTTGTGAATAATATGAATATACTGTGAATATATATATGAATAATATTTTCGGAATTCTAAATCTTTGTTTTGGTCTTCGAAAACTGACAGTTTGAGTTAGTCATCATGTTAATAAGATTACTGTGAGTGAGTCAGAAATAATGCATAATGATGAATTGATGGCCCAGTATTGTCAGTTTCAACACAAATTGCATCTCAGTTGCTTAATGTTGATATGATGTTCTGTGTGGGTCAACTCATGGCAGTGCCCCTCCCCCATCCTAAGTCCTACTCCCCCACACAGACAGGGAGAGCAAGACCCACCTCAGTGTGGCCCTATCAATGTCACCGCTTTGTGTAGCAGTCTTTCAGGGTACATGAAGTGTCTTAAGCAACAATGAGATCAATAGCCTAGCCAACTGTGCAGCAGCTAGAAGCCATAGCATCCTGGCTCTATGAAACGGAGAAGATAAAGCTGATCAGGATCAAGACAGTGTCAGATATGTATCTTGATCTACAAGTGCACGCTCAGCTGTTAGAGAGGAATTTTCCTTCCAGTTTCTGCCTTTTTTTGCTGAAAACAGAATTCTGAACTCAAGGTGCATTATTGATGTGGAATATCTCCATTTAGTTGTAAAAGTCCCCAAGGACCTTTGAAAGTTTTCTGTGTACTCTGCTGAGCCAGATCTTTCATGACAATGACCTCAGTCAGCCTATAGGTACACTGGCTTGGACAGGTCAGTTCCATTGATTTCCCATTCCCTCTTGGCACAATAAAGACTGTCAACGAACCACTGAGATGTGTCCTTGACCAAAGAGTAACCCAAGCAGTTTTATCATGTCTACTTTCCACACAGTAAAAGTGTGCTCATTGTGAAACGATTTACTGAAACATACACCAGCTTATTTCTATATATATATATGCAGTTACTTCTTGAATTGAATAAACAGCAGGTGAATATGTTTTTATGAATAATCAGAGACCACCTAGTTAGACATTTTCCTTTTTCCCAACAGAAAAAATCCAAGCCTAATTTGCCATCATCAGCTTCTTTTGTTCAAACAGGGACTGGTATTTGAGATATAATCCTTCTTCCATAGATGAAATAGTGTCTCAACAGGCAGTGGCAGGATTCTGTCAAAACCTTTGCGGGAGAAAAATCTTTGTCAGACAGTATTCGAGGATGAAAAATGTCTTGTTAATAAAAAAAAAACACATGATGTTAAATGTCTGTTGGGCTCAGAGCAAAAGTCAAATGTACAATTTGTTCACAGGCTGCGATAACACATTTGCCAGCTATCGAATCTCTTTTGCACAAAGGAAATGTATCTACTATTCTCGTTTAATTTACTCAAGGATTTGCCAGGAATGATAAAATTCACATTTTTCATTATTTTATAGCAACTTTAAAATGAATGACCTCAAAATTGAAATTCCATTACTTTATATTCAGTGTCTCGTTATCTTTCCAAAATGCCACGTGTAATGTCATGCAATATCTGACAAAATGACCTTAATTTAAAGCCATGCCATTGATGTCAACACCAGGTAAATACCAAACTGCAAATGTGCATTGATTGTTTAGATGCTCCAGGTGACACCATTTCAGTAGAGACAACTTTTGTTTACCCCGCAAATTTCACAGAATGTTGAAGTGGCACTAAAACTGATTGACTTATTGCTAAAATGTCTGCACTAAAGGAAGAATGAAGGTTATATATCAATTTAAAAAATTATATATACAAGGAGCTACTGAAATAATTAAGATTTTTACCCACCCAGTCCCAAATGAAAAAAGAAACGGTGTGTATATATATCTATATATATATAGATATAAATACACACACAAACACACACACACACACACACACACACACACACACACACACACATATATACGTATATGTTTTGTGTATGTATATATATGTATGTATTTATATGTGTGTGTGTGTGTATGTGTGTGTGTGTGTGTGTGTGTGTGTGTGTGTGTGTGTGTGTGTGTGTGTGTGTGTGTGTGTGTGTGTGTGTGAGTGTGTGTGTATATATCTATATATATATACATATTAATCTTTTCATTCTTCTAGCTGTCTCAACACCCAAACAAGCCTGTGTGTGCAATGCAATTCAATATGAAAATGAGATGTAAATTACTCCCGACATCTACAGCATATTTTCGGAACGTTATTCAATGTTTTGATCTGGCCTTATCCTTTTGTAAGCTAAAAAGGTACAAACTATTCAAAAGATTTCTTTTGTGCATAACCTTTGTAAGAAAGTGGAGAAAATATTTGGAATGCATTAAGTTCTGAAAACCACCTGTCATGGCTGACAATAAAGGCTTGGCTAATAGATGTTAGCGCTGATGGTAAAATGGACAAAGAGAAGCGGTCCTCTGTTGTTCACAAACTGCCTGGTGCAACTAAAAATGAATCCATTAACTTCAGACTGTTTACTTTGTACTTTTGGCTGTAAAGGCAAAGGAAAAAAAAAAAAAACAATTCATGAGGTGCAGGAGCCAAGGCCTCAACTTCCCTTTCACAGGCCACGTTTTTTCCGCTTTTTAAAACTCACACGCCAAGCACCCTGGCAGCCAGCTCTGACAAGATGCAGGAGAAAGAGAAAAGACTGATGGAGGAGACAAAACCAAACACAAAAACAGTAACATCTGCAGGCGCTTCCAACCAGACATTTTGATGTGAATAACTCAGCACTTCGTGCCCTGACCTTGGCAAACAAAGGGGGGAGATGCCTCAGGAGTGGAGCAGGGCGCCCTGGGAGGCGAGCATCTAGAGAGTACCCCTGCTCATTTCGTAGAGCTGGAGTTATTGTCTCGAGCAGGGCAGAGAGGTGCCACCACGGCATCCAGGCACTGCATGCCACATGGACTGTCATAGTTTCCGCACAAAGGCAACTGCTTGACAAATGAAGTGGGGCGGGAATAAAATATCGTTTTCAGCGTGGCGCAATGCTGGCACATCCATCACAAATGTATGCATATCAGGATCAGGCACGCATAACTTTAGAAGTACTTTTAGAAGAAATTGGCAATTGTGATAAATCACTGCAAAGGGGAGTGGATGAATATTTACCAGTTTGGCCACAAGATGTTAATAAACAGATTTATTTCACCTCAGTCTAAAGTTAGAAAACTCAAATTCCTCCCCATCAAATCAAAGGGAGAAACAACAAAGCAACTGTGTACTTCAAGACTTAAATCTTACAAGTTCCTAATCCTTCTGAAGTCCACATGGAACCCTTGGTCTCCATGGCAACGACGGGGCATTCAACCAAGTGATTGCTTCCAATGAATTTCAGATAAGACAAAATGGAAGTGAATTGATGTGATTTTAATGCAGAAGTGAGCAACGGAGGGGAGGTCCACAAGGTTCATATTTGAATAAAGCAAACAGAGCAGACAAAAGGCTGACAGCCGTAAATGACATTGTCAGTACAAAAATTATCAGCCAGTTTACAATCTGTTTGCTCATGTAGAACAAACAGAATGTGTGTGGCATCCTCGGGCTTTGTGAACGGCAGGGCCAGCAGCCAGCAGCGAGAAAAAAACAGATATCAGCTCCCCCTGCAGCCCTGCAACAATTAGATAGTAATTTGACAGGCACACTCAAAATCTGAGTTTGTTGTTGCCTTCCAAGGGCAGCCCTTTTTTTTCAGCCATGAAGGAAATATATAATTGAGGCATCGCAGCAGGAACAAAGACGATTTGCGTGACCTATGGCCAGGGGACAGCGAGAGTGGGATATCACAGATGTAGGGAAACGCATTCCAAACCAAGATCTTCAGTTACCTAGCGAGGGCTCAAATCAAGGTCTCCTTTTCTGCCTGGTGCTGCCTTGGTGGTAGGACACTAGGAGGGAGATCGTCCTTAAAGACAGCCCAGTTAGGCTTGACTTCAACCCTGCTGCCTTTTGTAGCATTTTGTCTCTTGTTTGTGCTTGTTAACCTCTTGGTAGGCGCATCAGCTAGCCGCAGATGGGACAAGTGGGGGCAAAATATAGAAAGCTTGCTTCATATGGCACAGTAAAACATCACAAATAATTTCTTGCTAAGAGTTCATTAATTTAAGATATATTTGATGCAAAAACTATGAATTGAGACCAAATAGGAGATTAAGTATACATGGTGTCGCAAAACATACAGGTGTGTCGTCGTAATCTCTTTGTCATGGGAACTGGACTTGAATTTCTTCTCTTGAAGATGTTTCACCCCTCATCCAAGAGGCCTCTTCAGTTCTACTGACCTATGTGTGACTGAGAACTTCCATAGACATACAGGTGTGTCATATTACAGTTGCAGAGTGCCAAAGATAACAGTTGCCACGATCCTGAGTGGGGTGATGTGATATCATAGGTGTCAAACAATCGAGCTTCGCTTTTAAAATGTTCCATTAAAATACAACCCAAACTATGGTGAGCTGTTTCTCACCAGCAAGCAGGAAGTAGCCTATCATGAAGGGGCTGTGGCCTCATGAAGCGCAGGTTGCCTGAAAGATCTGAAAGCAGCAAATAAAGTCAGCCAAATCTTCCAGATACTGTATTGGACATTTTGGCCCATAAAACAACATGTCAGAGTGCCAATTGATATTCACCCCAAGATATTCATCCTGGTGCTATGAGCCCTGCTCTGTTCTGCCACTCTGTAGATGCATTTTAGTCTTATTAAAAACTTGTTTGATTAGCCAGCCCAGGAATGGAGGCTGTGGAAACGTCTGGCAGCAGCAGATAAAAGGGGAATGATAAATAGGCGAAAAGCCAGCAGATTGCCAGTCAGCCACTAGAGCATCAAAACACATCAATTTCTCTGCAAAGTTGATCCAATTTTGTCAGCCACTCGCAGACAGATACTATAGTCTACTCCTTTCATTCCAGGGTAAATTGCTCTTCGCCCTTTTTTTGGCAGATACGGCAATCGGTCATAAAGGGCCAGCCATCATTAGTACTGTTTGAATTGGAGGCCTGTAGTGTTTGGTTAAGAGGTTGAATGCAAATTTGATGAAAGAATAAGGTTGCATTTACATATCAGCCTCAGCTCACATGGGGAGGGTAAACATTCTGTTTATCTCAAGTGTCATTTTATGATTTCAGTTGAATATAAAAGCGACCTTGGCCCAGTAGGAGCAAAAGACCAAGGAAATGTACTGTTATTTAAACACACTTTATTCAAGTAGAACTTGTCAACAAATCCTCTGCAAGTCAGTAAATAAACAAAAGATATCAGGTTGTTTGTACTGCGGGTTTGTCAATGAAACCAAAATGTACATTTTACATTGTTAATTTTGTTTTTCATCTGAAATTATTGGTAACTTTTATTTGATATATTTATAAGAAAAGATAAGTTAAATCACCCACACGCGCACACACACACACAAACACACAAATACACACAAACACACACACACACACACACACACACACACACACACACACACACACACACACACACACACATAAACACATATATTTATCTATTTGTGCGTGTATGTTTGTGACTGATCAGACTTTCAAGGAAAAATTGGCCATTGACATATAACAGGACTATTGTATTTTGTTTTAAAGAATTGCCAAAAACATTGAAGACCAAACACAGATACGTGAGGTGATCAGAATTGACAGTTAATATGTGTTTAACTAGAAAGGTATGAAATGAAACAGTAGATTGGACTAGATTAGACTAGATTTGGGGACAGACACTTTACTCCATAGTAAATCATGGCAGAGTGAGAAAAGTGGTTGTGAGTCAATTGTATTTCAATATTCTTGAAGTCTAAAAGCCCAGTTTGTCAAAGTAGTGACAAATTAATCATCATTTGATTTTAGTTAAAGTCAGATAAAATAATGTTGGTTATTTCACTCAACTGTCACATGTAGAATATAAACTAAAACCATGAAATGTACTTCATATAAATCATATTTTAGCCTTACGTAGATGCAGAGTTGAGTGGGCTGCCGAAAATAAGGCAAAACACTGCCATCTATGGCTATGGTCCTAGGACTGCTGAAGTACTGTGCAGCCAACACAAAGAACATCAATCGCTCTTCAGAAATAAACACATGGCATAATATTTGAGAATAAAACTAATATGAGAAAAAACGTGACAGTAAAATATCAAATTCGTAACTAAATATTTCTAATATATTAGTGTTAAAAGTGTTTGGAACAGTTTTTACATTAAACTTTCTTGGTTTTCCCATGAAGCTGACATGTTTTTGGCTTCCAAAATTGACAGATTAGACTGAAACCTAGATTTTCATCCAAATGGGCATCTGGTGGCCATATCCTTTAAGCAACACAATTCTGCACAAATCAGGGGTTCTGTCAGAGCTTTTCATACCACCTGCTGTGTATCTTCCCCTCAAAATGATTCAGCCTGCCTTTATTGTTTCATCATAATTTTATCTTTACAGTTTGTTACCAAAATTCAACACACATTACACATTTTGCACTTAAATGTGCATTTCAGGGATGCTGCAAACATTTAATACTGTATGTCAGTATTACTGCACTTCTCATGTCAGCTACTTAATTTCAAATGCATTTATATTGGCAATAAAAAGATATATCAGGACAAAATTTTGACTGTGATTCAAGAGCGCATTAAGGCACAATAATGAAGTGCATATAGCTGCCAGACTGGGGTAGCTGGCTGGCAGTGAAGCATAGAAGAAAGCCAGATGTCAGGGCTTCTATAGCTTAGGCCTTGACCAGGCCTTCGTCTGCGGCGGCCCTTTATGTAGCGTTCTGTGTGATGCATCGGTCCCAATGGGAGCCACAAGGCTTTACTGGTGATGAGACGCGATCTGTCCCGTCTGTCACCTCTCTTTCCGAGTTATTCATACGCCATCCATACAGTCAGTCCTCCAAGGTCTCTAATCCCCTTCTCCCAAGATGGAGTGCAGACGAGGAGGCAGACAGGCAGGCAGGTTGCAAGTCTGTTCATTGATGTTTGACACGCTGAGCATAAAGGACCATTTCACATTTACAAAAATTTGACAATGGTATCAGCACAAGCCTGCATAACATTGGGTTATATCTGCAAGTCAGAACCAGGACTCAAGCTGTGTCATGTAGGCAGGAAGAACCTTGTTCTGCCTTTCACAACCCTGGGCAGATTCTGATTTCACCATTAGCTTTGCAGCACCCCTTCAAATTCTTTGCTTCATATCAAGATTCTGTTTTCAGTCTTTTAACAACGATTCTATTTCCTTTTCTTTCCATTTTAAAAATACATTTTTCAAACTGATATGAAGTCCGAGAATGAATTGGACAATCATGTTCATAAATCTAAATATAACAGGTAAAATTGGTTTGTAAGGTTGCTGATTATTATTTGGAGCTTCAGCACCCTTGTGATCACTCAAACAATAAATTAACTTTCCACATTCTCGTTTGATGTTTACACACATCAACAGAAAAAGTGTATATTATTCATTCATATAAACAAGGCCCAAGAAATGAGCAAATAGATCATTCCTTGGGAAACTTTGCTTTGCAAACACCCCTATTATAGATTAAACGTTGACAGGATGCCACTTATCAAGGTAAACTAGAGCTGTGACTGACAACTCAAAGTGGTTTCACTTTGCTCCATTTATTTTTTTGTTTGTGTGTGTGTGTGTGTGTGTGTGTGTGTGTGTTTGTGTGTGTGTGTGTGTGTGTGTGTGTGTGTGTGTGTGTGTGTGTGTGTGTGTGTGTGTGTGTGTGTGTGTGTGTGAGTGTGAGAGGGAGTGTGTGTGTGAGTGTGAGTGTGCGAAAAAGGAAGTGTGGGTGAGAGT
>CAAKHD010014076.1:206704-226064 GCA_901007705.1 Fistularia tabacaria
GTTTCATTTAAAATTAAAAAAAAAAATTTTCATTTAGGGGGAAAAATTCAATTTTTAAAAATATTTACAAAAGAGCAAACTGGCCCGCCCCCCCCCCCCCCCCCCACACACACACACATACATACACACAAAGAGCGACTCTTATTACCTCACGGCTTGTGTGCCCGCTGCGCTCTCATTACCTACACTCCCTCTTTCAGTCTTATCATTGTTTCGACAGGTGGTCTTACCTGGGAAGCAAGTAGATATGAAGGGGATGTGCAAGGGCAATAAAGCCATAACTGTTGGGTTGTATGGATGGGACGTTTCATACAAGCACCACCTGCTTGATGTGAAGGCTGTTTATCACCAGCTGGCTAGTGTTTTATTACAGTCCGTTTATTGTTGCTTTGATTAGAAGAAAACGTCAGTGGGAAAATGAAGAAGTGGTGCCATCATCTGAAAGAGTGATAGAAACTTGTGATTGTTTAAAATCCTTGAAATTTATCAGTGAGCAATAATGTGACAAAATTTGTGAATTCTTCCAGGCTCTGTGAGTGGATCAGGTGCGATCACACCTTATTCTGTGGCACCATCTTGTGCTGGTTAGGATGCGCTGCAGAGGTTCCTCATTCTAGGATGTGAATGTATTTTATATGTGTGATGTGTATGTGAATTTGTATATTTTCTAAGTGATGTAATACAGGTGGGAATGGAAATGGAGGTTGATCCATAATGCATATTCAGGGGAAAATCATGAATCCACCACACCTCTTAAAAGTACTCCGTTTAGATAATCCGGTCTCACTTAATTTGGTAATGCAGCCTTAGGGGGGTACAAGCCTGTGTCTTTTTAATTCATTCTCAAGCCTGGATAAACCTGGAGGGTTGCGTCAGGAAGGGCATCCAGTGTTATACTTGTGCAAAAACTAAATAGCAGAGAGAGAAGAGGAAAGGCAAGAGTCTGGGAATGAGAGCAGGGACTTTGGATATTGGGACAATGACAGGAATAGCTAGAAAGTTGGTTGTCACAATGCAGAGAGGGAAGGAGGACATACTGTGTGTAAAGGAGACCAGGTGGAAATTTAGCAAAGCTAGAAGTTTAGGTCCAAAGCTTGAAATTGAAGGTGTGGTGCTCAATGTTGTTAGTGGCTATGCCCCATAGGTAGGATGTGAGTTAGAGGAGGAAATTCTGGCATGAGTTAGATAAAGTGATGCAGAATATCCCCAGAGGTGAGAGATTGGTAATTGATACATATGTCAATGCACGTGCACATGTTGGTGAGGGCAATAGAGGTGATGAAGAAGTGATGGACAGGTTTGGTATCCAGCATAGGAACACAGAGATGGAAATGATGGAAATGGCTGTAACAACAGTGGTGAACCTTGCTGGTAGGAAATCATAGATGTGGTGAAGAAGGCCAGACTTGGGCCCGGGCACAGCAGTATACCCTACAAGGTTTACAAGAAATGCCCAATGCTCCTTCGCAAGCTTTAGAAGCTTTTCCGAAGGATGTTGAAAAAGGGCATCATTCCATTGCTTCTGAGACTTATGTAGCTGCTGACAGTGAATGAAGTCCCCATGACGTGTTTTGAAGGACTGAAGGGAAAGATCAGTAAGTACCTCCAGAAATGGTTGGGAATTCCTCCAAGCTTCAAATCAGTAGGCCTATACATAAGATTTGGTCAGCTCCAACTTCCCCTATCATCTTTGGTTGATTAGTTCAATGTGGCAAAGTGTACGGTCCGATTAACATACAGGGAATCCAAGGACGAGCACGTCAGACATGCGGGCATCACTACCAGATCAGGAAATAAGTGGGCAGCTGATGCATCTGTTGCTCAAGCATGGGATGCCTTGCACTTGGAACCTCGCATCACCAACCGTGGGACAAGGCAGCTCCAAAGAAAAGAAGAGCCATGATCCAGGAGGAAGTGCGTAATCTGAGAAGGAAGCACGAAGGTTAAGGGCAGTTGAGCCTGGTGGACAGAGAGCCTGGACCCCCCCAAGAGGAAAATCACCTGGACAGACCTATGGAGTCTCAAATCCTTCTGGATCTCCTCCCTGTCGCAGTCAGTGTACAACACACTCCCGACCCCAGGAAATTTGCACAAGTGGGGATGAGAGAGGACCTGTTGTACAAACTGCGTGGGGAAAGGGGCACGATGGTGCACGACTTGTCAGTGTAAAACAGCCCTAGCCCAAGTTAGGTAGAGATGGCGCCATGTTAAGGTGCTTTTGAAATTAGCCGACACATTGGAGCAGGAGAGATGCAAGAAACGCAAACATGGGAGAACAACATCCATCCAGTTTGCACCAACAAAAATAAGCCTACTACAAAAGGCCATTTCATGGGGCATGAAGATAGACCTGGGGGAAAGGCTGCAGTTCCACCAGGTAGTCCAGAAAACCTCGAAGCGGGATGTTATACTGTGTTGAGAAGAGGCAAAGAAGATCATTCTCATCGAACTTACAGTCCCATGGGAGGAAGGATGCGATCAAGCCTTCGAAAGAAAGAGGGCAAAATACCAAGACCTCTTGGAGGACATAAAGGGAAAAGCTTGGCAGAAACGGCTGTTCCAAGTCGAGGTAGGCTGCAGAGGGTTCCCTGAACAGTCAGTATGGAAACTACTCACAGCGATAGGAATGACAGGAAGGGAGAGAAAGATAGCAGCTCGCAGGATGCGGGAGGCAGAAGAGAGGGCCTCTTGCTGGTTATGAAACAGGAGGGAGGAATTAAACTGGAAGCCAGGAGGATAAGATGAGCAGTAAGTTGGCCACCACTGCTGACTCACCGTTGGGAGGGTAATCAGGGTTGATACACCCGATGATCAAACAGCACCGTCTGATGACATCAACTCCTTCGGGCCAAGGCTCCATTCACCAACAATTAATGAGGCATCTTTCGATGTAGTTATATTCGTAGTGAATACTTTTCAAGAAGAGACAGGAACATATGATCACTTACAAGAGTGAAATTAGGAGCACATAGGTAGACTACATCTTGTATAGACAATGTAATCTGATGGAGATCAGTGACTATAAAGTGGTAGGTTAGAGTTTAGCCAAACACCATAGGATAGTAGTTTCTAGGATGGATCTGGTGACAAGGAACATGGGGAGGACAAAGGCAGAACAGAGGCCAAAGTGGTGGAAGCTAAAAGGGAGGAGTGTCATATGATTTTCAGGGAGGAGTTGAGAAAGGCTCTGGGTGGTCAGTGAGATCTTCCAGATGACTGCACAATGATAGCTAATGTGATCAGGGAGACAGGTAAGAGAAAACTTGATGTGTCAGCTGGAAGGAAAGTAGATAAAGTGACTTGGGGGTGGACTGAGGAAGTGCAGGAGTCTATATAGAAAAAGAGGATAGAAAAGAGGAATGGTGAATATATTGGTAGGGGGGTTATTGACAGTGAATATATAAGTAGAAGGATGCTGGTGTTGGAGCTGCCAAGCAGGAGATCTAGAGGAAGACCAAACTGAAGATTTATGGACGTAGTGAAAGAGGACATGAAGTTAGTTGCTGTGAGAAAGGGGGATATAGGGAATAGGGTCAGATGGAGGAGGTTGATTCACTGTGGCGACCCCTGAAGGGATAAACTGAAAGGAAAAAAAGAAGAAAAAGGTTAGAAAAGAGCAATGGAACACTGAGGGGACTGAAGAAAGCAGACAGGAGTACGGGGAGATGCTGCACAAGTTAAACATAGAGATAGAAAGGCCAAACAAAGGGCAAATGATACCTTGTCTGATAGGCTGGAAAGAAAGGAGGGAGTCAATGATTTATACAGGTTGGCAAAACAGAAAGAGAGAGAGTGGAAGACATGCCAAAGGTTTGGGTAATTCAGGACAGAGAAGGAAATGTATTGGCAGTTGCTAGATGAGTGATTGGAAGATTGAAAGAGTACTTTGAAGAGCAAATGAATGAGGAAAATGAAAGAGAGCAAATGATGGAAGAGGTGACGATCGTGGACCACAAAGAAGCAGACATTAGTAAAGGTGAAGAGAGGAGGGCATTGAAGAGGATGAAGAGTGCAAGGGCAATTGGCCCTGATATACCTATGGAGGTATGGAAATGTTTGGGAGAGGCGGCAGTTGAGTAACTGGTTAGATCATTCAACAGGATCTTAGAGAGTGAAAAGGTACCTGAGGAATGGATAAGAAGCGTAATGGTGCCCATTTTTTCAGAACAAGAGAGATGTGCAGAATTGCGCTATCTTTAGAGGAATAACTTTGATGAGCCGTACAATGAAGTTATGGGAAAGAATAGTGGAAACCAGACTGAGAGCAGAAGTCAGCATTTGTGAGCAGCAGTGGAGCTTCATGCCTGGAAAGAGTATTGCAGATGCAGTATTTGCTTCTGGTAGAGATGTACAGAGAAGGTCAGAAGGGACTGTATTGTGCCTTTATAGAGCGAGAAAAAGCATATGCCAGGGTGCAGAGAGGGGAACTATGGGACTGTATGGGGAAGTCTGGAGTGTCAGAGAAGTATGTTTGATTGGTACAGGTCATGAATGTGAGCTTTGAGACAGTGGCAAGGTGTGCTGTAGGTGTAACAGAGAAATTAAGGTGGAGGTTGGACTTCATCAGGGGTCAGCTCTGAGCCCCTTCTTGTTTGCAATGGTGATGGACAGGCTGAGAGGTAAGGCTAGACATGAATCTCCATGGACCATGATGTTTGCAGATTACATTGTGATCTTTAGTGAAAGCAGGGAGCAGTTAGAGGAAAATCTAGAGAGGTAGAGGTATGTTCTTGAGAGGAGAGGAAGGAAGAGTAGCCGCAGCAAGACAGAATTCATGTTTGTGGATGAGAGGGACCCAATTGGAACGGTGAGGATGTTTCGTAGATAAGTTAAGAGAACCAAGACAGAGGTGTTTAGTCATGTACAGAGAGGCGATAATGAATTTATTGGTAGAAGGATGCTGAGGTTAGAGCAGCCATGCAGGAGGTCAAGAGGAAGACCAAAGAGAAGATTTATGGATGTGGTGAAAGGGGACATGAAGTTAGCTGCTGTGAGAGAAAATGATTAAGAGAATAGATAGATAGATCACATCAATATCAACAGAATCTCAGAATAAAAATTGACATGGAGATAGTTTTGGCGGTAATCAAAAATAGTGTTGAGCGAAGCACAAATGAATCCTTTGATGGTTTCTATGGCGCAATACCTTCCTTGATGACATTACAGGAAGGAACCATCAAAAGGTACTTCTTTGACATTAAATATGCTATGGACTTATGGATATGGGCCCTTGAGAACTGAACCATTGTCTCTCCTTTAGCCATTTTGAGTCTTCATCTTGAAAACCAAGCTTGTTGTTTTACTTGTGTCTATATGGTCTCTTTCTTTGGATCATCTCGTGTTGGAGCCACACTTTTTCTCTGGCTCCAACACCTCTGATCGACCCTTATGATGTATGTTTGAGAGCCACAGCGTAAAGTCCAGTTTTATGATTTCCACGTTAGCTCCTCAGCTTGACATTAAACCCAGAAGTTTAATTTTTCCTCTTGAACATGACTTCTCATCTTCTGTTCTGGTGAATCAGTCTCATTTTCCACTCTTGGATACTGTTTTGCTTTGACCTGCATGCTTCAAGCCTAAGGTTTGTGATTTATATAATGTGTCCAGCGTGAGTTTTAGGCATCCACTCATCATTGCCAGTGCATCAGAACGTTCAGAAGGTATAAGAACGCTCTTCTTCTCTTTTTAGTGTTTTTCTTTAATCTGTTTCTACAAAGTCAGAGCAAGGCAGAAAAATACTTATGTGTTATACTTCCCTCAAAACCATCTCCGTTCCTATTTGGACATGTTTCAATCCCTACACAAGACTCAACATCAGGTCTTCATGTTCTCTGGCTATAATGCGTTCATCCTCTTTCAGCAGCTTTTCGGTATGTCCTTTGCACAATATCATACACTTCTTGCATAAACACTTGCCAAGTTCAGCAATACCTGCATAAGACGTCACATGTTTCTTCTCCTACTCTAGGAACATAAGAAGAGTGAAGAATGTTGCCTGAAAGGTGAGAAAAGGTGAGTATGTACTTTAAAGTTGTGAGAATTTACTGTGTGCTAAATAACCAAACGCCTTTCCTTTATGATGATGGGTTCTGGATGGATATCAGGAACGTAGGTCTTACGTCCTAAAAGATTTTGCACTCAGATGTTTTCCAAGAATTGGGATTGCGCAATCTTTGGGTACTGACAGAAGAACATTCAATACACCCTTTTTTTCTCTTCAGAGTGGAGATAGCTGATTGATGTCTTCTCAGGGACACTGAAAGTTACAATATTTTGTAAAACCGTCTGCTATCCTGTTCGGCTGTCTTTCTCACTGTCACATGGCATTCAAGTAGACTTCTCACTTTAAGCCAAAGAATCTCTTCTCACAACAAGTTCACTCTTGGAGGCAGATCTCTTCCATTGCTTGTCAAGAGACAAATATGGCTGCTCTCAAGGCAGGGGATTTTATTAATGTAGACACTTTCAGTTTTTTTCATTCAAGTGCACTATTTAGTACTCTCTCAGAGGGGAAATGGTGTGAGATTGGTGTGATTTTAATTTCATGGGCATTAATGATTTCAGACATTAAATTTTGAATTTACATACATTTCAACAAATGCGTTCAGCATCCCCATTACTCAGCACTTCCAGTCCTCTCCCTCAATGTATCCTGCTGGGACATCTGGTTGTTGCTCCAGTGCATTCACTCATCGTGTCCTTGATCTATGGAGGTTGGTGTTTCAGGAAATTGGCATCACAATTCTGAATCTTGCGTCTGTGTTGGCCTGCTCGTGGGTTCTGGTTTCTTCCTCACAGGGTTGAACGCCTTCCAGTTCAAATGAACAGTCAATTACAAGTCGGTTCTCTTGTCTGACATTTTTGGCATGTTGGACCCAATACCTGTCAGTGATTTCCAGTAAAAGGCTTCCCTTAGACTTTTTTCAGGAACCTGCAGTTGAAGTCGATGACGTCCAGTTCTTTACTACTGGTTGGTTTTTCCACTTGTACTCAGCTAACCTCCGCCTCCACTTCCCCCAACCCCCGCAGCAATGATTATGTGTTCCTGCAACCAGACTCGTTTCCTTACGGCAAACAGTCTTACAGATGCAGTTTGGGCCAAACAGTCGAAGATGAAGAAAAAAGCCTTTGAGTGTCAAAGTCTTTTGATTAGACATTCCAGTCATCAAAAAAGAAAAAGACATCTACCGAGCCTCAGAATTTAGTTTTCCCAAAATTTAGTTTTCCCAGACAATTTTCAATGAGGCATTTGTTTTCTTAAAAGGCATGTGGTCAAACTTCTAAAGCCCTAGTGGTGCGATGAAAGCTGTATTTTCCCCTTTCTTTTGGGTTCATCTATGTTTCTAGGAAAATGAGGCCTTGACTGTTGAAAATCCCCTGCCATTGGAGATGAAGGTTGGTAACTCCATGAACCAGGGACAGGAGTGACATCCCACCTGGACATAACTATCTCAAATGGGGTGCGGCCTCCTCTGGGGCTATGGTTTAGGTCACTGGTCATTGTGGGTATCAGGTGGCCTTGCAAAACTATTGCCCCATAGGTTTGATAATATGTTTTGTTAATAGGGTTGTGTTGGATTGTAGATATGGTTTGACTAATTTATTCGAGTTTAGGCTAAGGAAGGATTTTCAAGAAAGTGTTTTAATCCAATTTAGATTAAATTTATTTTGATTGTGTATTGGTGTCTAGCAACTTAGCGTAGATACATTTACTTTACTTTAATTAATAAAATTCGACTGGAGGCTAAAAGTCAAGCAAACTATAAAATTGCTCTGAACACAGATTTTTTTTCTTCAAACTGCTGGAACAAATACAATATATAGCCATAGATTTGGTGGTTTTTGCCTTCTTATTACCAATACCTTTCACCTGTTAAATAATTCTGACCAGTGAGAATTTTTTCCACTTAATGTTCAATGGTCGAATCCTCACTTTTCCTTTGATATATATGACAAATTAACATAAAAAGACCTCTTCTTTGCCAGCAGTTTCCTCTGTTATCCTCCCTGGCAATGATCCTACACTACATGGCCAAAAGTATTAGCTCACCTCCCTTGACTGACATATAAACTTAAGTGTCATCCCATTCCTGAATCCATAGGGTTCAATATAACATCGGTCCACCCTTTGCAGCCAGAACAGCTTCAACTCTTCTGGGAAGGCTGTCCAGAGTGTGTTTTGGGGAAGTCTTAACCATTCTTCCAGAAATGCATTTGTGAGGTCTCACACTGATTTTGGACGAGAAGGCCTGGCTCTCAGTCTCTGCTCTAATTCATCCCAAAGGTGTTCTATCGGGTTGAGGTCAGGACTCTGTGCAGGCCAGTCAAGTTCATCCACACCAGACTCAGCCATCCATGTCTATATGGGCCTTGCTTTATGCATTGGTCCACAGTCACGTTTGGAAAAGATTGTGACTCATCCATCAGATTGTGAGATGAAGAAGCAGGACTCCAGTGGCGGCGTGCTCTACACCACTGCATTTGTTGCTTTGCATTGCACTTGGAAATATGTGACTTGGATGCAGCTGCCTCGGCCATGGAAACCCATTCTATGAAGCTCTCGGCGCACTGTTCTTGAGCTTATCTGAATTGACACTGTAGAAAGTTGGCGACCTCTTCGCACTATCCGCCTCAGCATCCACTGACCCTGCTCCATCAGTTTACGTGGCCTACCAATTCATGGCTGAGTTGCTGTCGTTCCCAAATACTTCCATGTTCTCACAATACTGACTCAGAATTTCACGACTGGATTTGTTGCACAAGTGGCAATCTATCAAAGTTCCATGCTGGAATTCACTGAGCTCCTGAGTGGGACCCCCTCTTTCAAAAATGTTTGTGAAAACAGTCCGCATGCCTCGGTGCTTGATTTTATACACCTGTGGCCTGGTGTGATTGGAACACCAGATTTCGATTATTTGGATGGGTGAACGAATACTTTTTGCAATAGAGTGTATCTAAGCACTACAGTGATTGACCATGATTCTTTATCCATGGTTCTTTTCGTAGTGATTTTTGTTTAGCATGACATAAATATATAATGGTGCTTCTTGTAAATGAATAGAGAATAAAGAAGACATGAAGATTATTTAAATTGAAGTGAAGTTGCACGTTTGACTTTTAAACCTACGAACCTTTATATTGAAATGACTGATCACTGAAATGCAAATACCACAGTTCACTAATGTGTTCCTTTATACAGTGCTTGATGGATGGTGGGTTTATTATCATTTATTGCACGTGATGAGTTGTATTATGTTCCCCAAGCAATTGTGCTTAAGTACATATACTGTTGGGATTTAACTAATCCAAAAAATGACGGAGGCGAAGCCGTGATATCTTGTTGCCAAACCTGAAGTACTTTAATCACGCACTAGAGAGGAAGACGAACGATAAGGCCTCAACCACAGCACGAATAAACACTATCGCCCCCTGGCGGCACCCAGTCAAAATGACCAGCACAACCCAATAAGACACATCTCCTCCCCATTTATTTAGAATACAGTCCCCCAACTCTTTTGGATCTTAACTGGGTGTTCAAACAGAACAATACCAACTATCTTATAAAGATAACCTCCAAATCACCCACCCCTCCCCCATTTTTAGAAACAACAAACAATAAACTGACTAAGCAATGAAATTAACCGATAACACCACTGGGCTGAGGCTGGGGGAGACTGCTCCACACCTCGAGTTTGTCTGGGGTTTGTGGGGCAATGACCTGTACCCCAAGCCTCTTAAAAGGTTAGACAGTCAGGGGGTTCGAAGGGTGAAGGGTACCTCCTCATTGTCTCTGGAGGAGGAATGGCCTCGACTGACATGTCTGCTGGTTCTGGAGAGGCTGCCTCCTTTTGGTTGACTGAAACTCCGGTCCCCCCACTGACTCAGTGCTGCTGGTTGTGGCTCTCGGGGTACAAGCCTTCCCAGCTCACTGGCCCGTAACTGATCAGTATGACAATTCAAGAGTACTCCAGAGCCCACATCCACTGTGTAAGACACTGGCCCTGACTGTGACACCACCACACCTGGCATGCCCCCCGCCCCCCGCCTATAATCACAGGCCAGAACAGAATCCCGCACAGCAAAGTTTTTGTTCTTGGAAAATCGGGCCCTGCAACCCTGCTGATCTGCCTGAGCCTTATCAACCACTGCTGCCACACTTGGCTTTAAAAGGTTGAAACTGGTGCAGAGCCGACGAATGAGGAAGAGCATGGCCGGGGACTCATTTGTTGTGTCGTGAGGGGCATTTCTGTAGCTGAGCAAGAATTAATCCAGCCTGTGTTGCACTGTGGTAATGGTTGACTCCCTAGAGGCTTTCAACGAGCACTTCAGTGTTTGCGCAAAACGTTCCGCCTGTCCATTTGTGGCTGGCTGAAATGGCGTGGAGTGCATGTGCTTCACTTCATTCGCTTTGAGAAATGCTGAAAAATCACTTGAAGTGAATTGTGGACCGTTATCACTGACCAACACTTCAGGCAATCTGTGATGGCTGAACAAACTCCTAAGAGCCTGAATGGCCTCAGTGGTCATGGTGGAATCCATCAACTCACTTTGAGTGGGCATCAACTACCACCAGAAACATATGCCCCTCGAAAGGGCCCGCGAAATCCACATGTATTTGCTGTCACTGAGGCCAAGAGTAAAGTGAGGAGAGACTGGGAGCCTTCTGGTTGCGCTGACATGAATCGCAAACTTCAGCCTACTGTTCAAACTGAGCATCAATCCCCGGCTATCGGATATAACTGTACAGTAAACATCTTTTCAGAAGTACTTATAATAGTCACCAAGTAAAATATGACACGATAGACATAATATTGTTAGCCACAACGCTCCACTCTGGCTCCCGAAAACAAGAGAGAGAGAGGCTCCGCCTTTATTACTTTCAACTTGGACTTGTATAACCTTCCACTTAAAGTAGGGCCAATCAGTATACAAATACAGCAGTGGTAAACATCGCAATCAACACAGGGGACTGAGTGCAGTTGCCATGTTTGGGACAAACCTACCATACTAGTTTATTAGACCCAGGAAAGAGCGTGTCTGGCCTACATCGATTGGGGCTTGGGCCTCTGCGATAGCACGGAGCTTTTCTGTAGATTCGTGGAGGCCTGTGGCATCGATTATATGTCCCAGGTATTCCAGAGAGTCTCTGAAAAACTTGCATTTTTCTCGCTGCACACAGAAGGCAAATTTTCCCAAGCGGCTCAGTACTGCCTCCAAGTTTTTCAGGTGATCAACATCATTATGTCCTGCTATCAGGATGTCATCTAGAAAACAGTGCACATTGTGAAGCCCCTGAACTACCAGATCCATATCTCGCTGGAAGATGGAGGCTGCTGTAATGCCAAAAGGCAGTCGGTTGTGACAGAACAGTCCGTTGTGGTTTGTGATGGTGAGGTATTTGTGCGAGCTCTCCTGAACTGGCACTTGCAGGTATACATGCGAGAGATCCAGTTTGCTGAAGTGCTGCCCCCCAGCTGCGAGGCAAAACAGATCTTCAATCCTGGGGATAGGATAATGTTCTGCACAGAGTGCGGGATTGATGGTCACTTTGAAGTCCCCGCAAATGCGTACATCCTACTTTTTCATTATGATTGGCACGATGGGAGTGGCCCATTCGCTGAACTGCACTGGGGAAATCACTTCTAGCTGCTTTACGCCGCTCCAGCTCTTCCTCCACCTTGGGCCTGAGCGCATAAGGGACCACCTGTGCCTGACAGAACCTGGCTGATGATCCGGCTTGACTGTCAGCGCTACCTCAAAGTCCTTTAAAGTTCCAAGTCCATCTTTGAACACCTCACCGTGGCTGTCTAGAACTGTTGCCAAAGTGTCATCTTTCTGCATGTGATGAATGGATTCGGATGATGCTACTGCTCTCTAGTTCAGTCTCACAATTAACAACAAGTTACAGCCAAATAGGGGGGTGCATTACATTTGAGCACATTTGGGGGAGCCGTGCACTTAAACTGTTTATTCATCTGCACCCTAACTTCAACTACCCCTCCTGGGGCGATAACTTGGCCAGTGTATGTTTTCAGCAGGATGTGGGTATGGCGCAGACAAATGTGGCTGAATTGTGCATTATACAGCTTCTCTGAGATAATGGACACTGCTGCACCCATGTCTAGTTCCATCTTGGTTATTTTTCCCTCAACTTTTGGCCTGACCCATATTACTGCAGAGGCTGGGTTATCTTGCTGTGCAATGTTTGTTCTCCGCTATTGGCTACATCTATCATGAGCAGGGTGACATCCTCGTCAGAATCAGTGGTATCTGTGTCACTCAGTTTATCACTGGTGGCAAGCTTATTTACTTGTCGCTTTGAATTTTTCCTCCATTTGTATTCTTTCCTCTCCCACATTGTGGCTTCAGCTTTATTTCTTGGCCAGATTTCTCTGCGTGTGTGTGAGATGTGGCCTTTCTTACCACAGCGGTTGCAACTCCAGCCCTGGTAAAATCAGTCACTTTCAGTTTGTCCTACCACATCTGGTGCATTTCCTCCCCGGCATGGATGAGAGGGAAACTGCATTCACCTTCAGGGAGCCGCAAAGCTGCCGGGACTCTCTTGCCACTGTCTCCATAGATATGGCGATTTCCACTGCTTTCTGATAGGTGAGGTCAGCCTCTGTTAATAGCCTCTTCTGTACGGACTTGCTACTGAGGCCGCAGACCAACCTGTCCCTATTTGTGTCTTGCATTGTGTCCAGCCCAAAATTCACAATGTCATACAATTTCTTTAAATCCGCAATGAATTGCGCAATTGACTCGCCCTCTGCTTGATGATGTTTATTGAAGTGATATCTTTTGCCAATCATGATGGGTTTGGGGGAGAAATGGGCATGTAGGACTTCTACAACCTGATCATAAGTTTTCCCCCCGGTTTCTCGGGGACAAGCTGCGCAACAATCCATACATTACACTCAGAAGTACTGGAAGCTTCCTGTCATCCTCTACGCTATTTGCCAGCACAAAGTGTTCAAATCTCTCCACAGGTGTCGACCACCGCTCCGTCGCTTCGTCAAAAATGTTCCCCAAACAAGTGTGCTTAAGAACAAATACTGTAGAGATTTAACTTATCCAAAAAATAACTTGTGTTGCCAAACCGGAAGTACTTTATTCACGCACTGAAGAGGAAGACGAACGATACGGCCTGAACCACAGCACAAATAAACACGATGTTGTACTATGAATATTTCATATAAAATCAATATCCCAGATAATGGCATCATGCTCCAGGTTTGGATATGGGAGTTCCTGAGGTGGGTTACCAAGAGTAAAAAAATTCTGTCTTCAAATCGCAAAGAAACCAGATACTCCAAAAATGTTCCTCTCTGTAGCCATCAGTCATTAGAGAGGAGGCATTTGTGCCATATAGTTCAGAAAATGCAAAAAAGAAATGATCAAATTTGTTGTTATCAAGTGCCAAAAATTTGTGTATGCAACTCGAGAAAGGACATATTTGATACTCTGAGGTCTGGGCTTATGCTGGCTGGCAGAGATTGACTCTAAGAAATATTGGTGCATAAATTCTGCTTGATCTTAAATGAATGTGCCGTGTGTAACTAGTAAAATAGAATCTCTTCCAACTCGTGTTTGTTTAATTTACACTGTATTTGCCTTTCATTTTCACGCCATTCCTTTTTAATTATTATTTTGTGGAGATCACCAATGAGGCGCACTGGCCTGTGAAAGTATAGCTGATAAGCAAAGGACTAGTCCCACAAACTGCTCACCCAAATATTGTACTGTACGTGTATGTACAGAGACAATCCGGGGTAACTATGGGAATGTACTACCTGGGTAATTACGGATAGCGGTGACAGCTGAGAGAAACAATTCATTCCATGTGTATTCATAAAGCGTGCTGACCTCAACTGATCCATTGTTCTCCTCTTTGTCGCACACCCTTGTGTCCAAATGAAAATAAAAATGTAGAGATCTTGTAGGGTACAGTAGTGATATTGAAAACTTACAGTCCACAATGCAGTGTGTGTGTGTGCTTTTGTGTGCTTGTGTGTCATTATCTATCTATTTCTATGTATATATATATATATATATATATATATGCTCAATATATATATATATATATATGTATACTCAAAAAATAAAGTGAACACTTGGAGTTACAGTGTGCTGTTTAAGTGTTCCCTTTTTTTTTGGAGCACTGTATATAGCTCAGAGAATAAATATCCATTAAATATTAAATATATATAGCTGACTTAAAAAGTGTTTGTTCCATGCAGAGCATTGCAATGTTGTAAGAAGCATTTTTGAATTATAATCAGCAGGAAGTAATAAGAAAATCCCCATTGCTCACCCTATTTTTCCTGCAGCCATGTTCTGCTAATGGCTTTGGATCACGACTAAGTCTTACCGCAAATGGCTCTTAATCCAGTGGGCCTGCATATGGTTACCTGAGGGAAATACTATCCAGGCTTTCTGCTCCCCCACTGCAAGCTTCCAGATTAGTCCAATATAAATTAATCCCTCCATTCATTTTTGTAAACTGAGGGCCAAAATAATTTGAGAATGAGTAAATAAAAGTGAGCGCAATAAGAGAGGCATGCTCCAGAAGGAAGGCAGGTGCTTTCCACCTCATACAACTCGTCACTGGAATTGGTTCTCTAATGAGCCCCTCGGTATGGCAAATATTGCTCTGCTCATTTTGCTCATCAAGATTTCATGAGTTAGGTGATTATCATTTTCCAGCAAAGAAGGGATGTTGCAGAATTTCTAAAATGGAAAAAGATGACTCTCCAAAGACTTCAGCCTGCATGTTTACCCATGAAATGAAATGAGTTTGTAATTTTTGAAGAAGAAAAATTAGAATAAGAAATCTGCTTTTGAAGAAAATAGCAGGAGTGTACATGCACATGCAGAGGATTGGAAAAACATCTCTACTAAAAGTAAAATAAAGTTTAAGTGAAATTGTCTTCTTTTTTCCTCAACCTTTAAACTCCTTTGCGACAGCCACCATTAGTCTTAAGACAACATCTGATACCACTAGGTGTCGCTATTTTGCCAGGTCCAACAGGAAGCACGCAGTCAAAGCACATATAGGACTTGCCAGGATTGGTTAGGTTACAATGGAATAATGTGGCACTTGAGTTGGTTGCATGGTAAAACCGTCTGTTCTTTGAAGCTCCACAGGTACCAAAAAGAAGTCGGATATAGTGACAATTGAGTCTGAGTAATATTTAGTTACTATTAAAAGTCGCGTGTTTTGGTTGTGTCGAGCTACCATGCATCAACTTCTCATGCTAAGCCCCCACTTCGCCAGAAGTGAATCCATTGTGATACCGAGAGGTATATCTTTAAGTGTATATACCATGGAGAAGATGGTATTCAAATTTGTTTCAAAAATATTTGTTTCCTTGATTACAGAGGCTAAAATAGCCTTCATTCAGTATCACTATTTGAATTGCACATGTTTGTGATTGGAGTATGATTTGATATTAGGCTATGACTGAAGATTCAGAGTATAGCACCACTTTGAGAGTTTGTGTGTTCTGACAAACATTCTTTCTTAGATGGAAATTGCATTTAGTTTGAAGACTAAAAATCAAGAAGATCTTCACTATGGTAGAATCAAATAGATATGGTACCTGAGCTAGATACACACTATTTCTGTCTGTTCCTTAATGATCTACAACCATCTGAGACTGTCAAGACCTCCAGTCAGTTACTGGTAGGCCCGAGGTTGGTAACACGCATGCATGCCATGAAAACACACATTCCACACACATTTATTTTTATGTTATCTTTATTTTACCTGAAACTCCTTCCCATAGACCTGAGCACACTCTGAACCTATCAGGAGAATTTTAGAAGACTGACATTTGCTGTTGAGTGGGAGACTAATAAATACGACAGCAGACTCTGACCCAATTATTCAAAAATTAATTGAGCCGTAGGTTATTTACTTCAAAGATGTTAGTAAAAGAAGCTCCTACGTTCCTTGCCATGGAGTAGACACACTATCAAAGTGAGGAATACCTGTGTTAAAAATGTCCATCCACCAATCCACGTTCTACTGCTTATCCAAAGTCAGGTCGCGAGGGCAGCAGCCGGAGCAGGGAGGCCCAGACTTCCCTCTCCCAAGCCACATTGTCCACCTCTTCCAGGGGGACCCCACGGTGCTTCCAGGCCAGCCTAGAGACATAGTCCCTCCAACATGCCCGGAATACCTCCCCCGGGACGCTGCACTGATCCGTCTGTCGATCTCCCTCTCCATCCTTTTCTCACTCATGAACAAGACTCCGAGGTACTTAAACTCCTCCACTTCGGGCAGGACTTCCATCTGTTTCCGATTGAGCACCATGGTGTCGGATTTGGAGGTGCTGATCCTCATGTCTGCCACTTCACATTTGGCTGCGAACTGCTCCAGTGAGAGCTGAAGTTAAAAATGTAAAAAAAGTCAAGTAAACCAAAAGTGCTACTGGATTTTATAGGTTTAGGATAGAAATTAAAAAATTAAAATTGTTCCTTTGTTCCTCAATCAATGTGGATTGATTGATATAGCTGTTTATAAAAAAAAAGTGAGAAGTCATCAAAGTGATAGTCATCAAAGGTAAAGTAAACACTTACAATCTGAACTATGACCGTATTATGTATCCATTCAGATAATATCATTAGTTGGATTTTTAGGTTGTCTCTATAGTCAATATTTTGTCGGCAAGTAAAGTGTGCCCTCAAGTGGAAGAAAAAATGATAATGTTGCTTTCAAACGAACAGATCACAAGCCTGTTGATGTAATTGTTAAGTTGAGAAGCCCTTTAAAGTTAACCAAATGATTAACCAAATTTGTCTTAATCTGTTTTACTAAAGGCAGATTTAGGCGGCACACAATTACTGATCATCTTGTCCCAGGGCACGTGTGCAGTTGACAAGCCAACGAAAAACAACTTGCTGTTTTTGCAGGGAGCCACCAGAGCTATGTTTTGTTTTTGAAGTATTTATTTTGCAATCAAAAATTTATAAGCTACCATGTACTGGGGGGCAACACTCAGTTGAATAATTCACCTAAAGAAAATGTGGTGGTGAAAAATTGATGTTGCTGTGTCCTGGTTCTTCCACCTCAGGGACAAGAAAAACCCTCTTGTTGTTATCGAGAGATAGAGGTCCACTATATAATCCATGCAGTCTGTGACATCCTGTTCTCCTCTTCAACTCCAACCCACAGATGTCTGAGAGAATATAATATGAAATTATAAATAAATACACATTTTATGGAAATGGAAGTAAAAACAAAAAAATCAGTGTTCTGAGTGAAAAGCAGCTGCATCTGCCTGGCTTTAGGATGGGTTTGCCTGCCAATGGATTAAGTGGTCACAGAAGCCTACATGACGTGTTCTGTGTATTTTATATGAATACCGTATTTCCATAATCTTACATCGCTCTGTTAACCACTTGTCTAAATAGTCATAAATCACCACTGAATTCCTTCTTTTATTAACAAGCTGCTAAAGCTCCCAAAGCTGCTGTATAAAAACCCAATGCAATGTTGGAAATGGGTCATTAAATTATCTCCTTCCAAAGAAACAATATTGGAAATTCCTTTTTCACAAAACATGCAGATGTACTATTCAGTAAATAATTGTCCTAGTTGGACAGCAATAAAGAAGACTCGTTTTAAAAATAGTGTTATGGCAAACACAGTATTTCTCACCCAGCAAATCTAAATGTAACCATCCTTGAAGACAGGGGGCAGCTTTGCAGTTGTAATACTTACTGAGTGATCCATTTCCCCTTGCACACATGAGATTTCATTTGCTGTATCCTTGTGCTCAGCTGGGAATGCCATTTCCTTTCCTTTTGACCTGCTCATCAGATGCAGACTTTTGAAGGAATGAAGGTGCAGAAGAACAAACACAAGAGCTTGAAACTAGAAGCATGAGCTCTGCCAAAGGGTGAGCTTTGGGGTGAAGGGCTGAGCATCAGGGGCTCCCTGCGTTACTTGCCTGCCAGCTTGTGAGGGAGTATTGGAAAAGTCATCAGCAGTCGTCAGGCCGGGACCCCACTTGTACATGGGTGGCCATCAACGAAGAAATAGCTTTACATGATGTGATCACAACCTGATGTACTGTGAGGGAAGAGAACGGAACATGTATGACACTTTTCTGTTGAAAGAGAAATCATGGGTGATATGACAGCACTGTCTGTGGCCGACCAGAAAAAACAGTGATGTACGGGGCTGTGTTTGTCCACTGCCCAGGCAGGCAGCTGCTGCCCGGGCAGCTTCTCAGCATTTAGAATGTCAGTAAAAAAACGTTATTTGAGGTAGAAGAGTGGCTTTGCAAAATTCTTCATGTTTGCTTAGTAAATTGGTCAGTCAGTGTGGTGTCGGGGGCTGGCGATTTCTCTTGCATTCTACAGAGTTGCAAAACAAACCCACTTTGCATTATGTCATTTTGCCATTTGGAGAAAGAATATTATGAAAATTAATTGCCAGAGTTTTATATGTGTATCATTTGTCGAAGAACTGGTTTATGCCAGGAAAATGCAGAGCAGCTTGAATATATCTGCAATTTTTGTAATATTTGTTGTGGGCTCCAACACTTGACTTGACTCCAACACAGGCACAACAAGCTAAGAGTGAGTCTGTGCATATAAAACAAATTTTAGATCATATGATTTGTAGGCCGACGTTGCCACAACATTTGCCCAGCATGCCCACTATCCTGCTGCTAATCTGTCTATGTGAACTAGTTCCATATGGCATCCCAATTTGGTAATAGATATAATGGCCACTAGATGTCGCCATAACAATATGTACGCAGCAGCGAGGTGCGGACAATTTATCTATGGACAGCGAGAGGCATTTCTTTGAGAAACAACAAAGTTAAAACGAATGAAATATGGTTATACTTTCATGATTTGCCATTTTTCTTCCTGTAAATAGACTTTTTATTTCTATAAATTCAGTTGCTCCACTTTTCACCGACTCTAAATTTTAAAGGCCTGACCCTTTGCCTGACATGGTGCAAAATATCCCTGACAGTTGGTCTTATGGTAAAACAACACCTACCTTTGAAACAATAACCACAACCGTGCATCTGTTTTAAGTAACGTATCACAGGTAAGGGTTGAGAACAAGCAGCAATTGTTGCAGAAATATTACTGGAGAGACATGAAAGGTAGAAAACCACTCATTATTTATCCACATTCAAATAGACTTGGCCAAATACACAAATTCCAGCTTTTACGGTCAATGTAAGAGCTTAATGAGACAACTTGACAACTTAACTCAAACTTGTAGGCTGTAAGTTACAAGTTGGGTTTTCTCTGAAATGGATTTTCTTTGTATTTTTAGATACCACTCAAACAGTATTATCGTACGCTCACACACACACACACACACACA
>CAAKHD010014076.1:226084-279150 GCA_901007705.1 Fistularia tabacaria
AATTTAAAAATCGAGATACGTAACGCAACAAAGTCAGGTGTGTTTTAAAGTTGCTTGGTTCCCAATTTGCTCTCTCACACACACACACACACACACACACACACACACACACACACACACACACACACACACACACACACACACACACACACTCATACACACACACACACACACACACAAACACACACAAACACATGCAGACAGAAAAATATGTTCGCCCTGCTCTTTCTTATTTTTGGAGACACATTGAGGTCGTTTGCCAAATACAGCTTTATACTGCTCGGCCTCCAATTCAAATTGCTCTATAACAGTTAGGAAACCTCCAGGGCCCACAAAGACCGAAAACAAACAGAGGAAAAAGTGCAACTGGCAACAAAACCAATATTCTCTGAGCTCATCCCACCAGGCAGCAGTAAATCATTCTGAAAGCAGAGACATTGTGGTTGATGCTATCATCTAAGACCAATAAAGCACCCATTTGTACGAATAACCTCCTTGCATATAACTGTCACTAACTGTCATGTCAGTCGACATTTCTCATTGTGGCTTTCAAGGGACCATGATGTTGCAGAGAGAGGACAAAGGCACAATAAGATTGTGATTGAATTCTTATATAAAAGCAAAAATACAAAACCTTTCCTACTTTTGTCAAATTAACTGCTGTGAGTGGAGGGAGAGGGGTCTGTCCTAAAGACATTTAGATGAGATGTTCTCCCAGAAACTGAGATTGAATCAGTTCACGATAAATGAGGCAATGTCATCCTGATGATATTTGTAATCAGCGGCACCTAGACAGAATATTTTTGTGGGCAAAGTGTTATTGTAGTCTCTACAGACCTTTTGTAATCAGCCAACTGACATTCTTAAATGGGGAATAATTCCCTCTTGAAAAAGTTGATGTCCATACATAAACAAACAGATGGGATGATTGAGAAAATCCAGCATTCGGCAAAGAAACAATTTGGTTGCATCAGCTCCCATTAAAATTAATTACATTTTCAGCTAGACATCATTTGGCCATGAAGCTTGCCTCCACTATGCACTGTGACAATTGATCAAAAGGGATGCAAAGTGAAAGCTTCCCTTCTTTCCTATGACCCAGGTGTGAGTGGGCAACTCATTTCCCATGGGCCTCACTCTCTCTTCAGCTTCCTGAAAGACATGGGCCCCATACAAGTTCAGTTTTACTCAGAGACATCAACCACGATTAGCCGACTTCCTGATTCGTATGGGGACAGCAGATTCAAGGGGTAGTGCGCTGCAGAGCGGGGGGGAGGATGCCATGATATTGTCTCTGTCTCAAGCATCTGCTGTATGAGCTGGAGGCAAGCTGAGATAGCAGTCTTGCTAGACGACCACAGTTTACTCTTTCACCGAGCGAAGGGGACGTGGCTATGCAACAGTATTTACTTCATCACTGACTTTATGTGGGTGGTCCCCATTGGCTGGAATACATTGGCTGCAACAGACACTGCGCTCTCACATACTGTCCTGCCTCATTGGAAAAGCCATAAAACACAAGTCATCCAGGGCTCCCAGGCCGTGCATGTTGTATTTGCGTTTTCAGTTTCCTTGCAGTTTTGCGACTTTTTCCCCATGAGACAGAATGAAATTCGTAACATTGTATTTCTGTTTAAGAATAAAGTTTGGAACAGAATCAGCGCAATTCTATAACTCATTAATAACTGAATAAAACAATCATTAAAATAAATCCTGATGTTATGAATAACATAAATGGACATAGTTCTCATGAAGGGAGTAATGCTTCAGTTCCCATTTAGCTGTTTGGGGATGTTGTCATTCCTTTAACCTACCTTTAGTGACTTAAACGGTGATGTTACTGAAATCTGCCCTGAAAGAGTGCGTCTGATATGATGTTGATGTTTGGACAAGAACAGGACTTTGGTGAGTGATTTATCTATGACCTTGCTACATGACCTGAGGCACTGGAAATGAAGCAGATCAACATTGTACTTTCTCTGAATTGACATCTGACCAGAGCGGAAATCCAGTCCAATTTGGCTGAAATTATTTCACTTCAATTTTTCATGCCTCATTAAAGACAGGACGCTTTACTACATAAAATGGATAAAATAATTAAAGTGTATCCCCTTGCATGTTAACATGTTGGAATGAATATCAGCAACTTGTTTATTAGATCCATCTTAAACAAAACATATAGCAAATCACACTGGTGTTTTCACTGTTGATAAACGCTCCAGATAATTTGGATGACTATTCCACTACTACGAAAAGGTACTTTAGCAATAAATTGTTCCCCTTGTCCTCCACATGGACACAATGAACATACATTGATGTAGTGTAGATGTAGCTGGAATACTCCTTGACGCATATGGATGCCATTTGTAAGCTGCTCTGAGAATGTATAGGTTAGTTTTACTCTTTGGTATCTCTCTATCCATCTGTTTTCACATTACTTGCAAATTATAGTGTCCTCTAGACTCAAATGAACATAAATCAGAATAGTGAAAGTGCAGAAGTTTTCCCATCTGTCATAAAACAATGATTTAAAGTATGGGTTGTCAAAATATGGCACTGTGAATTCGCCCCACTCCCCAGCAGTAGGAATACAAAGCACCATCTCATCTGGGTAATTTATGGCCTCTGAGGGAACAGAGGGTGATTAGGGCTTAGGCCACCAACAGCCAGAAAAACAGTAGGAGCTCCAATAAGGGTGGCTGGAAAACCTAGACCAAATTTATCAAACAATTCAACAAAATCTATTTCTGTTTGCAGTGGACGGCGAGATATATGGCCTGTTTAGTATACTTGGTACATCTTTGGAACATTTGGTCATACAGCATTTGTGAGTTTTGGAGAATCTACATTAAATAGTCATAGCCCAGGATTTGTGATGCATCGGTCAGCTGAGATGTTTGAGGCCAAATCAAATATACAAAGGGACGTTCCCGGGTTTTAAACAACATCTTCGTGTAAATGATGTCACCACATCTCTATAAAATTATTTATTTTAAAGGTGGAGTTTCAGGGTGAAAACATCTATGTTCAACAGTGTCTGTGGGTGCTTGGCTCCCACAAACAAGTGGAACAAGCAAAAGGCTTCTTTTGAACCATCTTTACCTTGAATGGCCTGGGCAATGAGAACGCAATTGTAGGAAATAGCTTCCTGTATGGTCAGTTAATTAGCACTTGGCCACGAATAGAGATGAGAGGAAACCCGGAAGAAATTTCTTTGCAATTACGACAGGGTAAAGTTGGGGTGAGGTTGGGGGGCCAACAAGTATTTCTTTGGCTTAATGATACTTTTATGTTTTTCCAAAATCAATTTCGGTTGAACTAGAAATGACAGAGAGAAAAAAAATCAGACTGGATACTGCTATGGTTGCAAAACGATAATTTTCTGCCTGCATCATTATATGTCAGTTTCCAAAGGCTCCTTCCTCAAGGCATTTTTACAAAAATGAGGGGTCACGCATTGCCATGTCGACTACTGACCTTGTTTTTCTCTTCATAGTTATCTTTACCTGATTCCCTCTCCATACAGTGAATGTCTCCTCTGGCCAGGCCTGTTTTGTTTTCGGATGTTATAGTGCAACAGCGAGTCCCTCACCAGCCATTCCCTCAGCCCTCACACGCTGTACAAAGCTCAGGACTGCTCCTCACGACAGACACAAGTGTTTTGCCAGTGCAGCCTCCCTTTGGTGAACCTGATATCCTCATCACGAGCAACAGCGTGCTTGCCGTTAATTGTCCATTATTTCAACCATTAACATATCATCTTTAATATAACAAGCTATGTGAAGAAACCAGTGAAAAAAGCTACATTATTGCTGTCTGACTCGAGTTTGCACGATCATGGCATAGTGTAATGTCACTTGACAGATTGGATTGCGCACTTTAAGTAATTAAGGGTTATCAAGCACACAAGCTTATCTGACTTACTTGAAAATAAAGTCAAGAACCTTCCAGCTCCATGAAGATTTTTTTTTTTGCATGTCCACTGACTAATCTGCAAAGAGCTTGGCAGTCCACCACAGGATCCAAAGGCTGTTCTGGCCAAGTAGTTGTTTATTTCTCAAGAGGACTATAATGCCCACTCTGAGACTTTAAAACATCTGAATTTGAGCGTACTTCAGGGGCCTTTGCTGCTACGGCCACACAAGCCTTGCTATCTGTTTAAACAGCAGGTACTACCCCGACTCGCCTCTGTTTGTGTCCATTGCCTCCTCCAGCAGTTGGGGGAGGGAGGTATGGGATGTGGGGGTGGGGGTGGGTTACTTGGGGATTACCCATACAGTCAGTCGTTCCAAAGGGGCCTTGAAATATTTCTATTTTACAGGATCGAGTGCAACGGAAACAAAAACATACATTTACAATGTGTGCTAGAATATTATCATTTTCTCTTTGCAAGCCAAATGGGTTCAGGGGGCAGCAGATGTCCTTTCAGGAAAACTGATTTGATCAAACGCTTGTAACCAACCAAATTTTAAATTCGCTTTTTTATAATGGACACAAAAAGAATGACCAGAGAGGAAGAAAATAACACAATATTTAAACTACTGCAAAGCACAACAGGATTCCATCATCAAGGTGGCCTCAGCTGGGTTTATATTGCATCCCATGTCAACACCACTGACAGCAAAAGGCACTTAGGGACCAACAGATCACTTTACCATTCCTCCAGCAGGAAGGGTATCTGAGGGTGGGTGGTGGGGTTTTGGGACGGGGGAAAAAGAATTGCAGTGTTGCACAGAATCCTGCGGCCAGTAGGTGGGAGTATTGATGCTATTTGATCCCAGTAGCTGAGGAAGCTAAACTACTACGCAGATATCTATCATGACAAATGAGACGATCTGGAATATTGGTACATTGTGTTTCAAATAATTAAAATTCAGTCCCCAATTTTTTCAATTCTTTGGATCCTCCCCCCTTTTTGGGGAAAATATAAGTGGGTTACTGCACCACCAACTGACATAAAGATGATCATGGCTTGACTGAGGAGTTTCTAGTTCATTTACTACTGTTGCTTCTTTCAGATTTATAGTGCAATTGTAAACTCGATAAGTTACTTTTTGGGTACAAGTGAAGATTGATTATATTACAAGGGAATGGACATATAAACTGAAATTATATCCCCAAAAAATCCAAATGAGCATGCATGATATTTGCATGTATAATTGCATAATTTTGTTAACCATCCATTGGACTTTGCAAATGGCAGTTGCTTTTGATTTTGCAAACAGTAGAAAATCAGAACTAAGAAGCTCAATCATTGTGTAAATACAGCAGGAAACCTCAAATGTTTTCCATCTGGTAATACACTGTTCAGCAACACAAAAGAATAGAAATGAAATCCAACCATAAATTATGGACTTAACTTGCTTCGTTACCCAATGTGCATCTCATGTGCTTTCAACAAGAGGCGTCACCTTTACTGTATCCCTGCAAAACTGTCTGATTCAAACAAGTGCCACAAAAAGTCTGCAGGATACAGCCAACTGCTCACTCCCTATGTGTTACCACAGTTGAGCACACTCCCTGTGTGAACCCAAGCAACGTATTTAAATATGGACAATGAGATAAAATGAAACTGACATGTGCAACATTTCTCCAATAGCAAAAATAAAAAAAAATAAAAAACACATTTAATATCTGTGTAAAAATCAAACAATTTCTTCAGTAAAATTTGATTTGAAGACAAACACTAAAACATCAAATAAAATATAAATTCAATGACATTTTAAAAAGCAAACATAAGTCCCCAGAGCAGCTATTCTTTTAGTTACTATCACGGCACACCGTCAGACATGGCAACAAATGGAAAGTATTTAAGTCTGCATATTTGGGAGCAGTCTTATATACAGTAAGAGTATGTACTTGACTGTGACATTAGTGAAGTTATGCAGCCAGGTGAGGCCTGGCGCCAGTGGAAGTGACACAGTCTCACCTTCCCTAAGCCTGACTCCAAAGATGTCTTTTAACATCGGGAAATGTGGCTATTCATTGCAAGCCGAGCATTTCAATGAGCAACATTAGCTACTGCCATTGTTTTTCAAAGAGGCAGCTCAGAACATGCTTTGATGGCTGGGAAGCCAGGCTACGTTTCTCCTTGTCATTTGGATGACTTTCTTCATTCTGATCTGCCAGGTCTTGCAGCCACCATGATGTATTATGGTGAACCAGGATAGGAAGAGTTTAGTTGCTTGAATTTGTTTTGTGTTTCAACTTTAATTTGTCTTGTTGACAGTTAAACCTAAAACGATTTAAAATGGGGCAATTTTGGTGGAAAAAACATAACAGCAACATTGAAATTTAAGGAAGACACTTCTGTTTGAATGAGGAATATCACAACTGATAGTAAAATTCTGTTGAAATCAAATACGCCATGGTGGTTGCATATGTTTGGCGCCGGTTCTTCCTGTATGTCCTCCTAAGACGCTTTGAGTTAAATACATTTTCCGCAAAGGGGATGTCAGCCATCCCTCATGTCCCACGTCACTCATTCATGGCAAATCGTTTGTAAGTCACACGTTGGCTTTGAAGGGAGTTGGGCTCTCACCAGAGAAGAATTTCTTCTGAGGGTAAAAACTTCTGAAAGAGACCTATTATTATATCTATATTAATGGCTCTGTAAGTCTAGAAAGATGTTTCATCTGCCATATCTCACAAATATGGCCTTTTCACAATCATCTTAGACTGATTAGGGTGTAGAAATATCAGGTTCTTTTTGAGAGCTTATGGGCCTTTGGTCTTTTAGCGCGGATCCGGGTGCCAGATGCAATAAATTATTTGTCTAAATCAGAACAGAATCCATGTCAAGGAAAAGAATCCTAATGTTTGAAGCAAAGAAACGATCCCAGTGTTAGGGTCCATCCCAGGGTAAGTCCAAGGTATTATTTACTATTTCAGATCCCACATGGATTGGGGCTTGTCCTGAAAGACCCCTGTACAATGGAACTTTGTGGTGGCCGCTCTGATTTAATATATTTTATCCTCAGCAAAAACAGACAATTGGCAAAGTGCTACTTAAAGAAATACAGCCATATAAATCAATCAGTGCTCTTTTTTCAAACATACATGGAATTGTGATATAAGCCACAACATTACATGCCACTATCTAAAACAAAAACGGAACATTTTAACAGCTAGCTTTTTAAATCAGTTAAATTAACTAAGCAGTGACAGGCGCAAATAATTTTTTTTTAACAGATTTATGATCTCCAGGGAGACTATTAAATATCTTTCATCATAATCATGTGGGATTTGTGGACCTTATCTAAAGCACTATGTCATTTCCAATGTGCCTGTAGACCGTTGCTTCCGCTTTTCTCTTAGCTACATACAGCAAAGATGGGACCAACAGAAGATTCAGCTTTCTGAAATTAAAGATGTATCAAATATCTAGAATTGTCTACATTTTACAGTTGGCTAAGAAGAAAATTCGTACCACTGTCCTGTACCACTGCGGAGCGCTGACATCATGTCTCAACTTTGCCAAAATATTTGTAGTTATAGTAAACATTTAAATGGATGCATTTATTTTATAAATGAATAATAATTCTTGGGAATTTACCTTATACATGCTGGACACAAGGTGTTTTTTGCCCATTTGTGTTAATAACAGTGTGAGTAATTTGGACTGAATTGATGCAAAGGTTAAAACCCGTCTGAATATTAGCTAGTCAAAGGACACTTTTGAGAGTCAACCATACCATCTGGCTCCAGTGACAAACTCCAATCACTTATCGAAGAAGAGCAAAATTATGAACATATCTCAAAAACATTTGGCCACGCTCATAAAAACATGCTTGTGTAATTTACCATCATTACACTACTTCGAGCCACATCCATTTTTACAAAAGAACAACTTTCAAGAGCAACAATATCCCTCTCCTATGAATATGTGACAAAATACCAAGCTTGCACATTATACCTTTTGCATAGAACAACTTCTTGAGTGTGTTCTTGGTCAATGGCAAGTGTGTCCACAGAGTTGCAGTGCCTCCTGGATGTTCCTGGCTGTCAGAGGTCAGAGAGGGAATATGTGAACCAAATTTCCAATAAAACAAGGCAAGTCTGACCAGAATGCAAGCTGCAAAATGAAAACCAGGTGGGTTTCCCATGTTCAAAACTATCAAATGAACACCAGATCATGATCCGGGATGTGTTTTTTTTGGTTCCTTCTTTTAAATGTGCTACTTAAAGATCCTCAAGTGATGAGCTACTTTCCGAAAAATACCTTGTTGATGTGAGAGAAAAATTTGCACAAATGTAACAGAGTCAAGATGTATTTTTTATTTGTGTAGTGTCAGTCATTGCCAGTCCAGGCCAGTACCCTCTTAAGCAAACCTCAGAAGTGAAAATGCTTTCAGTATGTCAGCTACATCACGCGCATATTATTTCCTCCTATACTATATATCAAGTTAAGCCGCTGGCCTTCAAACGTTTCTGTGCATTTGAAATGTGTGGGTATTGCTTGTCCCACTAAGGAAAATGTGATTTGAATAAGGCGAGGTGAACTGTTTAAGTGATCATGCATTTGCCATGAAATATGTACTCATTTAGGCTGTAAGATTAGATTACCCTTTTGTGACAAAAAAAAAAAGTACACTGAAGAAAAATCTATCAAATGTTTTCCTTCCTGTAATGAAATTTTCTTCACTTAGGAACACCATATTCACAGAAAAGCCCCAAAACATACAGAAACGCATCACTAGAAGACAGGAAGGAAGTGTTTTGCCACTGAAAATTGACTTAATAAAATAAAAATGATTGGACTGATGCATTTATACTTAGTATGTAAAGAAACTACTTCAGTAGGTGGTATAGCATTGTCCATGGGTGTGTCAAGAGATTGAGCTTTGAGATTTAGAATTTAGAATTCCAAATATTATTATGTTTCTGTTGTGGGTGACGATCATGGTCCTTCTTTAGAATGTTGAACCATCTGAGCATATTTTAAGATAACTTTATTGTTCTTAAGGAAAATAGAGAACGTCTTCCTATGGCGGTGCCAGGAAGACTGGGGCAGTTCGAGTCCCAGCGTATTTAATATTTTAGTCAGTGCAAGGGGCGGCCTGGCAAAGGCCTTGCATCCTCAAAATGTTTGTTTTTTGGAAAGTCAATAGTCTAAATGCTGTACCTTTTCTTGTGTCTGCTCAGTGCCCTTGGAGTTCAAAATATCAGCACCTTTCACGATGTTTTGTGATGGCACCACAGCTACTGCTTGTTTTTCTCCCCAGCCAGCCTTTTTCTGGTTGTCTAAAATCAAGTCTGAACTTGTTAACTCACTATAGGCAAAAAGGAGATGAAGCTTAACAAATTTCAAAGACCAACTGAGCTGGACAAAGACTATCCCCGTCAATTCACTCAATTGATAATTCATTACCCGGAGCACCTATGCTCCCAACTATTGAGTTCCATGGTTTTAAATCCTTCCAGGTCAATGTGCAATGTGCAATGAAATGCAAACACATTTTGAAATTTCATCACCAAATTGGTAATAGTACTTAACATAATATTTATATTATATAAAGCAAAGCTTTACTGGTCTTTTACGGTTCATTTTTAACATATCTTTCACCTGGTGCTCTCCAGCGCCAGCATGTGACACTAACTTTGTGCTTGAAAAAGGCCCCAGATCCTTAAAAAAAAGAAAAGGAAAAAAAAACAAATCATTTTATTGGAAGCTACAACTGTGGAATTATGTTTTTCAGCTGGTTAATTTAAGACCCCTCAGTTTAATGAATAATGAAACAATGACCAATTTTATTGTCTGTTTTTTTTTTTAACAATTTTTTTGTTTCTTTAAATATAATGCATGTGCAGTTTGGATTTCAACCCTATTTTTACCTTGAAGGCATTTGCCATGACGAGTTGAATAGTCTGAGGGCCTCACTGAAACAGTGCACAATATTTTCAAGTCAAAAGATCGTATGGTCAAATATTGCATGCAAAATCAAATCACTTTGATTGTGTCACATCATGAAAATTTCACAAAAAAATACAACTAATACCAAGACACAATATCTATGTTTACATTACATTTAGCCATATTTGTTTTGCACATAATGAATGGTCTTCCACACCTGCGCAGGTTTTTCTTTTTCTTAACACATTTAAACGGGATTACCTAAAATAACCCAATTGAATGTATTATCCCAACTGATCCTATTGGCTTCTCGATGTACTTGGAAGTTTTTATTTCATTTTATTGATTTTCAACATCACGCCTGTCATTCTTTTTCAGCCAGCAGCAGCAGGAAACTATATTCAAAGAAAAAACATTGATAATCCCGCAGAATCAGTTGGCAATTATCAGATAAAATGTTAAACAAACAGGAATGTTTGGGATTTAAAACATGGATGATTTCCTAAGGAATTGGCAGAGGAAAAAGGAAAAGCAAAAGCAAAGTTCACATTGAATTTTGATGTAATACAAAGATAAATACTAATGTTTGTTATAATGTACATGATAATGCAATTTGAATCGAGCCAGAAATTTCTATGGAAAATCTTGCTGGTTAAATGAGATCACTAAGTCTAAACAAATATTAAATAAAATATTATAAACCCACACATGATTCTTTTATCAACTGGTGGATTTTACAAAGTGTTCCTTTCTCCAAATTATGTTTGAGATATTAACAAGTAGGTTTAATTGGGAAAAGAGCCTGTATATATACTGCTTGTACTTTACTCATTGCTGATTTGTTTTTTTCTTAATCTTACCGACTGTAATGCAACCTGTGTGTGAATTTCTTTGTACGGACATATTTGTATATTGAATTGGGGTTCTGGCAGGATGTAGGAAAAATGGCCTGCAGCAAAGCAAACAAAAAAAGAGCAATGAGATTAGGGCGTTGTGACATCATCACCAAAACAGTTTTTCATGGCTATCACCAGGCAGTGCAACACAAAGTTTTCCTGTTGAGGACATGAAAGGCCCATGACAGCATTTTCTTATTTGAAGTAACTTAAGCTAAACGTTCAGCTCTCACTTGTGTGATTAGCTCCACGAAAATACCTGTCGTGAGAATCCTAGCACGGTCTGTTTGTCATTATGCTGGCCATGAAGAACCCTTAGGCGAGTGAATCTATTTCCTTCACACTTCTGTCCGAGATCCAATACGTGACATGTTATACCCCAAGAATACCTCTGGAAGTAAAGATCACAACCTCCCCGAAATTTAGTGTGAAGTATGTGCTGGTGTCGTCCGCCAGCTGCTATAATTCATGAAATTTCTCACTCATTCAGGTACCATAGGTACCACAGGTTGTTTGAATATTTACTGTCTATATGCTGTAAAATGTTAACTGATTTGACGCTCTCATTTGAGGCTCTTGCTTGGAATGTCCTTTCATATGCCCTATCTTTCAAACACTTTTTCACATTTGAAATAACATATGATGTACTATGATTTTGACCAAGGCCATTTCTGTAGCATTTGATATGGCACTGGTTAAAATAAACAGCTTTTTTAAATAACTTACACAATAAGTCTGACATAGATACTAAATCTCTGTGACCCACATGTTGCTTCTAAAGTAAACGATGTACGCAACTGGCTAGTTCATGTAAACAGTGAAAATGGCTGCTTATCCCAGTAGCAGCAGCAAATCCCTAAGTACTGGAGCCTATGATTAGACTCACTCAGTCTTTGGAATAATAAACTTTAGTTTCTGGTCAACTTAATTGGACATTTAATCTACATTTTTCAAAATCACAGTTAGTTCATAATCTCCAGACTGTCCTTTAATTGCCTTTAAGTACGCCTGCTGAATAATCTGTGTTTCCTGTGCACAAATACTTGGTCGGTCACTCATAGTACAAGGCAGGGACTGAATGAAGAAACATGTCCTAACTGTTGGATTCTTGTTAATGAGTCAGAAGATGGGGAGATAAATTGTTTTGCTACTGAAGTTCATACTCATGTCAGCCATGTTCTGATTTGTATAATTACAAATGGATCTGGCAGGGCCCACTATTAGTACACCAAAAGGACCATACAACATCATCGTGAATAACCTTTATGTTGAAACATGCTCTCCCTACTCTACTCTGTAATATCTGCTTTCCTTTTCAACGTGGCACAGCCAGACATTCCCTGAAAGTTTAAAAAAGAACAAAAATCCTCCACATTAAATGTTTTTTTCAGAAATTTGTTGCAGCTGCACACTAGGAACCATCACGGCATTTTTTTGTTGATTCAAGATTGTAAATTGCGCCCCGCATTTGTTTGCACCGGTAATGTCTAACAACTGAAGAAATATCTTCTGTCTCAGTCCACAGCAATCAGGGTGTATTCTGTTTCTCACGCATCGTTGCCCCTGGAGTCCACTGGGTGAAGGGAAACTGCATTATATCTCTGCCCAGCTGGAAAACTGTCCCGTAAGCAGTCCTTCAGCTGTGAAATGGACAGCCTGCATTTGATTCAGAGCTCTATCAAACGTATGAGTGTGACAAAATGATGAGACAATAGCAGAGAAGTTGAAATTGATGCCAAATCAAGGCAACGGACAGATTATGGTAGTCTGAGTCCAAGACGGTGGTTTAATCTCTTTAGGCAAAGCAGATAAGTTTTATTCCACTCATGTCATGTTTGTTTACACAGTGATCAATTTGATGCAAGACTAGCAGTCGGCTACAAATTATGTGCGAGCACGAGTGCTCACCATGCAGCACTCAAGCTCAGCTGGTTTTGATGCAGTGATGGGATCATGAGACAACTCTTGGACGACTCAGAGTGGGCTTTTGACTCTGGCGGTCGGCTGCAATGCTCTGTGGGTGGGAACACACATTGGTGTCCTCAGCAAAACAAAAGCAGTCCTATGGTACTGGGATAAGCAGGCTCGACATTGTGGCCCACATAGCAGTCGTCCAACGGCGCCTGACGGCTGAGCCAGAAAACACCATTTCTGCACCAGATGTATTTCTAAGATTGGTTTGTGCAACAACTTCAAAGTTAAACTTGATTGTTTTTGATTGTATGATTATTCAATGTTGCCTTTTTTTTCCTGTATTTCTAGGGGAAAAGATATTATCATCCAACCACACGTATTTAATTGCAGCAATTGGAGCCACTCTAATTGGGCCTTGCCTTTCATCTGTAATGGTAATGATTATGAGATTGTGCTTGTGATGAGAAGTGTAGTCTGATGAGTGAGAGGAATGATATGGCTGCTTTTGTTCCAATTTTATTTGTTTCTTAATATTGTAGTTTTGCCTCCTACACAGAGAACTACACTCAAGATAATCTGATTTATACATGTAATTCTGTTTTTCCAAATTTCAAACAAACTCTGCGTGTACTCACATTGTTCTTCATCTTGATGTTTGTGGCTGATTTGATCTTTGTAATGGAGGGCTTGAATAAGTAAACAGTTAATGTCTGTTGACTATGTCAGCATGCTTTGTCAGAGCTATGCAGACACTTAAAGAGCATCTTATCATGTTGATTTAAGCAATTAAACATGAAGTTGCCCTCTGCAAGCTATGACTGACTGTATCTCCTTATTATCTTCAGAGCCTTATCCTCAAAGCATTTTCTGTGGCCTGATAAAGGGGTACTTTTCACGGTCATTACGTGGTTAAACGTCTGGCAATTTTAAAGAAAAAAAATGAATTTGGGAAATGTTAGGCGCAGTGCAACCTAGTCTCTAAATTGTTTGGCTACGGTGGTTTACAAATGTTTTCGGGGTGCATGTATGTTAAACAAAGTAATTAATCTTTAAATGATGCCACGTCCCCGTGATCCTTCTGTGTGACAAGCAATTGTGGATTAGCACTACAAGCAGACTTCCATGACCCAGCAAATTGTTAGTGAGGTATGAAGAGCCAGTTATTAGGCGATGTTGCTTTTCAAAGTTAAAGCAACTCTGGGGCAACAGTCATGCATTTACCAGTATTCATCCTATGTGAGTGCACTCTTTTGCCCCTAAGTCAACCACATCCAAATCGTGATCTAATCACATATGACAAGGCTTTCCAGGGAATAATGGGCAACTATCAGGAATCTGCCCTTGACAGTATAGGAGGTGTTTTGACAAGGATTATCAGTTACATCAGCAGGTAATTTATATCAACCCCCAGCCACTACAGACCTCATATCTCTCCCATAGACCTGTGCTTATAAATATGAAAAATGCTGGTAGATGGTTTCTCACCTCCTGCTGACGTTGGGGGAGGAGAAAAAAAAACATGTTCAAACATCCTGTTATCTTCAACCCCATATTGCAGGCTGACTCTTGCACAGAAATCTCGGCCACGAAGGTCTTGGTAGAACAATTTCCAGCATAGAGTTGCACAGACTTAGGAATTGGCCTTCAGAAATCATAAGTGAGTGAAAATAAACATTGTCCATGCAAAACTGAGTGGCAGCGAACATACCGTGGACAACATACGATTTGTCAAACTTTCTATGCTTGTGATGCAAAACTTTATCTTGGATAAAATCTTCAGCGACATCAGACCTCGGCGTTGCTTATTGTGTCAGCCCCGGCTGCTCAAGACTCATCTTGAGATATAACTCACGGCCTTTAAATCAGAAAATGTTATATATCCTAATCTCAATATTTAAAAAAAAAAAAAATCCGACAACATTGTGCATTTACAAGTTTTAAAATTGTAATAATCTGAAAAGGCTGACTGAGAAGATTTCATGATATGCAAGGGCTGGTAAATAAAATGTTCCTAGCATGTTAATGAAAAGTAGGATGATTATCAAAATGATAGGTCTGGCAAGATTCTTAGTCATCCGGGTCACGTTGTTCACTGATAGATTTTTACCGTGACTTGTTTAATTTGGACTGTAGTTCAAGAGGTATCTTCAGCTTTAATTTACTGTTGGGGGTTCAAGGAGGCATAGCTATGAACACCTTGAACTCTCAAGATCCCACAAGCCTCTTGGATGACGTGAAATTAAGCAAGTCCAGTTGCCACACTCACATTTTTTTTGCGAATATCACGATAACGATTTAAAAAACCTTGTGAGCACGCAATCATACCACCAAGTGCTTTTACTCAGTTCAGTTTTTTTCCCAGTGCAGTGCATGATGAAAGCACTCATATAAATACAGTTACACTACAGTTTCAGTGGTCTGCTGAGCTAATAATTTGAAGCGGTTCTATAAGGTAATCATTATCCAGTCTCGAGCTTAAATCAGCACATATTACCATTTATTTCATTTTAGGTATATGTGAATGAAGTAATCTGACCTATTGATGAGAAATAGGATGATCGTTAAAGCAAACAATTAGCAGATATTTGCCCATCTTGTTTTGAGGGATTACTTTCGAATGCTAACATTTACATGTTGCTGTCTACATTTCAGATCTGCAGTATTCAACCCCAGAGTAATCAGATTCAGTTCAGCAGAATCCTTGTAGAAATGCATGTAATAGCATATAATATACAAAAATCAAAGACAGAGTGAGGCAACCAGAGAAACCATCTACCAGTGCTCTACCCATGTTCTTGTCAGGCTGCCTGCTTTGATTTAACGGGACAGAGAGGACATTGAGAACAGAGAATTACAATGGATATCCTGCCCGTTTGTTGTACATCAGATTGGAAATCATCACAAGGAATTTGCATTGGGAGGGTGACTTTGAGAGAAGAAAAACGTAAACCAAGAAAGTGGCTGCATGGGATTTTCCTCATTGCATTTTTGTGTGCTTAAACTACAGTTACAAAAAAACCACCCACAGTTCACCACGTAGGGAGAAACCGGTCTGAAACTGGCACCTATTTATGGAGTTTGTGCCTGCCAGAGAGACATTCCTCCAATGGTGAAAACCCATTGAATATAGCTCATCCATCTCTCCAAAGCTGCTGGCTCGAAAACAGAAGCAGTCAGGCTATGATTTGGTGACACTCACTGCTTTAACCGGTTCCCCACTTTTGCTTTGACTTCCTTTTTAACTATTCCCCTCACATCAAGCCAGCCCGAATGCTCTCCAGCACTTTTTATTCCAGCTCAAATATCACTTTCACATTTTCAGCAGGTCCCTTACAGGCTAAGCTTTTGCCTGTAAATATATACAGACTCTGGGGGCCGGGCTCTCTCTCATCTCGTGTGAACCCCTTCCTGGTTTGACAAGCTGAGCTGATATCATGAACTCAGCTTCACCTGTACACGCTGCTGTTCATGCAAAGACAGATTCGGCTTGTGGTATCTGCCATACCTGCTCTCATGCCAATTAACTAATCTCCTTACTGCTTTCTCCAAGTATGCAAACATTGTCATACTATCTGTGTGAAAATCAGGCCAATAGTCAAAATGACGTCTATTCAGCGCGCTCAGAACCAAAACACGAGAAACATTCCTACCTTTGTGAGGGTAAGTTCCAGTCCCTTTATTACTTTTATTTATGATCAACTGGGCAAGATACTGCTGAGGCAGTGATAATCCATTTTGTATTCATGCTGTATACCAGATTGTGCAGCGGTCATTGTTTACTAGAGAAGCAAAATATAAAGGCACTTCTTGGGCTGTTTTCTAATAACTGAAATTCTAGAAGAAGGAGACATCAAGTCCCTCTGCGATTTATTTAATTGTTGTTAAACTGTTTACTTTAATTACTCTGATGCCCTCCGCCAATTTTTTACTCTCCTGGAAAGGCTTCATTGACAAGGTCTGGCACTGGACAAGAACTCACCCCATTATTGTTTCTAACAAAAAGTTTTTCAAGGGTTAAGAAAAAAAAAGCCCCTCGCTTACATCCACAGAGATGGCCTCAGACAAAGCAGGGGAAGACTGATAAGTAGCCACAGATAAAAGAGATCCTGCTCATAAAGAACAGAGTCATATTCATGTACATGATGGAAATGATGATGCAATTTTGGCTAGATGGGTTGGAACCCATTTTAAAATGTTGAACAAGTTAACCCTTGCGCAGCTAATAGGGCAAATACAGCTCATAAATAGACATGTTGTCTCTCACAGCGTTGATGTATCATAAAAAAATCTGAATTGCTTTCAAAAATCAGTTTGACTGTGGTCGTTTCTTACCCAGATCTGCTCACATACAAAGAATACTTTCCGAAAATATGTGTGAGTTACGGCTCTTAGATCTGTGATATTTAGTTCTGTTCAATAGACTTCAAACGCATGTCAGTGACTAAAGAATGGACGCAGACATTTTCCAAAACAACATATAAATCTATGGGCCACCAATAAGCCAAAAGACATCCCGACTGGTAACAGCAATGACTAAAGGATCCAGGCTGACGCAGCTGGATCTTTGATGGAAGGCAAAAGAATTATTATCAGCTTGATCACCACGTTGAGCCTGAAAACAAGTGTGGTCTACTTCCCCCCTGTTTGCAGCTTTGACAAGCCTCATTCAGAGTGACCTGGGGAAACGGCTTCTTGACTATGCTTCAACAATGAGTGGGTGGGTGGTCTGACATGACTGGGAAGGGACGGTACTCTGATGTACAGTTTTGTAAATGGATGTTTCAACAGAACAACAAACACTTTCTTTCTCACCATCCCAGGGAGGGACCACATCACGTCAATTTGTGTATTTATACACTGGTGGTAAATTGCTGAAAGAGCACAGTCCGGTGATTTACCACAGTCAAAATGTCTCAACAATGTATAAATGCGTGTTCGCTCTTTGCTACCTGTAATTTCGATAGTATAGGCATACCATTCCAGCCAGTTGGCCTTGAGTCCTCCCTTTTCTTCCTCATTTTAATCCACTAAATACTGCACACAGGCTATACAGAGTGGAATTTCATGCCAGCATGTATGTTGTCCTCTGAAGATACTTTAAGCTTTTCACTGACACAGCCTTGATAACATAACAGTCTTTTATGAGAGGTCCAGCGCCACATCTCCCTCATCAGCTGTGCTCTTTAAGACCATTATCTCTGAACCCATTGTCCATGTGTCAGTTGATTCATCTGCAATTAATCAGCCATCATGAGTGTGTAAGGTTTAGCCCCCTCCAGTTCCTGCTAGGTTCATTGTCAACAGAGAGTTGACGCCAGGCTTTAAGAGTCTTCTGCCTCTCAACATGCTTTTCAAGTTTTTATTTTCCGCCGTCACTCCATAAAGAGTTGAATGAGCAAGGAAACACGTTATATATTTTCAATCTGCTGAAAGATCATTTGAATTTTCCGTGAAAAAAACAAACCAAAAAAAAACAGTTGATGACGTAGTTTATAATGGTGCAGAAAATCGGACCCAAAGTACAATTCCATTCAAATTACTAAAATATTGCTTACGAGTAATTTCAGTCACATTTTGAAGTTTGATGTATCAAAGCAGGCATTAAGTTGACAAAGAACATTTTTTTTATTGTGATAAAGGTGACAGGAGCGCCTAAATCATCATGCATAGTAGAATTGTAGCTGTTCAAACAAACAAAAAAAAAATTGAGAATGACGCTTTAAGTAATATGAAATCACACTCTTTAAAATAACATACATACATGTGCCTCTTTATTTCCTGATTCTAACAACACAATATGTTCTCTCTGCTTATTCTGTTGGTTTCGTGACCTGCTGCATATGTCTACGAAAATAATTGGACATATTCTAGCTACCGAACAGGAAATGGTATACAGAAATCAAATATTACCCAAACTTAGCTACCATTTTCTTCAAAAGTTGGAGGACCAAACAGATTGAAATAGGATAGGATAGAATTTTATTCAGATGCAAGCAACTCTATACTGTAAAATTTGTTTTAATCTAATTCAATATAAGAGGTTTCTCATTTTCAATAAAATTTAATTATTGTCATTTTTTCAATTCAAGAAAAAGAACTCTATAAAGACCTGTACCTTTTAAAGGATGGTTGAACTGAACCAGAACCTCAATTCTTACTAATCAGCTTCTCAAACAAAGCCATGTTAATTTGTTTTCACTTCCCTAATGGAAAAATATTCCTCTAATTACAGTAAACAGAAAGTTGCTGTTTCATATGGAATCATTCATGTTTGATGCCTGACTGTGATAAGACACTTTTGAAGTCCCACTGTATATGTTGTAAATTGTTTTTTCTTTGAGCTAGCTCAAGTACCAAAATCACCCTGCTTCACCCATGGGACGAGAGAACACAGCGGGTACCACTCCAGCATTTGGATTCTGGGCCAAAAGTTTCCAAACATCTTTTCCTGGTGCCTAAAATTAGCAGCATAATGAGGTAGTGGCTTCCTTTTCTCTGAACTAATACCCTATTCCTTTGAGATAGCATGATGTGGACTAACACTCAAGATCAACAGAAAAAAATCTCACACTAACATTTATGTCCCCACTACTGAACGACTAAAAAAGGAAGATAGATGTAACTTCCCCCTTGTGAATGTTAAATGATTTGAGGAGAGCTGTAAAGGATTTGAGGAGAGATGTAAAAATAAAGCATGATCTCTTTGTTCAAAAGATAAGAATTAGTAACAAATAAGAGAACTGATTGTTGTTGAAAAGATTATCTCCTTTATAACCAACTCTCCATTTTAAAAGGGGTGTAAACTCAATCTAAAGGAATCAATAATTCCTCTAAGGATAACTTCAGTGTTTCCAATGTCCACATCCCTCACAAAGGGATGAACCAAGGGATGGCTGGTGAGAAAGAAAATGTCATGAAACTGAAAGGCAGCGTAGACTTCCCGTCATTATAAAGCCTACAATGACGTGAAGGCTGAGGATCAGGCTAAGATCGCATTTATTTGCACATACATTCATCTCTTCTATTTCAGCTAATGAGCCCCGTCATAAATTTAACTGAAGGTGAGGAATTTTTATGACCTTAAGCGAACTTTTGATCAGGTGCTAGAGCGGTTGAGGGGAAGATGAATTTGAGAATTTTTATAGTGTATGTACAGTATCCAATTACTCAACAGTTTGATTTTGAGCTCTCATTAAGTATTTATTATCATGCATAATTGATGCCTTTTGGGGTTGAGTCTTTTCTTTTTTTTTTGGTCCTGGTCAGGACACACATACGCCATTCAACCTCAAATATTCAGAATGTGCAGCAATACACTGACTGACTCGTGTTTCCACTGACAACTGTGCATCTCTCTGATTAGATTATACTGTGGCATCTCCGTGCATCTTAATCTTAATGTAAAAAAGGTTATGACATTTCATTGTCCCTTTTAATCATAAAGCCTTTTCTCTATCACATATTTTGGATATGTCAGTGTGAACATTTCAAAGGAAAACAGCCATATCCAAGACACCTTAAGTTCAAGAGCATAATGATAAAATTATAGAAATAAAGTGTAGTTTAACAATGGTGACATTATCTGAAAAAAAACAAAACAAAGAAAACCATCAGGTTCGGTGTCTACTTATACTCAAGAAGCCGCAAACATATAAATAATTTATTACATTGGTAATTCCAAAAATAAAGAGATAAATAGCTAAACTAACATAGTCTGGTTGCATCAACCGAAATTTCTGGTGGCACAATCCAAATGTGCTCTTTAGCTATTCAATATGGAATACACAGAACCCGATTGAGTCAGAACACTTATTTAAAGCTCGTTACCTTTTCTGTTGCTTTACATGTATTTTTTTGGTCAACAATATTTTGTAATGATTGCAAGCCTCAGGAAAAAACATCACAAACAATAGTCATTTTATACCGCGCTCACTCAAGAAAAGCATGAAAGCAGTTGTGCTATTTGATTTTCTGTATGCAATGGTGATGCAAGCATGTTAATACAAACATAAACAAACTGTTTCTTATTTTATCTATTGATACATTAAATACATTTAAAAAAATCATCCAAAAAGTACTTGTTATTGATACTTGGCACATTGTGAGGCATCACAAATGAAGTGGGTAAAGAAATTTTCATTTTATAATTTGTTTTTTTAGCATATTGGCCATGGGAAATAGTACCTCATTTTAATATCCTTGTTTGTTAGCTCCATGCTGGTTCAATTGATCGGTGGTTTGGTTTTGGATTTGAAATAATCACTTCAAATTAGTATTCTATTTGTGAGATTTTCTGTTCTGGCCTGTTTTTGTTTTTGTTCCAGTGGTTGCAGAACATACCCAGCCTGTTAGCCTCAGCCTGTATACTGCAACCGTTGATTTATTCCGGTGAGACGTCAATTACCACTGTAGCCAAGAAAACTCAGAAACAGGAGGGAGCTTCATTCACACTAAAGTCATCTACAATGAAGGAGCTAAAAATATACAACTGTGGAATACACATCATGAAGGAATTCTGGTTCTGTTCTCTTGCTCTAAACTAGATGTTGTGGTCTCTCTTTTCCCCCAATCACCACCCCTATGTCAGAAAAATAATATCTCCCACTGTATGCTTAAAATGTGAAAGTGCAACACTGGTCCATGTCCGGATCTAACTCTACAGTGTCTTGATCAAGTTAAAGTGTAAGTTATGCATCTGATGTTTTAATATCATGAATGATTTCAAAAGAGAATATAATCAGAAAGATTTTCTCCTTTTTTAACTCTTTATGTATTTCCCACCTATTCTGTTGGATGGCTTATATATCAAGGGAGACGTAGGCCGAAATTGTGGCTGTGTAAAATAACACCAGATTGTGCCTCATGACTGCTCTAATTTTTCCATTTCCAACACTGTATCAGGACTCGAAAACACACATGTTCTCCAACCACAAATTTCCTTTCCATTTTTTTGGTTTGTTTTTTTTCCTTCAGTTGAATATTTCAGTTTCATCATGTATAGTATGATGATAATTTCACACAAAATGAGTTTTATTGCTTTCTCTAATCTGATTCATGACAGAAAGGCCTATCAGAAAGATACTGACATAACAATAATTCAAGGCCTGTAGTGTTCAAATGTCCCACAGACCATTCTGGTGTGCCCATGTAAAAATCGACAGGGATTTTACTTAATAATGAACATGGTTGATGCTGATTGGTTAAAGCTGGAAGACATTAAGCCCATTTATTTTAGTGTTCTCACGTTTCATAATATCCACAATCAATTCAATTATTATTCAGAATCATAATCGGTTTAGGACCAGTCCCTTCACATCTTGAGTTGTTATTTTTCCCTCACTTATCTTGCAATATATCGTATCTATTATTTTCTTATATTGGTCAACGTTTTGAAGGCCTTTAGTACAGTTTCAATCAATGCTTTCCTAGCTATAATGCCATGTTTAAACAATAACTCCAGCAGGATGTTTGGAGGTAAAGTTTTTTTTGTTACTACTTCGAAGGCATTGCTTCAGTCCCTTCTTTCAATATCATGCACTACCTACAGTAATTATCAATTTAGTGTCCCTTCCCTTTTGTCCCTGATGAGTAAGAGGATTAAAATCATTTTACAATCTCAACTTTTTACAAACTTTCTTCTCCTGGTAGGAGAGATGTCACTCTCCAAAACCCGCATGCAATATTGTCCTTTCCATTTCAGCCATGACTTTGCGTCTTCTCACAGGATTATGTAACCCAATTAATTACATTGTCATTATCCTACGTTCCTGATGCATTCATTCGTTTTTTTTTGTTTTGTTTCAGTGACCCTTTGCAACCTGAAATACATCACCCCTCATCACCTGGATATCAACATCCACAAAAGTATGAACAGAATAGAACACAAAAAATAAACTGAGTCTCACATCTGGAGAACATGTACTTCCCCATAGACACAGGGGCAGGCCTGGTTTAAGAAAAGGGTCTCTCTTCGGATCAAGGAGAATTCCTCCTAAAATTTCAGCAAATAACCTTCTGCTCAGCTCCAGTAGATTTTCCTTGGTGTCCAATCTCACAGTTATAGAACACCATCTTATATCAGGCAAAAAGGTGATATAGATGTAAGTGCCGAGAGGGGGCTGAGAAGATCAAAGGGACTTCCCACATTTTGCTGATAATGAGGCCACCTGTTCAAACTGGATTGAGTGAGCTCTGCTGGATCTGTGCTATTTGGTTTAAGATCTTCAGAATCAGAATCAGGATCACAATCAGCTTTATTGGCCAAGTATGTTCACACATACAGGGAATTTGGCTGTGGTTGACAGTTATACCTCTTACTGCTATGAAGACAGAAAATGATTGGACAAGAACCTTGTGTACAATTCAAAATACTTAGTGCAGAGTCTGTGAGATTAATAAAGTGATAATCCACCTTATTTATTTAACAGATGCCGCAATCCACAAGTAATGTTGTCAGTGAAGTAGTGAGGTAGTTTTGTCCCTGAACCAGTCCAACGCCATCAGATGGAGTCCTGGAGATGCGTTGGGCTCCCTGCCTTGGTCATGGGGGAATTCCCTCCTCTGGTGTCATAGTAAACCCTGGGTCCACCCTCCAGAACCACCTTAAACTCAGCAAGAAAGGAAATCAGAAACTACTAGCTTCTCTTCAAAACTAATCTTTTTTAGAGCTATTCAAATAACAACCACCCTGTGGAAGCAATAAGGAAGAGTGTACACCAAAGACCTGGTATTTTGTGTTGTTTTTTTTACTTTTTACTTTAGACAAAAAGCTTATCACCACAGATCTTGGTGGTTTATTGTCGTGACGGTCACAGTCTCAGGACCCAATGGCAGTTCGTGACTTTGGGTTGGTCTTATCCAGTGTAGCCTGCTTGAGCTTCAGCTTCCTGTTTTCATCTTCCATGCCTTCAAAGACAATAATAGTGTATCTTAATTTAGCTGCAGCCCAGATCCCTTGTCTGTACGTTTGTTTGTGTGGATTCCTAAACTTGTACAACAGCATCTACAGAATTGAGGTTGAGCTCTTCTGATTTGGTTACATGCTGCTGCTCTTCCTCATCTCCTGGTGTTTTTTAGGTCTCCCTTGACAAGGCGTGGTTAGCCTCAGCACAGAATTCAGCCAGTTCCCACTTCAAATCCTCTGTGAGTCAATATCTTTGTCCTTATTGTGTGTCCTGTGAGGAAATTATGAACCGTCAGCTACGATCGTTTGGTTATAGGTTCAGACTCAAGCCTTCGATCCATATCTGCCTCATGCGGGGTTCAGTTGTACATATCACTAAAATGGAAGTGTTGAAAGTTTTAAACAATTGATTTGGACATTCAGAAAGTTAGTTTAAGACTGTCAATGAAAGATGCTTTTAAATTCATTATGACTAGTTCTGAAAATAACTGGCTTTGACCAATATTTCTGGGTACCTTATGACAGCACAAATGTTTAAATGTTTGTGCTCTAAGGAGAATATCTAGCAGTATTATAAGATAAGATAATACTTTATTGATCCCCATAAGAGAAATTCGGGCTTCTTGTACATTTTCACAACATAACGCATTACTAAAAAAGTTAGCGGAACTGTAGGATAAGCAATTTCTTGGATCAACATCAGCTTCTCATATCTATTGAAAGTCTTGGAGTGAACTAAAAAAAGCAGCAGCAGGAAACGCATCCAAGACGTAAGTAGCTGGTTTCCCACGTGAAATCACAGGAAGAACTCTCAGATCAGATGTTGTGATGTGGTCCGCAGCTGCCAGGATGATCCCCATAATTCAATGTACTATCAATGTTCCCTGGGAGGAGGTGTTACCAGCAGTACAGTAAGTTCAATCGTCTACGAAAACAAACTGGCAGCTTTGGTACAGACTACTGAGACGGAGCTCAGGTTGGACTGGGTTGGGTTGAGTGCTTGTCATTTTTTTGGTTTAATCACTCATTTAACTTCTTGAACAGCAGGTATCACCAGGTCTAGAGTTACAGGTGTTGATAAAGAACTGAGCGAGGGAATGAGGCTAATGCATTACTGATATATTTTTGTTTTTATATCAATATTCAAAAAATAAAATGTGTGTCCAGTTTCCACATGAAGACTTTCGAATTAATATTCGTCAAGGCTGACATGCCTAAATATGCCTTTACCAGGTCCAGGTGCACACACTTAACATGTCTGTATCACTTTAGACAGGAAGCAGATCTTCTCTCCTCAAATACTTTTCAATTAAAGAAAATACAAATGAAGGACATCAACAATTAAATGTCATAGTCAAGCACTCTTGACATAATCTGTTTTCATGAAGATGCTGACAGAATTGTTGAATAGGTGATAGTTTGACTGGCAGCATATTGGCGAAGTGGTTAGCACTTCTGTCTCACAGTTCAATTCAATCAGGGGGCCTTTCTGTGTGCAGTTTGCATGTTCTCCCTGTGTCTGTGTGGGTTTCCTCTGGGTTCTCTGGATTCCTCCCACAGTCCAAAATAATGCAACCGGTTCATTGAATTGCCCAGATGTATGAAAGAGAGATTTGATGGTTGTCTGTATATGTATATGTATATGTATATGTATATGTATATGTATATGTATATGTATATGTATATGTATATGTATATGTATATGTATATGTATATGTATATGTATATGTATATGTATATGTATATGTATATGTATATGTATATGTATATGTATATGTATATGTAATCCTCCGATCAACTGGCGACCAGTCCAGGGTGCACCCTGCTTCTCGCCAAATGACAGTTGGAATAGGCTTCAGCAATCACCGCAACTCTGAGGGCAGGATAAATGGCATAGATAATGAATGAATTGATAGCTTGAGCAACATATTCCAGCTTGTTTTTTATTTTAAGTTTTGCCACTCAGTTACAGTTTGCACACTCCTTTGCCAGCTAATGGCCAAAATGTCAGGGAAATATCTTGAAAGCAATGTACTAGATTTCAAGTCACTGCTATTTCATGAGATTATAACACTAAGATGCCAACAGGAAGATTGTTCCTGGTTTGATTTTAACTGAGGCTGCTCTAGGTGAATCTACATAATCTTACTGTGCCTGCATGGGCTTCCTCCAGGAGTCGAAAAGAAACACAGATCCAGTAAGTTGAAGGTTATCCATCATGTTATATGTTTATATGGGGCCCTGGTCAAGGGCCCATACTTTCGCCCCACCACAACTCTGTGTGCATAAAGTATTATGGACAAAGGACGACTAAAGAATGACTTTTCAGCCCATCATGCTTACTCCCCTTTGTAATGAAGACCTTTGAGCGGATTGTTAAGGCGGAAATCTTATGTACAACTCAGAGCAGGATAGACCCAGTACACTTCGCATACAGAGAAGGGAGGGGTGTTGATGCAGTCAACAACCAACTGAACCTGATGTCGGGTCATCTTGAGGGGGCAGATACTTTTGCTCGTCTGCTTTTTATTGACTTTTCATCTGCTTTTAACTGTATACAAACACACATTTTACCCAAGCCTCTGACCATCATATATAACCTTGAACCTTGATCATTGTAGTCTCCCACCCCATAAAATGTAACATACACCTTATTTTTCTGCTGAATGTATGTATGTGTTGCTATATTGGGTTGTTGTTGTCATCTTTGTGTCTCTGCTGGCTGCAAAATTAATTGCCCCTGACGGGGATTGTAACTTTTCTTTTTAGTAAATTATTTAATTAATGAAATGCTATGTGTGATGGTGCAGCCTTTCATTTAGATTGAAATTGAATCCTTTGAAAGAAGTCTTGGTGTTTAAGTGTTTAATTGAGTTTTATATATTTTCATTTTTGGTTACCTTTCGTTCTGTGGTCATTATTCCTGTGAGCAATGCAGTCCTTAATGGAGACAGGTGATAGACGTGATGCCATAGGTCACCTGTCTTTATTGAGCTTCTCTTTTGACCAATGACGAGGATGGATCGGATCATGAATGAGTCCATCGGAGGGGCCGCTCACATTAGATATTTTGTAGATGAAGTCACACAAGCCAGACTGCCAGGGATGGTTTGGACGTGCACAGAGGAGGGAGGGTGAATATATTGGTAGAAGGATGCAGAGGTTGGATCTGTAGGCAGGAAGCCGACAGGACGACCAAAAAGAAGTTTTTTGGATGTAGTGACAAAGAATATGAGGTAAGTTGGTGTGAGGGAAGTCAATGGAGAGGAAAGAATTAAAAGGAGACTGAAAGGAAAAGTAGAGGGCACATGTGATGGTAATCCCTATTCAGTAAAACATGGTGGTTGCATGGGTGACAACACTCCTGTGTGTGAATACAGAAATTAAAAGAATACAATTTCAGCTTAAGAAATAATATTAATTATCAAGCATTTTATGTACGAGAAGAGATGAGATTAGAAGATGACCATGCCAGCCTGTACTTCATTCTAAGTTAAGTATTACTCACTGGTGGTAAACAATAATGTTGTCTATTTTTTCTGTCATGGACGACATATGCAAAAGAGTGGGGAATGCCAGTGTTTGTATTTGCGCAGGGAGTGGAAGCGAGATGTCCCTGACCGGGGCATAAATCAGCAGTAACAACTATGATGCCAGACCAATAAAGGTATTTTTGCATTTTTTGGTTGAAAAGCGTTGTAGCAGTGGAACATAACAAACAGTAGGTGCAGACAATGAGGCCAGAAAAAAAATCTGATTAATGTAAAATCACTTTGGCTTGCCAAAAATTCTTCTCATCCAGCAAGCTCTTTCAAACAATTTGTTGCAATTGCTCCTTTGACCAGATTCAGAGAAGAGTAGATATCAGTTAATCTACTATGCTACTTTCGTGAATGACAGCTGAAGGATTCCTTCAATGACAGAAAGAACAGACTTTTTGTGTAAATTGAAGTCATGAACAGACCAGATGGATCATCCAGCCAATCATATTGCCACCTGATGACCTAACATGTTGGGTCTCTCTGTGAACCTTGGACATCCTTCAGTCCATTGACTCCAAGATGCTTCTACAAGTCCCAAGCATGCTCTCATAACAAACACCACAACCTGTACAAAAGTCCAGACCCAGACCTTACGAGCCAGACACTGGGATTGCCTCTGACAGCTGTTTCCTGTTATGTAACTACACACAGCTGCTATTTCTAAGAGAGGGCATCTTGGTGTTGTAGACATTTTCAAGGGTCAAAAGGAAGAAAAATAATGCAACTTTAATAGTGCCCAACAATAGACCACCAAGGTTTAGTCCTTTAGCATGGGATGTTCTGAGTCACCAAATATGTCAAGCCTCTCAATGGGATTCACTTCATTTAATAAAGTAGTAGCAAATGAAAGATGATAGCAATTTCAGCGGATGACAACTCAATTGTACCAGTGGATATAATGTATATGCTCAATTTTTCTATGTTGTTTACAGAACTATCAGGGACGGACCTCCCATCGAAATTATTCCATTCCTTAACAGTCAGGAACTCTGTTGTAATGGTCTTCTGAAAAGAGTAAAATTTACAAATTTTTAAAAATCAATTTAAGCTTCTTCTTTCTTGGCCTTGTTTTCTCCAGTTTAAGGGTGATAAAGGTTTAATTATGAGACGTTGTAATGACACGCGTCATTGTAAGAGCTAGAGAACTTCCCAATGATAATATTGAAAAAAAGTCTTGGTGTCCTCAAAAGCTTCAGACACATTCTCTCCTTGTCAACATTTTGCTCAAGAGAATAGAAGATAAATGAGGGAGCAGTAATGGCTGGGAAAAAGCCTGAATATTTCCCTCCGATTCTTTCTAAATATTGGTTCTGTTTGTTCATGAGTTCCACCAGAAAATAAACATTTAACATACTTAATAGACTATTATAGTTATTTGGCCTCGAGAGTGTATGATAGCATGTAGATCTGTTTTTTGCCTCCATACAATGCTGATAAAGAGAGGGCTCCCGCGGACAGATGAGGAGGTCATTTCACATGAAATTTTGTCTTTTAAAATGCTTTATTTGTGACCTGGAACATGGAAATACCACATTTCATGGGACCTGCCCCCCCCCTTTTTAAAAGCCAATGGAAAACTGAAGACATGTCAAAGTAAATCACAAAAGGGCATGTAAATATCCCTTTACAGATGTTTGTGAAGAGATTAGAGATTAGACAAGAAAGGCGATAGGTCACAACTTAGTAGCAGGACTTTTAACAGGAGGCAGATTGCAGCAGCTCTTCGACTGCTCCCAAGGGGGTGCCGACTAAGCTGTTAATTTACCCAGTGGTTTGAATGTATCTTGACTTTTCTCATGCATCTACTCCCCCTTAACACCTTGACTATTTTTCCGAAAGAAGCTCCTGACATCTGTCTTGTAAACTTTGCAGTTTGATTAGATGTTGCGCAGCTCGAGAAGCTACTCTAGCAAGCTCCAAAAAAATAAGGAAAAAATGGGGCCTCGGTCACATGCGGGAAATACCTCCATGGGTCATGGGTATTTATTGATGACATCTGTTGTAGGTTAAAGGGCCATAGAAGGTACAAGTACCTATGGAAGTCTTATTTCACAGCACAGGGGGCTTTTCCTCCATGTCTGGGTGATGTCCAGGCTGTGTGTACCTCTTTTAACACTCACAGGCTCCTACCTCACACTTCAACTTTCTGCACATGTCAAATGGCAGACATCCATTCAGATTTATCAGGAAAAGATTTATGCTGTTAGCTGTCTTTGCTTCTGTGTAGCCATGCTCACTGCAGTGAGTGTTTCTCTTCCTGCAAATTCTTATTAGTTTAGTTTATTACAGAAGCATGTCTGGTGAGGTCATTTATGGCCAACCATGGTGGAATGACAAACTCATTTAGAACAAAAAAGACTTCATCACATTGGATGAGATCACTCACACTGTCTTCCTTTTCCTTTGCAGGCCAGATACTGAGCTCCATAGATTATAAAATCATGTGTTTGTGTATGAATTTATTTAGGAATACAAAGAATCCAACATCATTGTTATTGGTGTACAATTGCTTGCAGGAAAACCATTTCACACTCTTTTGTGTATTGAGGAATCACAAATACAGCATGCCATGTGTGTCAATCCAACTGACTTTGGTAAGAAGATTCAATTGTTTCTTCGTATTAATAAGTCATGTATAAATGCAGTAATCAAAAGTAAGCATATTGCTGCCAAGCGTCTGAATTCAGTTGCTGAACTTTTGACCCTGTTCCCAAAGGGACATGTTCAGACAAAGATAGAGGGCAGCCGAGAGATTTAGACATACTTATGGAACCTGTGTGGTCTCCAGATATGCAATGTGCAGTCCAACACTCACATCCAGGCCTTGGCTGAAAGTCAGCCCTTATTCATGCCAAGTATTCATCTGGTAGAATTGCCAGCAGTGATGTACCCAGTTTACTGCAGTTCCCATCCAGAGGAGAATGCATGCAACCTGAAGCAAGCATAACGGAATAAAGTCGTCGAAATAGCCAGATCTCAAATGATGCCGATGCCACATAATTTACTTATTTTGGAAAAGAGCCACTTGCTCTTATATGTGTATATTTCTGAATGAAAAATTATGGCAATGCAATATATATATATATATATATATATATATGTATATATATATAAAGAGAGAGAGAGAGAGAGAGAGAGAGAGAGCGAGAGAGAGAGAGAGAGAAAGGTATATATGTATTTATATACATACATACGTACATATATTTATATGGATTCATTGAGTGGATGTGTGTGTATTTGTGTGTCTTTGTTTCATCTATTTTTCACCAGTTTTCTAAAAAAACGTTTGCTGTACATTGGTCACAAAATGTAAGGAAAGTCATATCTGACAGTACGGCTTGAGGCACAAGCAACAACCACAAAATGTTACTCATCACTTTATAAAAGCAGATCACACCCCGACATTTAACATATATTTATCCTTTATGAAAAACAGTCTTGCCTTTTCACCAAAAGAGTCAGGGCTTCACCATCCTTTACCGACATCTGAAATGTATTAAGCTGAATGGCCTCGGAAAAAGAGGCCTCACTAAGAGAGTGACGGAAAGTGTTTACAACACAGCGCTGACCATTTGATGTTTCCAACTTACAAAATGGGATCATTTTTTTTCACAAGCACCAATTTAAAAAAAAGAAACGATCTATTAAATTGAATGTCAAATGATATCTTTCAATATAGTTCTCAAGTGGCATAAGTCTGTCTACTGGTTTCAAACAATACTCTGCAGTCTGGTAGAATTACATCAATGGATGACTTTACAGATAAGAAATCCTACAAGAATTAACTTTCAATTATGGCATAAAAAACAACATCTGCAAGTTAATGTCAGTTTTAATATATATATATATATATTAACAATTAATATACTATTAATCTATATTCATATATATTATATATATATATGCATTTATTTCCTCTTCTTATACAGCACAGTGTTTGCTTGTGCAAGTTTTAATCATGTTAGCATGCGTGACAAAAATAAATAAGTAAAAATACTTTCACTGGAGTACACAAGATAATATCAGGTGAAGAGTTGCAATAAAGAATTCTTATTGTTGGCACTGAGATTTTGCCACTAGAAGGACACGTCAGCCATACTACATGGGTTTATGTTCCAATGAACAGCTTGAGAACATTTTGAAGGTAAAGCAGGCATCCTAGACTCTTTAATGGAAACTGAAAGGTACATTTTTATTGGATCAAAAATGACAGAACTGAAGACGCTGCTGGAATAAGTACATTTAATTTTAACACATAGCTATCTGTTTTCCTGCTTTTCAGCTTACATTTCTATATTCCTCCTTTACCACCCACGTATTTTTTTCCTACATGGAGATTTCTCCCTCCACTGCACAAAGTCAGTGTGCCCTCATGTATGACAAACCCTGCACAATCACTTTGGACCATGGGCCATTCAGATTAGATGAGACTGGTAAAAATCCCCTTTCGGCAGGTCTGTTTCAGCGCAGTAAAAGAATGTTGATAGTAATGAGGATTCAATTCGTTTTATACTGCACAGGTGGTGTTCGTTTTTAATACGAGTGAATGACTCCAAAGGGCTTTTGAATTAAATTTCTTTCAAACAATAGAATGATCCATGACCAGATAAGAAATTACATTAAAGAGTATCTATGATAATTCCATCACTAACTTCAAAAGGCGTTGGAAGGCATATTTGAACATTCAAGACAAAAACAAACAAAAAAAAATCATATTTTCAGCTGTTTAAAAAAATAACAACTATCTGGTCTCACTTTATAGAAGTTCGTGGACAAGAATGCATGCGTAGGACTTTTCTAAAATCGTCAGCAATTATCTTTCCCACATCCATCCAAACCAGTGGAAAATAAATGATATGAGGATGTGCTGACATGTTGTAACTTACTCTAATTCTCCTTTTGGCTCATGCAGCATCCCTTTAGCCACAGAGAAAGATCTTCCCTCCCATCGGGCTTACTTTGCAGCACTGAATATCTCGGCTCACATTACAGAACTAAATCCTCGTCACACAATTAAGTGCTGTTACATTGGATTAATTCCTTTATTTAAATGACGGACTCAATTATGTTGCATACGGATATAGAAACTGTATGAGATGTTATAGAATGCAAAACTTTAGGGTAGAGTATTTCAAGTGAATATATGGCACCCTTTACCTACCTCATGTGAAGTGACACTATCATATACATGTAATGTGTAAATATATACACTTACACATAAACATACACATACACATACACATAGACATACACATACACATACACATACACATACACATACACATACACATACACATACACATACACATACACATACACATACACATACACATACACATACACACATACACATACATACATACATACATACATACTTATCCATATCCTTGCCCTAATATCCATGTAGACTTTTTAGACCCTTGGACAGAAAATCTTAAGATTAAGATGTTGTTTTAGCCAGAAAATATCTTTATCTAACTTTTTACTGTTAAGAATATCCTCTCATGCCCCTTCCCATACAAAGTGCTCAACTTATAATCCTCTGGCTCTGAGTGCAAACAGACAGAAGCTCAGATGTAAAGACCAACACTCATAATATTTAGTTAAGTGAGTCAGGATGCTCAGTCGAGTGATACTCACCTGAGCACTGGGAATGGCTTTGTGTTGTGTGAATGGTCAACACCATATCCGTTTTCACTAGCGGATGGGAATGTGTTTGCTCAGCCTATCTTCAGTCACATGGAAACCCATGTGTTTCACCCCGAGTGGGATAATACAGTTCTTCGATTTGTCACCCTTTTTTCCTCATCCAGCATTCGAGAAAGGTCAAATTACTTCAGTGACTTCAAATGAATAAGGTCTCTGTGATATCTTTATTGAGGGTCAGGACACAAATTGTCATACCTGGATCAGTGTGTAGCCCTATCATCTCATGTCTCTTTTCATTTAGGTAAGACGTCAAGGCCTTACCAGTTCAGGGCAGGTCAGTGCCTGTCACACCCAGTAAAGCTTTTCTGTTACCGGTGTTGCAACTCTAGCTTTATCTTTCCTTTTCCTGGATGTGCCTCCCTCTAATGGATATATGAGAAACCTAACATTACTATCTTGTCAGGAAACAAAGCAAAAATATGGTCGCAAACTGATTAAGAAGCTATTCTTTTAAAATTTGGAACACGGACAGAAATTCCTCATGTTTGATGCTTACGTGCAAAAATGTCAGCTGATATATGTGGCTGATTCTTTTTTTAAAAAGTACTTTGCAGTAACAACCGTAACACATTTTTAATGCACTAATATTTTGAGATTGGTCAAAATGGTTAAAGTTTAAAATCATAAAAAAAACATTTTTTGTGGTGCTGTTATTTCAGAACAAGAGCAGGAACGGAGTGAACAACATCCAGTTTGTCCCTGGTAACAAACCTCTGAGCACAGCCAAACATGTGCTGGCAAAGTAATCTTTCATGTTTACTTGTTTTAACCACATGTACTGAAATCAAACTGACAAGCACTTAAGACAGATTTGCGGGAAGATTGATAACTGTGATGACAACTTTAGCCACGATTACTACAAAAACTTCTGTTTCACTTTATTACACTGTTGTGGGGTTAAGGATAACTCATAAGTGAGCAGAAGTCTGTGTGTGAAAGACACATAATTACATCTGACAGCTTGTCAAAGTAGAAATCAAGGTTTCATTGGTCCAAAGGTGATCTTGGAAGAGGATTTGCGCATGTTGCTCAAACCCAATTACTGTGACACTACAGCATGAGCAATGCAATTGCCAAATCCCAAATATCAGTCAGGTATAACAGCACTCTCTGACTGCTGTCTTGACTTTTCTTTGCTGTGTTTTTTTTTTCCTTGTCGAAAATGTCTCTGCTACTGGTTATCAAAGACCACAAATGTACATTATGAAGCTTAATTGGACCTCAACAGCTATTAAACCTCATTTGCAGTATCAGCATAGTGTTTTGCAAATTATACACAGTCTCCTCTGGATTTTGCAGACGATAAGAAATCTCCCTGGAGATTGGGAAAATAGCTCAATTTGGGCCTTTCAGACGCACTCACGGGGAGCTGCACTTGTTGCCAGCCTCTTCATCCTGCCTTTTATAAGGCGGTTCGCTACGCAGTATCTCCACCTGAGATCAGAACGCCCCAACAAAGAGCCAGCGTTCATATCGACAGATAGATCCTGGGGCTGGAGTTGGGCGAGAATGCCTTGTCAGTGCCAAGTTTTATTTAGGTGTAGGTCCGTTGCAAGATCTCCAAGTGTGTGGTATTATGGAGAACATCCAAATGGTTAAGATGGAATTCCCTGATTGTTATTGAGACCTGAACCCCAACGTTCCTGAAGTGATTTCTATCAGCCAGCACTCCTTGAAGCACAGAGCTATTCATTAAAGATGGTTATCAGAATGTCTGAGGCGAGAGCAGGGTTTTTAGGGGCAAATCACTTGGTTGCATCTAAGACTGGCTGAGCCCTTGGTTTTTCCTGTCGTGGTCTTCAACAATTAAGTCAGCTCCAAACAATCGCCATGTCTTTCCTTTTCGCTTTTGAGAATTCAGTGAGAAAAAGAGGGCCTAATGAGCTTGTGCACATGAAGTATATTCACAGAAATATGAAATCCCCCGTTATTATATGATAAACAACATGGAATACGTAACAGATGAAACAAAAGATCAAGGCAATGCTGCGGGGAATTAGATAAATTCATCTCTGTTTAGGTCCATTGCATGACGCAGCTATTATCTTTGCGAATGTCACACCCAGATCTTATAGTCTTCATCACTGAGTAGTTTTGCAGTTTTTTGAGGTCTATTTTACCGGATCTCATCTTTGTTGATTGTTGTCACAACTTCGTGGGTTTTGGGTTTTCTTGAGAATTTGACATTTGATCACTGAATGAAGTCAGCCTCTTCGCTGTCACATCTCCCCATTTTTTAGAGGCATATATTTTTATTTCCACACTGTGAAGAAAATGTGCAAACATGCTCTTCCTGAACTTATGAAATAACTTCCTGGTGCAACACGGCAGACAGAGTGCAGAGCTTAGCCTGTGTTTCAAACCAACCACTGGAAGCACTCGACAGCAGAGGGCTCCCTTTTCCCTGTGAGCTATTAATTGGACCTGACTCACTTCTTCAAGAAAACAACCTACAAGTTAATCAACCTGTTGTAACGATGAGACCTTATGGAGTTTTGATTGCGCATTCCAAATTAACCTAAAAGTGAATGCTATGAACTCTTTGGATGTCCAAATTCCATTCAAAGTCTGTCTCTCACAATGACAGATTTATTGAATTAGTGAAATTTCAACATTTTTGTGATATGTACCAGAACCAAGGATAAAAATGCCTCAGTTCTTTGTTTAAGAACATTTTTTTTTTCCATACAGAGGTATCTGTTTTGAATGAGTGGGATGTTTGCCACATAGGAGTTCCCCTGCCATTAATCTTACTGTGGGTCTGAGTGACAGGCTGGATTATCAACTAAAACTTTCAGCCACTTGAGACGGCTACTGATGTTTGGCTTTCAAGAAGAAGAAAGAGAGGGAAGCCATTCTTCTGTTGGAAAAAGAGCTGTTGCTGGTGTAACCTAAGCATTTTGAAAACCCTCAGCAGCCTGTAGCATTATCTGGACAAACTAATATTTACCTCAGGACAGAGCAAACAACATATTTACCTTGGCTTTATTCAGTGCTCTGACATTGTTGATGGATTAACCCTAATGATGAAATCTAGCCTACTCTCGTCTCATACTGTTTGAAAGGCAACACATTTAAGAGCGCCGTGCACAATAAGTAAAAATAAAAGAAAGCAAAACAAATCTAGGAGCAGACAAAATTTTTTTTTGTTAAAGTAGATAATCTATTATGTAAAATAAAAGTCTGAATTCACAACATAGTCCTGGACCAAAACAAGATATTTCCTTTGCATATCCCTGATCAGCTGCTTAACCATCAATCTGCATGTTATTAAGAAGTGAAGACCCCCACAAGGATGGAAACAAAATCAACAAGCCTCTGTTTCTTTTTTTCAGCTGTGTTCACAGGGATTGGAGATTTGCAGCAGTCTGAACATGAAAAAGGCAAATAATGAGTAGGTTTGAAGTCTGACCACAGTGCGGTGAATCTGTGTTTGAGTCAGGTCTGCTTTGAATAAAAACTGATTTGCCTACCCCCCTAAATTTAGTCTCCAAAATTACACACTCTCCAGAACATTGTTGGGATGGATGAGACTTAAAGGTCCTCCTTCACCAGACTGTAATGAAAAACTGCTTGCCTAGGTCACTGGGCATAAAGGCAAACACCTGCAATGATGGGACTGGTAGAACTCATCGTCCTCTATATAACATATCAACCAAATAGAGGAACTAGATTCCGCTGAACTATCGTTGGCTTTGAGTGATGAAAGTAGGCACAGTTGGCCAGCTATTTGAGATTGTCAGATCTGAAAAATCTACAGTTCTGAATACACCAGATAAACACCAAATTTGGTTGGAAACATCAACAAAGGGTGCAGAAACCCTAATCCGGATATATTCTTTGGTTTCAAAGTTTGCTTGTTCACAATTTAAGGAAAAGTAGAGACCTCTCTGTGAAAATATTTTCAAAATAAAAACAGGTATGCCCTGCAAACATTTGGTTGCTAATTAATTAATAAGGCATGTATCCAAAATTAGGATTGTAATTAAAATCCAGCATTTATTTGCAAATCATTCAATGAAAACGGAAACTTTCAAAACGGTGCAAAGTCATTGCTCTGCTTGCCACATCCAAAACAGGTTTGGCAAGACCCAGCTGAGGTTACAAACCAAGTCCCATAGCAGTCTTATCCAAGTGGAGATCATTGGGAAAATGTTATGACTTGGTCATAAAACATGTTAATTTACCTTTTATTGGTAAAAAATAAAATCATTTCTACAAGTCTTTTGATTGAACTGTACAACAAACACACAATCAGAGACTTTTCTTACCAAATTAATCAGTAACCTTTGAGAAAATCCTGACCCCAGAAAACCACACTTATTCCCTTCTTAGACCTGGTTTGTACAACCAGCTAGAAAAGGTTGATCCCACAGGTTATGTGTTGAGCCTTGCTAAACCTACAGCAGAGAGTGAAATTTTTTCATCAGTCTTTGAGGTGACGTGTTGGAGAAAGACAACATCTGTTTTGGGGGTTCTACAAGGAGGCAGCCTTGGTCGATTATTATTCTCACTATTCATGTTTCCACATGGTGACATCACCAGAGTGCACAATATATATTTCCATAGCTATCCACTACCTTTGAGGCAAATGATGCTGCAGCTGTGAGATAAGTGTTTAAGTAGTTGACGAAAGACAAACCTGCAATTTTTACTAGCGAGCCCAAAAACAACTGCAAATAAGAAAAAGAAAACAAAACGACAACAAAAAACTTGTTTGTCATTACCATGCAGTACCATTAAAATCTGATTTTCTGACATTGCTATAGGCCGAGATAAAATTCTCCAACATATATTAACAATGTGAAGGCAACTTAGAAGCAGAGAAGCACAGACATTTGTAGAACTGAATTCTTGTCAAAATCTTCTTGTCGTGGTAACTGGACTTAAATTTCTTTCTTCACTTGAGGACGTTTTACCCCTCATATGAGAGGCTTCTTCAGTTCTGAAGAATTGAAGAAGCCTTTTCAAATGAAGAAATTCGAGTCCACTTGCCACAACAAGAAGATTTCGACAAGAATTCACCATGACCTGGATGACAGAGAACCTCCAGAGACCTTTGTAGAACTGATTAATGACTTTATTTCACGCACACTTGATTTCTGTAACTCACATTTGAATGGCCTCCACAAAAATACAAAATAAAAACAGACTAAAAAAAATGGAAAAAGATAGATTTTGTCTATCTTATAGTCTATCAATGGATCATTAGATGTTTCTAGTCACATACAATACAAAACAAAACAAAATTGGTGATTCAGCTCCTGTCAGTTGAGCCCAGTTCTAGGGAACATACTGTGCTTTCTGTAGAATTCAGAGAAGCTGGCTCAGTCAGTATTTCAAAACGTTTTTAAAAAGCTATAAACGTATCTCTGCACTTTGGCCTATCACAAGTGACTATGTTCCAAACAGGGGACTTGAAATTATTTTCTTGTCAATTTATTTGTTGCTATATTTCTTTGGAATTATTGTATTGATTAATCTATTGTCATTTATATATTGTACTTTGACCTTATTCCTGAATGGATATTTGTAGCTCTTAAATCTAGATTGAACACAGATAACAGCTACACATTTGTCAGTGAATATAATCCCAAACCCTCCTTCCTACTCTTAACACTGAAATTCAAACATCCAACACTCACTACAAGCTCCTTTGTTTGGAAGGGAACTTAAAAGGAACTTATAATCACCTTTTTTGATGCACCTTTTCAATACGGATATTTCTCAAAACAGTTTTTTATCACCGTTTCTACATAAATATCAAATCCAAATGAAATAGGATGGACATTTAACAAACACAAATTCGTACACATTCGGTGAGCTGCTGAAAAGTTTGTTTGTTCGTTTTTTGTCAAAAAAATGCATTTTGTGATGCATTTTCACAATAGAAAAGTAAGTTTGAAATGGCAGGAGTTACAGTACACAATCATCCCTTCGTGTAAGTGGAATGTGTAAACAGTATCTTCGTAACCCGTTGAAAAAGAAATAGACACCTGTCCCTTCAACACGTGGACCAGATTCTGGAAAAAAATGGACAGTGATTCTGCCTTTCACAATAACACTGATTCACCCTGAATTTGCTGTTGAAAAAGTAAGTGCTCTGGCATTTCACCTTGCTGTGTTTCCATTTGGTCCAACTGTCACTCTTGCAGTAATAATTTTCTTCTAACTGAAAGAGCTATGAAGAATTCTCAAAAGGTTTCGCCGTCTGCATTTGTAGGTAGACCGAGGCTGTCATATATCCATTAATTGCTTTGTGTATCAAGAAATATGACCATGCTCGCTGCCAGTTGCCAGCCACAAGTAAAATCTCAATTAATTCAAAAGTGTGTTTATTTGTGTTTTTTTTCAATGGCTAAGCTTTTCGTTTCACTTATATGGTAGCTGAGGCCTTGTTAACTCAGTAATGGATAGCCCTGATGTACATGGACACATCCCCCTCATTCTTGTGGCTCTGAGAGCAGGAAGAGGTGAGGAGGACTTCCTCCATCACTCTGACAGTCACCTTTTGTCTGTCTGAACGTGTAATGCCCCAACCGTTGCTGGATGTGGAGCAGAGGTCTTAAATGACGTTTCGTTGCCATTTCCCATGTCAATGTTCTTGTGGAGTAAGACACATGCCGCGTTCCATAAAGTCTATACACTATATGGCCAAAAGTATTCGCTCACCTGCCTTGACTCGCATATGAACTTAGGTGTTTCATTCATAATCTATAGGGTTCAATATGATGTCGGACCACCCTTTGCATCTATAACAGCTGCAACTCTTCTGCGAAGGCTGTCCACAAGGTTCAGGAGTGTGTTTATGGGAATATTTGACTATTCTTCCAGAAGCGCATTTGTGAGGTCACACACTGATGTTGGACGAGATGGCCTGGCTCTCAGTCTCTGCTCTAATTCATCCCAAAGATGTTCTATCAGGTTGAGGTCAGGACTCTGTGCAGGCCAGTCAAGTTCATCCACACAAGCTTCTGTCATCCATTTCTTTATGGACCTTGCTTTGTGCACTGATGCACAGTCATGTTGGAAAAGGGAGGTGCCAGCTCTAAACTGTTCCTGCAAAGCAGGGAGCATGGAATTGTGAAAAATGTCTTGCTATGCTGAAGCGATACCTAGCATCAGCATTTGAACCTTTTGAAATGAAGACATGTTTTCACAATTAAAATCAATCAATTTAATGTGGAGCTGACAGCAAAGCAATTTTGAGAGAGGAGGGTAAACAGAACCTGTTACACTTTGCTCTGTCTTTGAGCAGGTAGGAAACAGGTAACTTAGCAGTTGGACAGTTGAATATGCCTCTTGCCAGTGTGGAAGGGTCTGATGTTGGGTGCAATAGAAAGTGTATGATTATGGGATGAATGAGGAAAGACAATCAGGTAGGAAGCTGTGTATGTCATACTTTCTTTTTAACATTGCAGAGAAATAACCTTACCCCTCTTAAATTGAGTGACGTTTATGTAAATATAGCAATTTTCTATAAATGCAGGTGGTCTGTGTTCACACAGTCAGAGGAAGACGGCCCCCAAAATGAACAGCTGCTTGCCTGAGTAAGCTACAGCATGATATTAAGACCCCCTGGAAATTCACATACAAAATCTTGTTCCCTGACTTTTGCAAACAAGAAGCCACACTGAACCCTTCAGCAAAACCTAATGTTGAAATTAGTGGATAATCTGCCTCTTACTTTGTATTCATCCTATGGTTGATAAAAAGGGATAACCCACAGGATCTTTAATGAGGCTTTGAAACAATCCACTGCAACAGTCCATTGAGCCTCCATGTTATTTAATAATGACCCAAACTTTTCCCAGACAAAGCAGAGCCATCATAGTGAAGATGCCAAATTGTGGCACGGAAGATAAGTTAAAACTTATAACGGAGAACAATTAGAGGAGGACTGGATCACTGTAATGACCTCCTTCTGCCAAACTATCTGATGACAGCACACTATTGTTGATGAGGAAGAACCTTTGCAATTATTTCTCTGTTGTTCTAAAAGGATAAATGGAAAAAACTCAAGTTGGGTTCAACTTTGGCTTGAAGTGCGAAATGGAGGGAAGGCCTGCTGAAAAAAAATTGTGTTTGCTTCTCAAAGTTGAATTTAATGCCAATCATGAGGATATTATGTGATTAATAAAAGACCATTGTGCAGTTTTCTTAGTACTCTATTTTGTTTCTTAATATTCTTACTCCAGTAAAGCAAAGAAAAGGACTGTGGAAGTACAGTCTACTGATTAACTTCAGTTGGTACAACTTGCCAGTTCATTTTCTTTGCATGAAATGAAATTGGTGATTATTGTGTATAGTCAAAAATGCCATCTGATCTTTGGAGCAAGATTTGACAGTGATTCTGAACGCTCTATACTCAGTCTAGTCACGATACACATGATGACGGAAGACTGTGGTGGTGGTTGTGGTGGTGTGGGAGAGGGGTTGCTTTGTATGCATCGTTTGTGTGTATTAATTCTGAAGGCGAAGTACCAATCTCTGAATTAGCAGATCAGTCAACCATAATTTTTAATACCTAGTATCGAAATAGGAAACCCGTACAAAAAGCAAACGAGGAGTTGTATTGTAGGAATGAATTTAAAAAAAGATCAAAATATAATGTCGAATATTGAATCATTCATACCACGCAAATTTCAACCCCAACAAACCTTTTGGTGTCTGGTGTCGTCCTTCTGTCCAACTCGTGCAGCTGTAGCCCCTCCCCTTGGTGGGGCTTCATCAGAACTGTAATTCCGGTTTGGCCCATGTGTTTGCCATGCCAAATTAACAGAAACCCTTTGGGTCAGTGCTTTGGGCAAATGCAGAGATGGGAGAAGTGTGTTTGAGTGAAAAAACCCCCAATAAAAGCATAGTTTATGGTTCTCCAAAATTGGCTGCAGACTGTATTATTTAAAGGAATTACTTTATTTGTCTCTTACTATACAGGCGATTTGGCAGCCCTCTCAGTTAGCAAAGCCAGTCATCTTCCACAGCTCTACAGCTCATGAAAAGAGCAAACAAATATATAGGCTGTGCAAGCCTCGTGATCCTGTCAGTATGACAAAAGTCATGAAATCAGGATGTTTTATTTCATCCCGGATGTCTGCAGGTCATGTAAGTAAGTTTGTGTTGATTTAGATGCCAACATGGTATGGTTGGTCAACAAGTTCCTTAAAATATTGTATGACAGCTGATAGGGACCGACGGCTATGGCCTGGTACCAATGTCAAAAAATGCCTGGGAAGTGGAAGCAGCGGGGCAGTCAAAAGGTTAATTAATGACAGTCATAGTTGTTTACTTTTCACATTTTGTTGCATTATCTCTGGTCCCTTTGTGTGCAGTACTCAACAGCAGTGCAACAGGTTTTGCCAGGAGAAACATGTGTTACACCAAAGTTCCTCATTTTTCTACTGTGAAAATGAGATGAAGCCTGGTTGCAAACATGTCACATTTGAAGATCTTTTCTGTCACACACGTGTATATATATATATATATATATATATATTTCTTTTTATTCCAAATCTTTCTTAATCAAGTTAAAATACATTTTTAAGGATTTATTTGAACAGAACTCATTAGAATGTGGGCATATTTCTCAGGGCTACCAGGGATAAAAATAAAAGGTATAAATAATATGAACTAATTAAAAAAAAATACACTGATTTTGAAAAAAAACCCCACACATATTGCTTTGGAAAATGAACAGAGTGATGAAAAGATACTGTGTGCTACTCTGTACTTTCTTTTCAAAAAAAAGTACAACAATTGAATGCAACAAAATTAAGCCAATTGGATAAAACCAACCTCGCACATTAATTCAGTATTCTCACGCCAAAAGAGGTACAAAGCCAAAATACAGGTCATTCTTTTTTGAAAAATGAGAAGCAGGTCATTCTCACTTATGAAGTATGACTGGCACTGGCTTGAATGATTTTTTTAACAGGGTATTCCCTCCAAACACACAAACATTTATCTTCTCACTTGACAGACCCGATGGCCTTTCAGCATTTTTCTCCCCGAACCAACAGACAGTTCTGTGGTTTGCCACGAACATATTTGTGCGCAGAGTCATCATCTTATTATCACCTAATAAGAATTTGAGCCAAAATTAACTCCATAGCAGCTCTAAAATCCTGCCTTGCAGAGCATTTAGCTTGTAGCTTGTGGCTCTTGCTACACTTAGCAAAGCATATATTTCAGCAGACTTTAAATGAGTCACAGATGGGCACTCGGGCAGAACATAGGTCTGTAGTCTCCATAATCAAAGAGGATCCTACTACAATGAATACGGCTTCACTGTCTGTGCCCAGAGCCTTCATATTGGCTTCAATGAGAAAACAGATGAAAACTTTCCATAATGAGAGCTTTTATTCTTTTTATGTTCCATTGAAAGACTATGCCCTCCTTCAACTGTTGATATTTACATACCCAATGTTGCAAATCCACACAAATGACAAGCATTCTTTAAGTTTTGAGAAAATTCCTGCTTGCTTGGCATTTTTCATAGAGAACATTTTAATTGTGTTCAAAAAGCATAATTTCATGCTCTTTAAGTCATCTGTATGTAATAATCAAAGCTGGGTTCTGCATCCAATGTGATCCTGTGGTTGTTCTCTTAATTGCTGTATTGCTGTATCCTCCAGGGACCCAAAACAGCACCGGATTCTCCTGAGATCAAATGTAAAATGACACGTTTTCATTTGTAAAGCCAAATGTCATCATGTCATGTCTTTGCCCTGGTGCTTTTAGAGCATCTGGTTGATGTGGTGAGCTGGCAGAGCAAGTAAGAACATTGCAAGGAGACATTTATCATCCCCGAGACGACAGAGCTTTAACTCTGCCTGCTTGGAAATCTTGTGGACAGTCAGTGGTGAAAAAAAAAACACTGGTGATTTCATTACATGATTGACATCCTTGTGCACCCACTGCACTGGAATTTTACTTTTGGGTGGTAAAACCCTGAAGACAACACGTACAATTTCTTCCAATATCAGTATTTATGTTGTGATGCTGTCCGTGTGCATGCATGCTCATCCACCACACCTGAAAAATGTAACGCAGTCTGTCGATTTTTATTTTTTCAGTTCGTTGTTGATGCTGCCATGAAAACTATGTGTCTATGCAAAGTTTGTTATTATAATATCTCGTTGTGGACAACTGTCTCTCTCTGTGATACTGAGACAAATCCCCAACAATATGATTTATTCTCGGTCAACACTGCAGCAAATCACATTCTCATTACTAACGATACAGTGGAGTTCATACGGTGTTAATCAAAAGCAAAAATGATTGTCTTTGTGAGGTGGCACTCCATTTCAGATCATGATCATTAAGTGAGTGAACCAAGTGAACCGATCTGTCTACTTGTTTTTTCTGCCGTTGCATTGTTGGACTTTCTCCAGCAAGTCTTACTTTCTATTCACTAAATGCATGATTTTCTGTCACGTAATCTAAATACTTGGCTACCAGCACATTTTTAGTGCATCAGGTACTCAGACATGCACAATCTTGTCAAAAAGTATGGAGTAAGTGACAAGTATAGAGTATGTTTATGACTGCATGCACTGCGTTTCCATGGTAAATCGACTCATTTGAAATTTCAGACAAGAGAACTGCTGACACTTGACTTATTTTCAGAATTTGACTCTTTGCCAGCGTGCCACTCTCTTTTAAAAGGTTTCTCTTGTCTTTCCTCGCTTTTTTCAAAGCCTGTCTGGCCCTCTTTGTCGCCTGTCCTGAGATGCTCTCATGTTAACTTTGAGTGGTGCAAAGGAAGAGAAGTGAGTGACTCTCAGCCAGCTATTTTGCACCCCTTTGCACGAAAAAGCAAAGATAATGTAAAATGTTTTAAATCATACCCTGCAAGGTTGAAGATACATAAACTGAACCCGGTCACTCCTGTCCACATTGATGGATGGATCGTCAGAGATGGAGACGAGCGCCTGCCCTTGCTGTTCGCAGAACCTCCGCCGCTGTTTCTGAGACTACTAGTGCTTAATTTCAAATCAATTAGGGAGGGCAGGTCTTTCACCCCTCTCACGAGGACCTGCTTAAGCCTGTGCTATTTGTCAATCCTCTCAAGTTCAAGTTGCAGTGGTAAAATTCGGAAGATGTTGGCGATCAGAGGACGTTGACTGTTTAAGCCTTTTGTGACAGTCGTTTCACAGATGATAGGGCAAGTTACAGAAACAAAAATGTCTGCAAAGTCTTTCAATTAAAATCACAATTACAATACAATTAAAATCAGTAAATTGTGGTGACATTTCCATTTAACCGTAGCTCTAAACGCATCTTAAAGTAAATGTTTAAATATATTCAACATAGAAAAACACTTGGAATTTTACTGGTGCAAAATCTTTTTAAAGGGGACAAATGCAAATAGTTCTGTAAATAATTCAACCTTGTGAAATTTGTTGAAAGTTAGAGAAAAATTCAGCGACCAGTAGCTCAGAGGAACCAAAAAAATTGAATCACACCAAAGAAGCAATATTTGTATCCCAAAACAAACAATAGTCTTTGCTAAAGTTATTTTTGTAGCTTTATCAAGATAAACACATGAAAAATGACAGCAATGCTCTATTCCTGTACTCTGTATGTAAAAGAAACATCCATTTAAATCCAGCCCACCTGCACACACCAAGGAAGACACAGTGGGGGGTATCACTTGCTTCCCTGATTGATGATCAGAGGTCCTTCTCTAGTTAACCCCGCCACCATGAAGGAGTGTTTTCTAAACTCCAAGTGGTATCCGGGAAAACATGAGCGACTCCAGTCAGGGAGCAGGGGCGCTCTTCTGCCATCCTAATGTTTGGATTTACTGAGTCATTTGGGGTTGTACTGGAAAAGGAGAAAGGAATTAACAGCTGCAAAACAGAGCACTAAGGGCACCCTAATTAGGAGGGGGGTGGGTGGGAGGGGTGGACTGCTATAAAAACTGAATTGTGGAACACTATTTTTTGGATTCAAGCAACGAAGATTGTGAGTGAATCACCTCGCTTTTCAGGCTTTGCTGATGAAATATTTTTCATATCAAAGCAGATTTAGCACCTTTTACTACTGGCAGAAACAAAAAGCAAACTACTCACGACATTGAATCTTTTATGTGATATTTTAAAGACACCATCAGTAATTTTTCGAAAACAATTTCATAATATCTAATTGCACTTTTAACTTCCGTAATAGTACAGGGATATGCTGCCATTTCTGAATATTTGGATGAAGTACATTTGAAATTCACTTCTGATAAACACATTTAGAGAAAAAAAAGTGTAATTCAGCAAGAGGACAGATGCAGAGCTTACAATATCAAGTGAAGAATTAACCCTTCCTCAAGCTTTAGGGCTACCAATTTTTGAAACACCTATATTTGGCTTACTTTGAAAATGGTTATTTCACTATCCTTAAGTAAGATTGCATATATTACCATTAAGGATCATTAATGGATTTGACACGTTCATCATGTAGCAGACACAACGGTACTCGCTCCGTCAAGTAGAAACCCCAAGGAGTTCTTAACAGGCTAGAGCACAAACTACAGTAAAGCCATTTAATTGCAGAAAACATTTGACATAAAATCTTTTATAATTATTGTAGAGGCCATGTTTATTCTTTTAAGAGGTGTAAAAAACACAAGCTTGATATTTTCTCACCCTCATAATAGTCATCATGAGGGTATTGCTGCCCTTTGACACTTAGCTGTCCGTATCATTTTTCAATAACCAAATTTAGGTTGTTTGGAGGTTATCGGCCGAGGTTGAACATCTGAATTCAGATGAAAGCCAATGCAAAATATCATTAACAAAACTTATTAGTATTAGTACAAATGGGAGTTTTTTTTTTCTTTTCTTTTCTTTGTTTCATTTGTTTCTAAACCCACACAAATATATATGTACGTGTGTGTGTGTGTGTGTGTGTGTGTGTGTGTGTGTGTGTGTGCGTGCGTGCGTGTGTGTGTGTGTGTGAGTGTGTGTGTGTGTGAGTAAAAGGCGTATGTTCTACGGTATTTTCCGTGTACCATATTACCCGGATAAAAAAACTCTGACTAGGGATGTTAAATCATTGTCTTGATGCTATAGATGATAAAATTAAGAGAAAAACACTGAATGTATAATTGTATGATTTTCAGCAGGTATGATATTAAATTAAATAGGTAAATTAAACAATTCCACGATATGAATCAAAAATTAACTTAATCTCATTAAATTTAATAAATTTAATATTTCAAGCCTGAGAAATGCTTATAATGCTTATTTTATCAAGAGACAAGTGCACCACGAGAATTAAACTGATGGCAAAATGATCCATTAATCTGTTCAAATAACATTATGTCTTAAAATACTCTCATGATTGAGCTATCGTACCTTCTACGTGACAACATCAACACTGTAAAATGACTAACTTGCATTTGCAAGTATTCTATGAAAAGCGTCATAAAGAGACTAAAGGGTTCCGCTTGACAAAAACAGGATAATTATTAAAATGAGCCAAATGGTAAGGTGTGATCAGACAGCACACACATTACTATCCAAGCTGTCTATTAAGGAAAGCTGGTAGAGGCCCAGGACAAACATGCCAAGGGAATAAACACATTAGAAAGATCGAACAGAACCTATAAGCTTTTTTGGGAGGAAAAAAAACACTTAAAAAAATGCACTGGAAAACATAGTTCTGTGGCCTCATGTGGGTGGATTTGGCAGTGAGCTGCATTGTAGGTTACACACCCTTCCCCAACTCGCGCAACAGACCTCAGATTTCTATCGAGGCAGGTATCAATTACTAGTCAGATAACGTCGGCACAGCAAAGCTATTTCTGCGAGTGGTGGGAGTGACGGGCTACATTTGAGTAAAGAGAGTACTTCATCAGGTAATGACCCACAATATCAAAATTGCAGCCAGTGAGTACATTATCGCCTGGCTGAAACATGGAGTTGACCTCTGCGACTGAAAACCCTTAATCAAATGTATGTGGACTTATTGAAAAGACAACTTCGGGATAAAAGTTTAATCCTAAGATATGAAATAGCCCTTTCGCTGGGAAAAAAAATAAGCAGGCTAAACTGGGTTTTACCAATATAACTGAAACTCATTTATCACGGAAACTAGTTTTCCTGTTCATGGACCATTTGTATTGATTAAAGAATCGCTGTTGAAATAATATAAATTACCATGTCGGCGTTTAAGAGAGCCTTTATTTTTTGAATATTTACAGTGGAATTATAAAAATATATACTGTAAATAAAGATTTGGCAAATATTTAACATTTAGAAAATGTATCTTTTTCACATCGTTGAGTCACTGAAGAATAGAGATAATGGAGACAAATTCGAAAAAAAATATATGAGAGGGACCAGACTGAAAACGTAAAACGTAGCGCTGTGTCTTGTAATTGTGTGGAATATTCTACAGAAAGAACTGACAGCGAGGATGTGGGGGGTGGGAGGGCTGAGGGTGGCACACCAGTACATCCATTCAAACTTACATTCATAAGGCCGCATATCAATATTAAGGCATGGGAGTAGGCCTGGGTGTAGGTGGGAGCCTTTCCGCGCGTCCAGACTTACTGTTGAGGTGTTGAAATGATTTCAGTTTAAACTGTGGTACAAGAAAAAGTTCCGGTTATGATGATGAGGTAGGGAGGCTGAGTCCGTGCACGCCGTTCAAGTCTTCGTGCTGCTGTTGCTTGCTGAGCGGACTTGGCGCTTTTCTTTCTCCTGCGCAAAAAAACAAAACAAATCGGGTGGAACGGGTCCCTTAAAGCAACAGGCTTGTTGTTTTACACCTCAGTAATTTTTCAAATTGCATCCTTGAGACTATTTTCACATTATCGGTGCTGTATCCACCCCCACCCGACCCCAAACCCCCTGCAATGGCCATGTCTTGGGCCAACTACATCGACTATTTAATGATTGCGCGCAATTATGCGTAATTTTGGATCTAGTTCTTTTGGATTATAACGCGGGCATGACCAAATGCTGGAGCGATGATAGTAATAAATATTTTATAAGGTAATGTTTTTATATTATAAATGTATTTCTCTTTTACACACCTTCTCGGGCATGGTGCTTGAAGGCCATGGGCGAGTGGATGTCCCCCGCGTGCATGCTCATCCCGCCTGGGTGAGAGAGGGCCGGGCTCTGCGGCTGCCAGGGGTGGTGGCCCGGGGCCACGTAGCCGCCCGACGGCCCGCTGTACACACCGTACTGGTTAGTGGGGGAGTACGCGCACGCCGAGACGTAACTGGACAGTGTGGAAGAGGGCTGCGAACACACACACACACGCACACACACACACACACACACACACACACACACACACACACACACACACACACACACACACAACAAACCAGGCCGTCACGAAAACCGCGAGAACTGGGCCTCCGGTCGCGGCGCCGAAAAAACAAACAAACTCAGCATGGACCAGGATGGGGCAGCCACCCGTGAAAATTTCCACTGATATTTCATTTAGCAGAATAGAGAATAATGAGAATGCGATCACTTGATTGGCCCCTGTCACTAAGAAACCCTCAGGGGTGAAACAACCCGGTGACTAGATGAATCACTCTGCGCAAATTTTTTCTTGCATGAAACCACACTAACATACAGACGCATTATTTTATTTTATTTATTTTTCTTATTTTACCTGAGCATATTTTATGTCTGCATCAATGGCCGTCTTATCAATCCCGTTGACTGTGTGAGCAGCGGGGAAAGCCGCTCTGTTGACACTACTCCACTCTTCCATTTTTGTTGGATATCCCTCTGTCCCGGCAATGGCTGATTTAGAAGCAATGATTTCAGTTAGAGAGAGAGACAGAGAGAGAGAAGAATAGGCATCATTTATACAATGATGAAAGGGGAAAATGACAGCCCACAGCTCATAAAGGTTGATATTGGTTTGGTTAATACGGCCGATTTAACTTCTTATAAATGAGAAAAACATTAAAATAAATTCCCGAGTAAAGTCTGGTAGATCAAATACATTATTTTACTATCAAAGTTGTGTCTGCAAGTTTTTTATCTCTCTTCCGTGTGTGAGCTTCGTCCTATTTCAGACGGCGATTCGTCAGGACAAAAATACATTCAAAATACTATCAACATTTTTTTAAATCCACTGCTTCCTGGTAATATTTATCTTATGTAATATCAATTTGTACACTGGACTTGAACATACACACACACCGAATAAATGATATAATGATAATATATGATGATAACATCATGAAAATACGCCAGCATTTAACAAAAGCATCATTACACATTTACACACGCAGACACACATGCAGTGGCCCCTCAAGAATGTATTGCAGCAGATTGAACTGAAGGAACAGACTAAAAGACCAGAAAAGTAAAGGAAAAGAAGTTTGTAAGTACTTCTAGAAGGATCAGTGGGGGATCAAGCAGGTGAGCAAGGTGTTTGCACACGCATCAAACCATGAAAAGGCCTCGCTGCTGTTTTGACCCGGTGGAATCAACGGAGGCCTGATTTAATCTCTAACGCATACATGCTCATCCCTGTAACCAGTCAATATGGAAATTATTATGCAGGAATAATACGGTGATAAGCAGATGGGGTGGAGGGGGTTCTCGGGCGATCCTCTCACCTGCGGGGTCCATGAAGGCTCGTATGCCAAGGATGTTACTGACGGTGTGTGCGGAAGGCCATGCTCTGGATATGCTCATATGTCCAGCTGTCACTGGTACTCCGGGAGGGGAGGCCATCTTTGTGGCGGTGGGCGACATGGCGTTGGAGTAGGAGTAAGGGTAAATGTGGTTGTAGGAGAGGCCGGCCTGGGTAGATGTCTGCTTGCCGCCCTCGTACTGGTTCGGTTGGGAGAGATTCCCGATCTTATTGCGTAAAATCCTGCTGATAGAGCTCACCGACGGGACATTGTACTTGTCACAAACTCCATCCGCCAAAAGCCGGTCCCGGATCTCCCACGCAAAGATTCCCGGGTCGTTCTGTTTGTATTCCCTGATGTTTTTCACCACGTTGGGCGTCGTGACCCGGGGTTTGCTCCCTCCTATGGCACCGGGTAAGATGGAGCCGGTCTCGTTGTACCTCGCCAGGATCTTGCTCACACAGCCATGGGACACTCGCAGCTGCCGGCTGATGTCGCAGGGTCTGATCCCGAGCTGGGCCAGCTCCACGATTCGCAGGCGTATGGCGTTGGGCAGGGGTCTGCCGTTGACGAACACGCCGCCTAGCTGGTTGACCTCTCCATAGGTTTGCTCTGCAGGGGAACGACAACAACAATAACTTCAAGCGACCACTTTCGTGCAATTGCAGTAAAGCGTTTGCATGTCGGGGATATGTATGTATTTTTTAAAATGCCTTTCGTATTATTCAAAAGCCACTTCAAACGCCTGCTTGCGTCTGACTCAAGGCCGACTCCTGTAATTTGAACCGCAACATAAATTTTAAAAAAAGGTGGAAACTTTTGCGAAAAAAACCCCTACGGACTGATTAAAAACAGATAAATTAATAAATAATCCCCGTCGACCCCTATTTTGCATCTTAACAAAAGAGCGTGGGCTCTTCATCATCCACCCTCTTTTTGAAAAAAAATTGTGGCGCGCAGAATAATATTTCAAAAATAATAGTATCTTCTAATTTTTTTCCTCCAGCACAAGGACAGTGTTGCGGACCGAGGGGCTGGAAAACGCGCCCCGACCCTCAAAAACCCGGTTGCGCGCGGACTTTCAACCGGGGGGTGGGGTGGGGGAGTGGGGGGGGAAGGGACAAAAATAAAAAAGGGCGAACGCCGAGTCCCGTCTTCTAACGCAGGCGTGGTGAAGCACGCTTCCATTGAGCTCCGCGCCAGTGAAGCATTGCATACGGTCTCTTACCCATTTGCCGATGCGTTTGGAGGTGCGGGGGGAATGCGTGTGCCCCTTCAAACGGCCGGAGACGTTTAAGCGAAGGCAGAGGATGAAGGGAGGGGTGAACCCCTTGGAAAAAAAGGGGGGGGGGGTAAGACGTCCTTGAAACCGCAGCAGCAACCCCACTTTCTTCCGTGGAAGCCGGCGAGCGCAAACGTACAACAACGATCTTCGTGCGATAAAACTGAAGTTATCCCGAAGTCAGGACTTTGCCGGAATTCATTTGACGCGTCCCCTCCACGTCAATATCCGCTCCATATACGCTGAGCTTGTGCCTCGGTTTCATTGGTCGTCGTAAGTCGGAGAAGCTTTCAGCCAATACAAACCCCATCCGGTTGTATTTGCGCAGCCTCCTTGAAGACTTTTTTTTTCTTTTTTGCATAGGGGAAGCGTTCAATCCGACGAACAGCCCTCTGGTAAGGATTTGAACATTACAGGTATTATGGGGATCTCAGAGCAGTTATCAGCTTTTCCCTCAAGCTTTTAAATAAAACAGATTTAATAAAAAAAAATGGTTGGGAAGTGCGCATCACTGACAGGAGCTTTGCTTTTGACAGATGGATAAAAACGGAATAAATGTTAAGATACACAAAATCAAATCTTGATCAGCTGATAGAGATTTATTAGATGAATCACATTTTTTTATGTTTGTCAGTGAAAATCCTCATGCGTGGATGTGTGGACCAAGTCAGTAATTAAATTTTTAATTCCGGATTTTTTTCTTTAATTGGTTCATGTTTTCCCACAAAATTAAAACAGGATTTAATGTCAGAGTTAATAGTTATTGGACGTCGATGTGCATTGATTCTGTGGACAGATTGGGGGGTCGGGGCTACCGTCCAGGGCAGACGCAGACCGGCCCTCTTTGCAGTCTGGCCTATTTTATAGTTCTGAGCATCAAGCACGGAACCGGCAGAGATGTAATCGATACGCCTGTTGGGTCGCGGCGCTCCCGGGCTGCGTGCTCAATCGGCTGGATTCCAGAGAAGCGCATTATCGCAGCGTGTTATCGGAGTTTTTCTTTATTTTTTTTTCCCCCTGCAAGCGTTTAGAAGCTCCGGTTTATGTGCTCGCAAAAACGCTACTCGTAAAACTTTGAGCAGATGACCCTGAAGGTAACAAGTTGCAGTGTCCTTAACTCCCTCCCTCCCTCTTCATCCTCATCCTCATCCTCATCCCGCCCACCAAATCTGTCTGCGCTCCCACCCTTCCCGGCCTCCTAGATGTCCTGATCACGGAAGGAGGACGCATTGAAACCATCAGGTCCGGATCAGATGAGGAGAGACGTTGGAGAAGATGATAGACTTAAGACAATGATGCCTTCTCCATAAAAAAAAAAAAAAAAAAAAAAAAAAAATTCGGGGCCCCCCCCCTTAC
>CAAKHD010014076.1:279170-293059 GCA_901007705.1 Fistularia tabacaria
AAAAAAAATCGAGGGGTCTCTCTTTTTTTATTGGGTGGTTGGGGGAACGCGGGCCCCCCCCCCCCCCCCCCCCCCCCCCCCGCCTGGCCGGCTGGCAGGACTTCCCCCACCTGGACGCCCGCGGAATTGCAGGGGCCGAGTAATGGCTTAATAATCATAACGAAAGTCATTACCAACGAAAGTCATCGATCATTTTTTGATTCATCATTCACGGAAGTGTAAAATTGTGGGAGAAATATCACCACCACTACTACTAAAATAACAATGAATCAAAAACCGATGATAGATATTATCATAAAGCACATTTCATCGAAGTGCTGCGTAAACGAGAATGAGAGTGGGGCAAAATGGAGCAGGAAGTCCTTCATGATTATATGTTTATTATAATTTATGTACATTATGCTATTATATGTTTGAATTATATAAAATGTAAATGATCAAACATGAACACTTTCAGCCCGGTTTGATTTTCATTTTTATTATGATTATGACTATGATTATGATTATGAGTACGATTATGATTATGATGACGATTGTGATTGTGATTGTGATTGTGATTATTATTATTATTATTATTATTATTATTATTGTTATTGTTATTATCAGCATCCATCCACCCTCTGTCTGCCGCTTATCCTGCACTCAGGATCGCGGGGGATGCTGGAGCCTATCCCAGCTGTCATCGGGCGAGAGGCACGGTACAACCTGGCCAGTCCATCGCAAGGCCACATATACAGTCAAGCAACAGTCACTCACTCACTAATTCAGGGCAATTTATTATTATCATTATCATTATTATTATTATCATTTATGTTGTTATTGTTGTTGTTGTTAAATGGGCTATTTTGGATAGTTAAGACGTTGACTGCATATAAACACATGGGCCTATATAGAGTTATGCGATTTTCTTATTTGAATAAAAACTGACTTCTTGGTTAAGATTAAGACATATTGTTTCTGTGTTAGTGGAACTGTATATTGTTTTATTTCAAAATATTTTTTTTTTATCACATTCTGATTAATTTAATGCATTTTACTTTTACCGGCGCCAGAATTACGGCAGGTTCTGCATTCCCCGGAGAGATTATGTTGATGTGTCTCTTTCTCTCTTTTTTCCTCCCCCTTTTCATATGTCGGAATGTTGTTAAATGGTTTCCTTATCCGTGAACTCGAGGTCATATTCGGGGGAATTGAATTATGAGAACCGATTGCGTGAAAACAGCATCCACGTACAATCTGCCTTTTTTAAAAACAAACGATTTTTCGGGCTTTGTTTTGTGAACAAAAGAAAACAAAACAAAAAAAAAAAAAAAACAAAACAAAACAAAACAAAACAAAACAAAACAAAACAAAACAAAACAAAACAAAACAAAACAAAACAAAACAAAACAAAACAAAACAAAACAAAACAAAACAAAACAAAACAAAACAAAACAAAACACCGGGACCCAACCCCACCCCTCCATCCAACCCATACCACTCAACCACCCGCTTCTCCTCGGTTCTTTAGTGATGAAGGCCAATTCACAAAACACGACCCGCATGGAGCATCCAAGCGAACCCAACCACGATGACACTTCGCGCCGCACACACATACACAGAGGACACACGCGGCAACGCTCACGCACGCGCATATATCTATCTTCTTTTGGAATGGGCATTTCTGGGATTGCCAATTCTTGAATATTTGTGATATTCACCAAAAACGTGTCATTTGTGTTGATGCGGGCGTGTTGAGAAATTTTGAAGAAAAAATATTTTAGTCACGATACTGTAAAGAATAATCATATTCACCCCAGAGTTGATGGATCATATGTCAGATGAAATACGTAGAGGAGTCAGCTGACTTATCGATAACCAGCCAGGCCTCGTGTTATAGGTACAGTAATTTGATTATGATAAGCCGCCGCTTGTTTTGCTGAATAAAAGAAAATTCTTGCCCTTATTTGCGGCTGTTTTTTTTTTCTTCCCGTTTTTTGAGTCCCATTCACCTGCGCTTTCACTGCGCGGGCCGTCGTCGTGTGAAAACTTCCCTCCACAATCCCCCTATTTTGGTGTGTGTGTGGGGGTGTGTGGAATTGGGGGTCAGGCTCGGGTGAACTCGTCCGATCAACACCTGGCACCGCAAGGTGCAGGGTGCACCCCCAACCACCCCATCCCCAACACACACACAACAGCTATCGGTAAATAATGATGTTGGTTTTCAGTGACATCAAGGGATTTGCTTCCTCTGGGGTGTTTTTGTCTCAAAGGTGTGTGTGTGTGTGTGTGTGTGTGTGTGTGTGTGTGTGTGTGTGTGTGTGTGTGTGTGTGTGTGTGTCTGTGTGCGCGCGCATGAGAGTGTGTGTATGTTTGTGTGTGCGTGCATGAGTGTGTGTGTGTGTGTGTGTGTGTGTGTGTTTGTGTTTGTGCATGCATGCATGTACAGACTCCATTTACCTTGACAGTGAGGACGTTTTTGAGATACCTTGCCCAATTTTTGCTCTTCAGCTGACCCCAAGACCCCAGCCCGGACTGCTGGGTTGGGACCAGGAATAGGAGGATCTGAGTCACATTTGGGTTTAGCACATACATGTGATTCTTTTTTTAAGTTGCGGGTATAGGATCTGGAATGTGCATTACGTGAATGAGGGTCCTCACAAGGGTGTGCGTATGTGTGTGTGTTTGTGTGTGTGTGCACCACTCAGCCAGTGCATGTCTGGCTTCATGATGTGAGAAAACTTTGGAAAGTGTAGTAGCACGAGTGCAAAAGTTTCACCCAGTACCAAATGTGTTCAGTAACATTTTTTATTAGATTAATGCCACATTTCCACAAGGCAGAATCTGTATAAATATTCCTCGCTTTCATAGCTCAGTTTTCTTTTTTCCTCATCTGGATAGAAAATAGCCCCCCCCTTAAAGAGCCTTTGTGCCTACGGATTTGATTTAGTGTTTGCGAGTTTTGGGATCTGGGCACTCTGTATGGAAATTATTAGATAGGCCCAGATTGCATGCATTCAGCAAAGCAGGAGCAACATGATACTATACATTCTAAAACTGTGGGTGTTGAGGAAAGCCTCCTGCTCCTGATGGGAAACACTTCAGGTCTATGTGTGTTATTCAGGTGAAAGCATGAATTTTCAACCGTAGCTTAAATTCTGCTGTTTCTTAACTTCTTTCCCTCTGAAACAAATAAAATAAAATAATCTGGAATTTCTGGATGCTGTGTGAAAATAAACTTATCAGGCCTAAACCTCAAAACACGGCGTGTTCTTGTTGCTCATTAGTAGGAAAAAGGGGGGTAAGAAATGCACTGAGAGCCAGCCTTGGATTGCGATGACACGCATCCATCTCTTAAACAAGCGACCCCCTAGGAAAAGGATTGCTCACTGCGATCTGATTTAGAGGTGGTAAGGTGAAGTTTCTTTGTGCATCTGCTAGTGAGGTTCTGCTAAATTGAGGCTTGGAAGACAGCATGTTCCGATTTTTATTTTTATTTTTTATAGCCACAAGACCCGCTCTGGGTTGTAGAACATGCCTAATGAGGGCGCCCAGTGGTGTCATGTGAGACATGCCAGCTTTTACCAGGCTGGGTAATTGCCTGTGACCTTCAATAAATATGTCTCATGTGTCTTCATGTACTGAGCGTGTGTCCAATTGTTTCATTGACAGATGAGCACATATTCAGCATATATTTGACTCATGTTTGAAAAAGGGGAGATAAAAATAGTAAATAATGAACTCCTTGGAAAATCGAAAACAAGCTCGTTGTGTGTCGAGACATATTTGTTTTCAATTTAAGGTGGAAAAATATAAGGAAAATACAAAAGAATAACATTTTCCCCCAGTTGGCCTGATTGAAAGAACAGTCATCAAAATATCTGAACAGATGTCAATGTTAGCATTCGCAGGCTGAGCGCTAATTTAGAATAATCAACAACTTATGGCAGGGATTGGATGATTTTGGATTTCTCTGGAATTGCTCAACAGGCTAAACAAAACATCCACAGTGGAGTGTTCATTTCAGTCAATTAAAAGCAAGTTCAAATGTTTTACTTGCATGTGTGACCTGTCCAAAAAATGTTGTCATGAAGAAAAAAGGGCTATTCTGCTCATGAGATATGACACTGAATGTCATCTAGAAATATTGGGAAGTCAAATGCGGAATGTGTTTCCTCTTTTCATACATGTGGCCTTGTTGCTTTTATCACCACGCAATGTTGAGGTTCTGGCCCAGAATGTTTTATGAGGGCCCTTTAATCATCCAAGGGGTGGTTTCGACCAGATATAATGAAATCCTTCCACGGTGGTCAGTAGATATACTGTACGTGTTCTTACAAGCTGGGCAGAGATGGTACTGTGAACTTGACCTTCGACCCTCAAAATCAAACCAGAACATTTTACCATCCAAGTAAGACCTTACCTGAGATATTCTTCAGATGGGAAGTTAACATTAATAGCAACCACTGATTGTAGGAGAAGAGGAAACATTTTCTTACCAGGTATTAAAGATTCAGAGAATTAGGATTTTTATAGGGCTTGTAGAATGATCCTGATTTGCTCCTTATTAGCTATTTGGCACCTTTTGAGGCTGCCTCCACCATCAATGTGTGCCGGTGAAGGTGATTGAGGCCAGAGTGCTGAGAGCTAAGATACTTGAAATCAATTTCCCTTTTGGATTTATCTGTGAGCAGCTGAGATAACTTGAAATCAACATGCAAATGAAGCATCTAGAGCCAAACGGGAACCAGCGATCATATCAATCCATCACTATGATGCAGCTAAGAATTCTAGCGGCTAAAACGTAATGTGACAAAGATGTAAAATGCAGTATGAAAACAAATTTTTTGCATCATTACATAATTCATTGGGAATTAATTCATCATTACATAATTGATTATTCAGTATAGATTATAGAATCCCATTTACTTCTATCATCTGTATTGAAAATGTGTTCATTTGCATTCTGTTGTTTTGGGTGTAACCACAAATCTTTTTAGTTGCTGCATTATATAGGAGACGGTGCGTTCGTGCACAATAGTCTGGGCTCCATGTCCTCTGTTAATTCTTCTGCTCTCTTAATACATAGGCAGTCACAACTGCACAAAACTTGATCAAAGAGTAAAAACCTGTATCAGTAGAACTTTCAAAAAGAAAATTAGTAAGTAAATGTCTTGTTCACAAATGACCACTTAATTTTCTCAAGAAGCTTATAACTGTGTTCAACTAGAATTTTTTTCCACCATGGGTGTAAATATAAAAAAAAAAATTAAAGCATGTAAAAGCACCTTTCATTAAAGTAAAGAGTAATAGCACAATAATAATAATAACATAACAATAATAATACCCAAACTATATATGTTTGAAGACATAAATATATAAATACAACAGCAAAAGATTAATCTAAATTAGATAAGCTGCATTTTCTTTTATGATTATTAAATATAGATCCTTTTTTCACTTCACTATCAGAATACATTTTGTATATTAACAACAAGAAACAGGGAGACAAAATCTCAGTTGAAGAACTCAGAATTAAAAAAAACAAAAGGAAAATCCTCCCTGGTTCTATTGGCTTTAGCAACATTTAATTTATTTGTGTGGCAAACATATTCTTGGAATATTTCCCTTAATCCTGTCTCACAAAGTCACATGCATTATAATCCATTCTGTTGAGGGCTTCCAAAAGAAGACAGAGATCTCAGTTTCACCTCACTGCTGGGAGAGATGGATTTTTCATCTTAATGGTACAGAGGACTAATTAAATAATGCATTAATTTCCATTTTTTTCCTCCAAATGTTCCAAAATGAACAGCAATTAGCATAGGCGGTTATCTAAAGACAATGCTTGTAAGTAAGCAGGAGAAAAAACAAAATTCTGTGTGACATCTCCTGATCAAGATGCATACTCGAATCTCATCATGATCAAAATCTTATTGTGAGGAAAGAAGTGCATGTCACGTTTGACCAAGTGCGTCACTATTGAGTGGGCATATCACTGCCAGGTCAGAGAGGAAGTAGCTCTTTTTGGCCAGCAGGAGGCATTTGCATCGGTAGCCGAAATAAGTGAAACTGTTGAATCAAGAGAAAGTGTCCCTTCTTGACATTTTTTATGGTAAACTTACTTGAAAATGCAGCACGCTCATTTGTTCAAAACAGTGTGACACATTTACTTTCCCCGAGTATTGAAAATGAAAATAGTCCATAGCTGACTTGATCGATAAGGTGTAAATCGTAACTCGTTTGTAGCAATTTATTGTTCCATTACAAGCACTTAATTTGGCTTGAGAGCATTGAAAGGCATTAGCACATACGACTTTTTTATACTCCCATGCGTGCTTGTTGTTTTGTGGTGGAAATGTGCAGAGCTGGGTCTGTTATCAATTAAGAAGGGGGAACCTTAATTCCTTTTGGGGCACTTGAGACTCCATCCATTGCTGCTGCTGATTCATGCTTGTCCTGCTTGGATACAGGCCAGAGAGTTAGAAACAATGGGTCGCATGTGGCTATTGACATAAACCTTGTACATTCAATTCACAGCTCTGCTGTAATGTTTGTCATCAGATTTTAGCTTTGAACTTTTTATTTCATGTCATCAGTGGTGCTGTATCTCACTTAGCCTTCAATTCATTTTTCTTATTTAGATGAAGCTTTGACACTTATTATAATCCTTCTTTCAGTGACCCCCTTTGAACTTTAAATTTAGTTGAGTGTCATGAATTGTCCTATAGCAGCTTCATTGTAACACTCTGTTTCTAGCTTTAGAATGCCAGATCCATTGTGGAAAAGTCTGGAAAGAGCCATTCAAGGCCTCCTTTCGGAGGCAGTGTGATATTGTTTTCCGCCAAACCAGAAATCAAGGCCTTGGACAAGCCTTTTTTATGTCAGGGATAGGGGTACTGTATTTTCTCTGACAGCTGCTCCTTTTAAGATTAATGGACTTATGAAAACCGTGTGTCTTCTTCGAAAAACCAAGCCCAATATCAGTCAATGTTACCAGCATAATTGTGCCGTCCTGACAAAGAACTCCAAAAGACAGATTGAATATTGATGTCACAACACGTGAATCAGGATACGTGTTTGCATGTGTGTGTTTGTGTGCGCGCATGTGCATGCCTGTGAGTTAACATAGAGCCGGAGGCCCACACTGGATTCAATTTCTTACTTTCGTGATAGAACACATGCCAACTGATTGTGCGTTTACACAGAGACTTGTATTTTACAACAGCGCAGTATTTTACTGTCTTTAACGACGCTGAGGTTACTATGTTGACTTGACCAGAGTCAGATGAAAATCTGACTCTGTGCAAGAGGCAGGGATATATCCTTAAACTCTATCAGTGCCATGACCTCACTGAACCAGATGCTCATAAATACATTCCCTTATTTCTACCCTTGTGTGGATGCCAGTTGGGGCGAGAAGTGGGTTTGTTTTGGGTGTCCTCGGTATATTCAAGCTGGAGACTTGTTTTCAGGTTTCTCATAAGGGAGTCGTGCAAACGTTGTGAAACGCATATATATTCCTGCTTGTGGTCGCCTGTCACGGTGGTGTTCTGTTGAAAGCTGCAAAACCCAGTTCCAGTGTCTGCATAATGGAGACTTGTTTGTCCCAACATTCATGCCTTAATTACCTGCTTGGTTCTTGTCTGAAGATTGTAATGCAGTTCTATATATTCATATTCAAACTGTGTAAACTCAAAAACTGGCTGTTAATTGAGCAGTAAGGCCTGCAAAGTCTGATGACAGAAACTCAACCAGTGTGACTATTTTCTCATCAGATTGGTACACACCACCTTTCAGTTCTGAAAATATGCATCCTCGTTGAAGAGTTTGTTGGACGTTTTTTGGAATCCCTCATTTCTTTCGTTGGTATCCGTTTTTGTTTAGAAAAACTAAACTTATGCTTTTGAAATCCAATGAAATGAATTTATGAACCCGATGTATTATGCTTGAATTTCAACTAACAGTGTGAGGTAGACACCTCTGCAACCTACAGCGAAGACACAGCCAAGCGGAGCTCCAACTGGTGGTGAAATGTCTGACATGTTTGTGCTGAGTAGGAGCAGACAGGTCCACAACCAAGCCTGGACTTGCTGGCCAAGAAAAAGCCCCTCCTGGCTCCCCCATTTTTCATAGCACGTCCCTTTCTGAATGAACAAACTCCCAACCTTTGCTTATGCAGCCCGTAAGTCCACAATGGTGGCCAACTGTGTGAAAACAAATGCCTATGATGACAAAATGTACATCTTCTCTTGTTGATACTGCCCCCTCTGCTGTTTCTTTTTTATCAACAAGGAAGTCTTTTTTCATTAGGTGAGGGACATGCAGAGAATTAATTGTGTGTACATGTGAGTTTTGCTGCGATGAAGTCAGTTGAAGAGGAAGAATTGGAAAGGGAAGCCGAGGTCTGAATGAAAGTACACGTCAGTGCAGTATGAATAATAAACCCAAGAGGCTACACTGAAACTGAGAACTATCCAATATATAATATCCCCTTCTTTTGTGTGAAAATATCCTGAATTCAGTATTTTTGCAAGCTTGTTATTCTTTAACAATTATAACACTGTTTTGAAATGCCAGCATATTTAAATAACCCCTTTTTTGCTATTATTGTTGTTTATGGATGACCATTTTTCTGTTGTCTTTTTTTAATGGTTATCCTGACACTCTGAAGTAGACCTACGATGACGTTAAATGTCTATTGCGCAAAACTAGTTCAGTACCAGTGTTTGGAAACATAACCTTGTTGTGAGATAATTCCTTATTAAAGTCCAAAACGGCTTAATCAATACATTCTATAGGAAAATCTCAATTTGTTCTATTACTATTCCCTTAATAATATATGGAATGTGAATTAAGCAGAACATCCCTTATTGTATATTTTGGAATATTATGTTTGGACTTTGTGTATTTTGGGTTTAAAATGTCATGCACATTTTTTACACTGAATTTTGATGGGATTCTCCTAATGTCTCAGAACAAAGGTACGCATTCTAGTTTCACAGTAATATAACCACCAGCCAGTTTGGATATTAACAGCTCATTAAATGGTCATTCTCCATATACATGGAGAATATGAATTGAAGTAATATGATTCCATTCTTCCTACTTGAACATCATTAATTTACACTCAAGTGTCAGATACCTTAGAGTACCAAATAAAGATATCAAAAAAGAAAAATGGATGAGATTGGGGTATCACATTAGGAATAAAACATCAGAATTCACAATGGAAGAGGAGTTTCCTGTTTCCAACACCTTTTATCTCTCTGTGACCTCGTTTGTTTTGTAACTGAACTGAAGCTGGTTTTGTAGAGTGGTGTTTAATCAAATTAGATTTTTTTTAAGGTAGATTTTTGTTATTTAAGAAGGTTATGAAATTCCTGATTTGGTGTTTTCAGTTAATAATGATAATATAAGAGGATGTGTACTTTCTAGCCTGCTGGTAAGTGTGGTTTGCCCTGACTCAAGCGTTATAATGGTAGCGATAACACAAGGGTAATGGCTATTTAATGGACTGATAATATTCAGTGCTTCATTATTTGTGGTAAGTGTTACAAGCAAGATCATGATTCATAATATTACTCAACTGCAATGAAGAGGGTGTTGAGATCATGTGTGATGTTATTTGTTGCAGCAGCCTTAAAAATAGCAAAAGCTTAGTTTCGCTGCTGATACAACCTTACTTGAATGGCCTGTGCCCATATTGCAGATAATTACGGGCTTGGTCAAAGGTCTCAGTCCACTTTCAAGGTGGGCTGCACCACTGCAAAATGTCAAGGAGAACTCACCTTCATCCGGTGTAATAAGAGGACGTTCAGAGGCTCAACTGAAATTTGCAACGTGAGGAAATTAGTCTGCCACCACCTCTTCAAGAATGTCTTTTCATTAATTCATTACACCAAGACAATTTGGCCAGGATGATGAATTTTGTGTCCTTTTATGCTGTTCAGTGTTATATTTAAGGCTTATGGCGTTTATCGCAGCAGATATTTCCATGGAAAGTCTGAAGGGGTGGAAACTTGATGTCAACAACTGTGTTGATAAATCAAGGCCCTTAATTCATGGTACAATTACCTCAAAGGAGAATCTTTTGTGGAAGTTTTAAAGTGAGCCCATATGCTGCAGACCACAACCTGCTGCCACATCTCCAAAACATGTACGGAGAGGGATCTCTGTTCTCGAGTCCTTCCCTCAACAGAAGATCATACAGAAGTCCTGTCCAAGAGGGAGAAACAATTACAACATCAAATACGGGGAGTGCGCACACTTCCAAGGATCAGTGGCTCAAGTCTTTCCTTGGCCGCAAGCAGGATCTCTGCTAGAGAGGCCCTTCACTCATCAAAGCAATTTTGGGGCTGAAAATGTAGGAATTCTTTTTTTTTTGTGATAGCAACCGTGATAATGGCAAAATACATGCATCGTGTCCTCCCTATCAAATATTGAGAAATCAGTGGAATTTATAAAGGTATTCTTTGGCTTGTTACAAATTACACTTTCCTCAAGCTGTAATTTGTAATTTTCTGGATAAGCTGGTCTCATAAAATGCAGTTCAAGAGACAATGCTTGCAGTAGCACAGGACGGCCCTTGTCTCTACTCCAGTTTCCTTGCATTGTTGTGCATCTAGATGTGACTGGATATGGCAGTCATGGAGGCGCACAATCCCAGTCAGCCACACTGTGGATTACGACTCACAAGGATAACCTTCCTTCAACTACTCATCAAGCACTGGGATCCTAGGCTGGTATTGTAAAATGAAATCTTAATAAATATGGTATTGCACTCTCAGCTCTTTCAAAGGAAAAGGTGAATAAAGCTGGTCATCTGCTGAGTTTGAAGTCACCAGCAAATTGCATTTTAACAAATTCATGATTTTTCCATTGAAAATATGCTTCGTCAGATGTCTTTTGAGGGTCAATATCACACTTCACATTCTTTAAAAAATGTTAATGGTTTGTGTCACCATCAACAAATCCCTTGACCTATTCAACTACACAATGATCTTCTCTGGGTTTAATATTTTTTGTACAACACTCAAGCCATGCTCATTCTTTCATTCTCCAAAATGTCACTTTTTTGAAATTTAAATTCAAAATTGCATTTATTTGGTAATGCTGACTAAATTATTAATGAATTCTTTGGGCCTGAAAATCAAAAACGTTATCTCATTGTACTCGAAGTGCCTATTCTGGCTTGTCATAATAACATGGATTACTTTAGATGTTCAACAATAAAGTAATTATAAAAGAGAGAGGAGTATATTGAAGGATTTGTGTTCAATGTATGACCTTACACATGTGTATGACATATGTATAGAATTGGTGCATGCACGTGTGTGTGTATGTGTGTATGGGTATGCTGTTTGCGCTTGTATGTACGCATATATGTGCCTCATCAAAGTTTGTTGGTTCATATTTTGTTTCTGAATATTTCTGTATCTATTTCATTATCATGAAAGGAATAATAAATTAATTGACAAGGATATATATATTGTGAATAAAAGGTTGATGCATTTATCTACCTGTGATCATGATTTTTGTGTGAGACACATCAGATTCATCACTTGCTATTCATGTTTGTGGTTTTGCTGAAAATATGTTAATACTTTGGCAGCTAAGCTGGTGGGAGCATTGTTGACTTAGGAAATGTCAAAAAAATTAATTATATTATACACCCACTTCATACAACAACTAAATAAACCAAGTTTGATGTTGTTAGCATTCTAAAGCTAGAACGTTTGGAGTGAGCTAAGAATTTATTTTTCTCACTGTGTCCTTGTCCTTTGATGATTCATGTTAAGCTGTTCTTTGCCTTCTTTCTGTTTCTAACATGATCCTTGACAAGTGCAAGCAAGTCCCTGAGGAGGTTTGATGGACTGCTTTTAATAGTTTTCTCTCCTCTGCGTGCGCATAAACAATACAGTACCATTTGGTGGTTGAATAGATCAGATTTTTACAGAAATGTTTAGATTTGTAGTAGATTACCTTCACCCTTAATTAGAAGATTGGTGTTCTTGCTGTGGTGCCGCAATAAAAGCCCCTTTAACTGAAGAATAAATGCTCCACATTCTGAAAAATGCAGACATTCCACTTTTCACATTGCCATTTTTTTCTCAACTTCGTTGCATTCTGGGTCAAATCAAGTTCTCAGAGAGAATGCTGATGGATTGACAACACTGACAAGATGGTGCAAAGTGATGACAAGTTTGCAGAATCAGCCTGTCTAACGAGGCAGAGACCATGGGTGACTGAGAACGCGGAGATTGTTCGTCATGTCATCATCGCTAAGTGTTGTCTAAGCCAAGAGTAAGTTACCTCCAGCAAAGGAGCCTGCATTTTCACGGTCTTTGGCTAATTTTGTTTGTTTGTCTCTGAGCAGGATTGCACAAAATTACAGGCTGGCTTTCATTAAAGCTAGTGGATACAGCAAAAGGACAGGGCAAAACCTATAATGTTCTTGCACAAGAGCTGGCTCTAAAGGCTTGACGATGGCAAGATTCAGCAACCCAGTTTTTGATAATATTTTGATTTCTCAGGAAATATTACAGAGAAGTTCATGTGAAAAAGAGCTATATTCACAGGAGTAATGGTAGAAGAATATAAAGCTACTATTTTTTCAAGCGAACAATGAGCTAATTTTGACTTACACATAAAAAGCAGAACAGCATTGATGCACTAATGTCAGTAATTGATTCCAACATTCAGTCTCTCCATTAAGTGTTTTAGAATCAAGGTACTTGTGTTAAAAGTGAACTGATAGGCTGGCCCATATTTGTTTCATTTTTTTTAAGCTTACATTTCAGGTTTTCCCATTACATTCTAAGTCATGCATTGCCATCCTCGATCATTAGCAGTCCACTCACACTTTCTGTTGAAACCTTCTCCATAAATGTCACAGTTTACAGAAAACATCTTTCAGAAACCCTCATGTCATCCTGTGAAACTAAAGATTAGAGATTTTGAAAATAAACTTGAATCAATAGAAGGATATATTCATTTCATTTTTAAATAATTACCTATCCATAATTGCTCCACGGACAATGTTATTCTGCGTGCATTATCTTGGGCTGCACCATGAGAAGGTTTTTTAAATTAATTTATTTCGTTTTAATATTCCAGAACATTCCTGTCACTTCACACAAAACTAACAGTCAGTGCAAATTGTAAAAGCCCAACAAGAGGGAAAGAGGACATGACTTCATTCTATCGCCAGACTGAACAGAGACCTTGCAGTGAACTGCCTCTTTTTTGGGGCGAGTTTACATGTACACACCTTCACCATGCAGGTCTAAATATGGGCTACAAGCTGTAAATAAATATTCCAGGTCTGGAGATTTTGAAAACAGTGGAATATTTTTAGAAAAAAACTTGGACTTAAATGCTTCTCACAAAACAAGACATACAGTATTTAAAGAGGAAATCTAGGTCTTGGTCGCATTTGTTTATTCATTTAAAAAATATTCAGGAACTTTTGAAATATTTCTAAACTAGTGGGAGACTTAAAAGACGAAAACAAAGATGCAAATTCCACCATAGGTTTTCATCCTTGTGTCACACCGCTGCACTACCTGGTGCAAACACGCCACCGTCAGGCAAAATATGGAAACTGCCCCAAAGGACGGTCAATTGAAAAATATTACCTGAGATTAAAATAAAGATGAGATAAGACAGTAAAATGATAAACTATTTAATAGCACAGATATAGGTCTAAAGCCCACCATCTTGGGATACAAACTCCATATGAAATTTGTTGTTTAAAATCAGGAAATATATTTAATACATCAAATTTGATAGCATACATCATCCTCGGTCTTCAGTGTGTGTGTGTGTGTGTGTGTGTGTGTGTGTGTGTGTGTGTGTGTGGATGAGTGTGTGAGTGTGAGAGGGTGTGAGTTAAGGGGAGAGAAATT
>CAAKHD010014076.1:293671-311940 GCA_901007705.1 Fistularia tabacaria
GGGGGGGGGGCAGTGTCTCCCTGAGACGGTCCGAGGCCCGGATAAATGCAGTGGGATGCTTCAGGAAGGGAATGTGGCGTAAAGCTTGTCCCAAAAACAAATATGCAAATCAAACCCGGATCAGTTGAGGCATGTGTTAAGAACTACTTGCATTAGTGCAGATAATCTACAGGGTACCAGTGGAAATTGGGCTATTGTGGGTCGAAGAAGAAGAGGAGGAAGGTGTGTTCGGAAGCAGTGAGAGAAGAGGAAAGGCAAGAGTCTGGGACTGAGAGTGGGGACTTTGAATACTGGAATGACGACAGGAAAAGGTAGAGAATTGGTTGACATGATGCAGAGAAGGAAGGTGGATATACTGTGTGTCCAGGGCACCAGGTGGAAAGGCTAGAAGCTTAGGAGCAGGTTTTAAGTTGTACTATCATGGTACTGACAGGAAGAGAAATGGAGTAGGAGTTATCTTGAAGCAGGAGTTTGTTAGGAATGTGCTGGAAGTGAAAAGAATGTCAGATAGACTTATGAGTCTGAAAGTGGAAATTAAAGGTGTGATGCTCAATGTTGATAGTGCCTATGCCCCACAGGTGGGATGTGCGTTAGAGGAGAAGGAGAAGTTCTGGAGTGAGTTAGATGAAGTGATGCAGAATATCCCCAACGATGAGAGGGAGGTAATTGGTGCAGACGTCAATGGACATGCTGGTGCAGGCTATAGAGGTGATGAAGAAGTGATGGTTAGGTTTGGAATCCAGGATAGGAAAACAGAGGGACAGATGGTGGTAGACTTTGCAAAAAGGATTGCAATGGCTTTAGTGAATATTTTTTTACAGAAAAGACAGGAACATAGGGCAACTGATAAGAGAGGATGTAGTAGCACGCAGGTAGACTACATTTTGTATAGACAAGGTCATCTGAAAGAGATCAGTGACCGAAAAGTAGTGGTAGGTGAGAGTGTAGCCAGACAGCATAGGATGGTGGTTTGTAGGATGACTCTGGTGACAAGGAAGATCAAGAGGACAAAGGCAGAGCAGAGGACAAAGCTGCTAGCTGTGAGACAGTGGTGAGGTGTGCTGTATGTGTAACTGAGAAGTTCAAGGTGGAGGTGACACTTCGTCAGGGATCAGCTCTGAGCCCCTTCTTGATTGCAGTGGTGATGGACAGGCTGACAGATGAGGTTAGACAGGAATCTCCTTGGACCATGATGTTTGCAGATGACATTGTGATCTGTGGTGAGAGCAGGGAAGAGGTTTAGGAAAATCTTGAGAGGTGGAGGTATGCTCTAGAAAGGAGAGGAATGAAGGTTAGTCACAGCAAGACAGAATATATTTGTGTGAATGAGAGGAACCCGGGTGGAACAGTGAGGCTACAGGGAGTGGAGATCAAAAAGTTGGAGGATATCAAGTACCTAGGGTCAACAGTCCAGAGCAACGGAGAGTGTGGAAAAGAGGGAAAGAAGCGTGTCCAAGCGGGTTGGAATGGTTGGAGAAAAGTGTCAGGGCTACTATGCGAAGGAAGATCAGAATGGAAGGAAAGGTGTATGCTGTATGGTTTGGAGACGGCGACAATGACGAAAAGACAGGAGGTTGAGCTGGATGACGCAGAGATGAAGATGTTGTGGTTCTCTTTGGGAGTGACGAGGATGGATAGAATCAGGAATGAGTCCATCAGAGGGACAGAACATGTTATATGTTTTGAAGAGAAGGGCAGAGAAGCCAGACTGAGATGGTTCAGTCATGTACAGAGGAGGGATAGTGAATACACTGGTAGACGGACGCTGAAATTGGAGCTTCCGGACAGGAGGTCTAAAGGAAGACCAAAGAGACGATTTATGGACGTAGTAAGAGAGGATATGAAGTTAGTTGGTGTGAGAGAGAAGGATACAGAGAATAGGGTTAGATGGAGAATGTTGATTCGCTGTGGTGACCCCTGAAGGGAAAAGCTGAAAGGAAAAGAAGATGAAGAAGACGATATCCATCCACCCATCCATCCATCTGCTTCCGCTTATCCAAAGTCAGGTCGCGGGGGCAGCAGCCAGAGCAGAGAGGCCCAGACGTCCCTCTCCCCAGCCACATGGTCCAGCTCTTCTGGGGGGATCCCAAGGCGTTCCCAGACCAGCCAAGAGACATAGTCTCTCCAGCACGTACTGGGTCTTCCCTGTGGCCTCCTCCCACATGAACATGCCCGAAATACCTCCCTCGGGAGGCGTCCAGGAGGCAGCCTGACCAGATGCCCGAGCCACCTCATTTGACTCCTCTCTATGCGGAGGAAAAGCAACTCTACTCCAAGACCCTCCCAGATGGTCAAACGTCTCACCTTATCTATAAGGGAGAGTCCGGTCACCTTGTGGAAAAAACACATTTCGGTCGCTTGTATCCACGATCTCGTTTGTTCGGTCACTACCCACAGCTTGTGACCATAGGTGAGGGTGGGAACGTAGATTGACGGGTAAATTGAGAGCTTTGCCTTCGCGCTCAGTTCCCTCTTCACCAAGACAGACCGGTACAGAGTCAACATCACTGCAGACGCTGCACTGATCCGCCTGTCGATCTCCTGCTCCATCCTTCCCTCTCTCGTGAACAAGGCTCTGAGATACTCCTCTACTTGGGGCAAGACCTCTTCCCTGACCCGGAGTGGGCACTCCACCTGTTTCCGGTTGAGCACCACGGTCTCAGATTTGGAGGTGCTGATCCTCATCCCGGCCACTTCACATTCGGCTGCGAACCATTCCAGTAAGAGCTGGAGATCATGGACTGACGAAGCCAACACAACCACAAAAAGCAGAGACTCGGTCCTGTGGCCACCGAACCAGATCCCCTTGACGCCCTGACTGTGCCTAGAAATTCTGTCCATAAAAGTTATCAACAGAATGCATGAAAAAGGGCAGCCTTGACGGCGTCCAATCCTCAAACAGGGACCGAACAGCCCGTATAACGGGGTTCGGTACCCCATATTCCCGGAGCACCCCCACAAGATTGCCCGCAGGACACGGTCGAATGCCTTCTCAAGATCCACAAAACACACGTAAACTGATTGGCCAAACTCCCATGCCCCCTCAAGGACCCTGCTCTGGGTAGAGAGTTGGTCCACTGGTCCCCTGTTCCATGACCAGGACAAAAAAACTAAATTGCTCCTCCTGGGTCCGAGGTTCAATGACCTGTTGGGCCCTCCTCTCCAGCACCGCTGAATAGACCTTACCAGGGAGGCTGAGGAGTGGGATCCCCTTGTAGTTGGAGCACACCCTCCGATCCCCCTTTGTAAAAAGCCCACGTGAGCGTTGAAGCCCCTCTAGGGACCCCAAGAAGGTTGGGTAAACTGAACTGCTGTTAGGTGCATAGCCGCAAACAACAGTCAGAACCCGTCCCCTCACCTGAAAGCAGAGGGAGGCTACCCTCTCGCCCACCGGGTTGAACCCCAGCGTACAGGCGTTGAGTCGGGGGCAATCAATATACCCACATCTGTGCAGTGCCTCTCACCGGGGGCAACACCAGAGTAAAAAGAGTCCAGCCCCTTTCAGGAGGCCTGGTTCAAGACCTCACATTGTGCTTCGGACTGAGTCCGACTATATCTCGTCGGAATCTCTCAGTCTTGCGCACCAGCTCGGGCTTCCTCCTCACCGGAGAGGTGACTTTCCATGTCCGTAGAACCAGCTTCCGCAGCCAAGGCTAGCTCTGGCCACCACCGAGCTCACACTGCACCCAAGGGGGGGGACCCATGTTATTCTTTCGGTCTGTGCTCAGCCAAGCCCCACGACTGAAAGCCCGGCCACCAGGCGCTCGCCATCGAGCCCCCCCCCTCCCCCCCCAGCCTGGCTCCATTGGGGGGCCCTGGTGGCCCATGTACGGGCAGGGGAAAACTGGGTCCAATAGCCTTCCTCATCGTCGGGGGTCTTCTGAGCCGCGTTTTGTCTGGTCCCTCACCTGGGACCTGTTTGCCTTGGGAGACCCTTCCAGGGGCATAAAGCCCTCGACAACATAGCTCCTAGGATCACTGGGACGCACAAACCCATCCACCACAATAAGGTGTTAGCTCAGGAGAGAAGAAGATTTATATATATACATATATATACATTCATGTATTCCCAAGATAAAAGAAAGTCACTGCTTTGTCTCCTCATGAGGCCAAAGCACACTTCAGATGTTTGGTATGTCATCCAGAAGATGGCAGCAGAGACTCGCTGAAATTAATGTGCATCTGGTATCGCGAGTTTCCTGCAATACTGTCCCTATATTTTCACGCTGAACGGTCTCAGTTGTTTTTATTATTTTACCAACATCAGAAATATGCCATTTCCTATTAAAGATTTAACTGAACACCTTCCCCCCTCAAACAGGATTAATGTGTTGACAACCCCCCAAAACATGACCTTTTCATAAGGATGGAATAAGCTCCCCTATGGATGGTTGCCAGAGGGTGGCAGTCTATATCCATGATTTCTGGAGAGGCTTAACATCCTTCAACATCATTTTTATGGTTCAAGAAAGGAGAAAATTACTCAAAAAAGAAGGCATCGTTCTGTAGTCCGTAATGATTCCCTCGTGATTTGGTCATTGTTTCCATCTTCTTCACACTCAGCGTTTTACAGCAGGACATATTGTGTTTGTGTGTGTGTATTTTTGTGCAAAAAAAAATACTGGGTGCTAAGTTGTCAGTTTTATGGAAATGACCATTCTAGTGATACAATCAAATTTACCAAACTGATTTTCAAATTCAAACTATTATGGATTCATGCAACATTTGGCCCCGAGCCCTACTAGTTTAAGTTAATTTGTATAAGTCACAGAAAGGATAGCAGTGTTTTGACATGGATATGGCTAAAATAATCGGTAAAAGACAACTTCACATCACATCTACATCAATAAATTCTACACCCGAGACCTCTTATGACGGAAAAAAGATATACACTGAGTTCACATCTCGCTGAATTGAGAGAATGCACGATCTTTGTTGGAATTGTTTCTGTAGAATTGCACCACAAAGTTAAAAAGACACCCCAGATAGATGTAACACTTTATGAAAAAACATTGACAGCTGGCCTCACATTCCTCATCAGCTTCAGCGGTGTCTGCCTTGTTTTCTCTCCATCCTTCATCCGCTCAACCCCGTCTCCTCTACGATGAAAGTCGAACAAATCTGCTGACATTGATCCTGTCTCCTCGCCTGGCTTAATTTCATTTCAGCCTGAGAGACGCTGCTATCTCCAAAGATCTTGACAGACAATTGTATTTACTATTTTCTTTTCACAGGCCAATAAAGGGGGAGTAGTTATTGCATCAGATTATATGAAAAACCGTTTAATGATTCCAATTTATAACTCTAGACTGAATAATGATACAGTTAAGAGCTGACAGGCCGTGATAAATGAAGGCTCATATAAAACATATTTAGTTTGAAGAATGGCTGGAGATGAATTGCACAATGATACAAACTCATGATAAAGAACAGTAAGAGCCACTAGAAGACTTAATAATGTGCTATTCATTTTGAAGTGATTTTGCTGGTTAATAAAAGAGCACAAATTAAAAATATATCTATTGTAGAAAGACAACTGGGAATATTACCCCATGCCCACATAGGATCATCCTCACCCAATCTCATGGCTCCCTATCATTTTATATTGAGCCTGCAAAAAAGTCCTCCGTCTCATTCTCCTTCACTGCTTGTGCTCTGTGCGCACGGCTGTCTGGAGTTACTTGATTTAAAGCACATATATGGTGTGTGACCTTGCCCCCGAGCACCCACATCCCAACAATATATCACCAGTCTAGTCTCTGAAAGGGCTTGCTGTATAATTCATGTTGATGTTTGGACTACAGTACTGAAATTAAACCAGTAATACTGGAGACAACGCCACAGATAAATGAGGCAACGCGTACAGACGTATCAGTCAAGGTCTCGGTGTAATAAAGTAAATAATCCTGCAAATTAATATGGTGGCACTTGATAAACATTCATTGCAGCGTTGTAACATCCTTGAATTGCATCAGTTAAAAGGTATGGTATATATGTGTCAATAAAAGAATGAGGAATGTTCATTTCGTGTTTCTAAATGTAGACAGTCAAATGGTTCAGTGAATGGATAATATCTATGAGAGACATTTTCATCCAGCAAAAAGAAAAAAAAATTAACTCATCAATACATTTTCAATTCACAGTTAAATCCATACGATTGCCATCTCCTTTCTTAGATTGTCTATGAGACATTTACACACCCCTCAAATGCTACCAATTGTGTCTTTGTTGCTTGGACTGATGCATATAGAGAGCAAAGGTGACAACAGCCATCCGTCTGTCCATCTGCCTTTCTCGACAACAAACAAATTTGAATAATTTAAGTTCAGCATTTATGAGAAAATATTAATGAGAGCAAGGATACACAGACATTGGCCTTTATTTGATGAACAAGAAATGAGGAGTGAGGTGTATTATCCCAGGATCATGTTCACACCTGGGAGACGAACAAAGCAGGGTACTTCGTTTTCCCCTATTGTAGCTAAGGAGGCCGGAGGATGGTGAGAGGAAGCACATCAGAATAAGTGACTCTATCTCCGTTGGGTGTTAGAAGACAAGGTGAATCAAAGAGAGGCACTGAAGGTGCAAGCAGTGCATTGTATCTGCTGACCTTTGACATGGACACAGTTTGACACAAAACTTACACTTGCAAATGAATGCTGTTTAAAGTACCATTAAGGACAATACAAATGGTTTTGCCATGTGTGAAATTAATGGTCAGTGGTCTTCCCATATTGGCAAATTGCACAATACTAAATAGGTTCCAGTAGGAGTGTACTTACTCGATGCTGTGAGACAAAAACCTGCAGAAAAACTATTATATGGAAGCATTATTTTCAGATATGTTTTTAGTGATGAACTAAAGTGATGGACCATGGAATGCTATTGTTGGGTGATCGATCACTCTGGTCCTAACTGAGAAGTAAAACTAATGGAAAAGATCCCACGAAATAAAAAATCAGTGTTCGTCAAAGGTTACTGCCCAAATGAGCAACCAAGGGCTATAGATAAATTATGTTGTTAATTAAAGCATGTCATTGTCACTGACAGAAAGATTTGAAGAAGTCGCATATGTCACCTTAAGTGTATTTTCATAACATGTAACACATTTGCACACTTTGCCCGAACCTGGCTTTGGAAAACTCACTGAGCCTTGTGGGGAGGTGTTGTTGTACAGTGTTTAATGATTTTTAAGTAAAGATTTTATTTCGTTAAAGAAACCACTTGTTATACGAAAACAGCCATGAAGTGAGGAATACAGATGGCAAAGCATAACAAGCACAAGCCCATAAAAATACAGCCTCTACATCTCAACAGCTCCTTGAAATGCAGATCACCCGTGATCACTTGTTAGTTCCTCATGCAGGCAGGGTGAAGGTCCTTATGCCCTCCTGGATGCAGCCTAGCAACGCCCAATGCCCTCACTCCTCCAGATACCCACATACTGCCTCCCCATGTATGGAAGTCCCTTCAAATTAAAGAAGACTGCAAGAAAAATCTGTTATGTTACTTTTTTTGTCTTTTTCCCAAACACAAAGTGTTTCCAAAGTATCTCTACAAACAAATATTAATTAAAACCATTTGTGTCTGTTCATGTTATGGCTCTGCTACTGTATAGATTCAGTTGATGTAAAAAATAATGCCTAATTTAAAATGAAAAGAGTAGTTTCCTGTCTTATCGACTGTGTGCTTTTGTCTGTGATGCTTAGAGAAGTTTGTCCCAAAACATAGCAATTTTGTGTGTTTTCATGTTATATAGCATTATGTCCACACATGGAAATACAGATGTTATGTTGTTATTCAGACATTTTGAATCTTCCGTTTCCCACCCAGGCCCCCAGTCCTTGAGGAGGACCCCAGGCCAATGGTGAACAAGAGACTTCTGAATGGATTCTGGACAGACCTTTGTCTGTTCCTACTGCAGGGACCCTTTATTTACACAGTCTTTTACGCTGTATGTTTTCTTTCTCTTAATTGCATTGGCCTTTGGTGCCCCCTGGTCAATCAATACCATCTCTTCAATGACATCAGCAGTGCTATTCAGCAAGGACTTTCCAGGTGATGGGAGAGCTGGTCGAAGGGAGCCTTGCAAACACAGACCCAACACTTTCTTTGACCTCAGAATACTGACCTCACAGATGCCCACAATTTAAAGATTTATTCAGCTTTCTATACATAGAGATTTTCCATTTATATGTGCAGATTTATATCTACGTGTCATTCTAAGCTTGTATGTTTGTATGTATGTATGTATGTATGTATGTATGTATGTATCTATTGATAAATCCATCCTTTCACCTAATCTCTGTGTCTTGGTTAGATTTTGTTGTACAAATTATTTTTGCAGTTGCCAGGTTTTTAGCATGAGGCGGTTGTCCTCCTCCAGTTGCCCGCAGTGCACTCGAGTCCTCAGGTGAGCTTGTAGCCAGATAAGTCCACTGGATGTGACAATCAGGGCCATCAAAACAATTTTTCTGACCCTTGACACTGGAGGAGAGTGGGAGAGAGAGAGGGAGTTGACATGCCTTGCACTCCTGAGTTTGTCTGACCAAGCACATTAATTATAAGAGGTCCCTCTCCTGTGTCCAATTCAGCGATGATTCTCTAGTGCAGCACCATGGCAATGTTTAGACAGAGCCGGACATAATTATCTTTTTGTGTACTTTAATAAAGAGACATCCGAGTGTTCAGATGACAGGGGCACACAGACTAAAAACTACCGTACAGTGATATTATCCCCTTCATTCAGTGTAATTAAAACATAAATAATTAAATGCCTCTAACTAATGTAACTGGTATGCAAATTTGATGATTTAGTGAGTTGAAGAAGACAGGCATATTTTGCCAAATGGGGACCATTTAAAGTTGACCTTTAGAAATGTTATTTTGAATGCAATGTGATGGTGCTGTTTAATTTGAAGAGGTACTTATCTCAAAGTCAACATCTTACTCCTGTTTTCCTGACGCACACTCAGTAACCATATATTAGCCAGTAGCTTGGCAACCACAAGGGTGGAGCCATACCAAATGGATATGTTTGCAATATGACAGGCCTCGTGTGCTCCTTACTGCTGACCCCGCCTGCCATTTTGTTTCTGTCCTGCGAAGGTGTCAGTGATAAACGCTACCTTGTCTCAGCAGGTGTCCCTGGATGGAGGGCCCTGCCGCACCGAGGAGGTCACCAACCCCACAGTGTTTCCCCCATTTATTTGAATAATGGGCCATTAGGACGGCTGGATATCCAATGTTAAAGTAGCTGTATGTGTCTCCTGGATAAAAGACATAATTACCTGAGAGAGGGAGGATGTGTTGGTGCACACTTTCCCTCAGCTGGGCTCCAGAATCAAAACATACCCTTACCATTAGGTGGCGACAGAGAGAGACGAAGAAGATGACAGACCTGCCAGGATTACATTTTGAGGGGGAAAAAAAGGAAAAAGAACTAAACAGAACTGTATATATGCAAACTAATGTTATCAGCAGTACTGAACCACAATGTCAAATTTTGAAAAGACACCCTCAGCATTTCACATGAATCTGATTTTTCACCGGCATATTTTAGGAGTTTGCAAAGTGTGGTTTTGTGAATTTCTGTCTTATGTAGTGAGTTCAGATGTCCCTACATTCTATTTTAAGTGCAAATACATTCTTTTCTAATCAGTTCACATGTATTCAAACTGCTGAGAGGAAAGCCATTCCCTACTCAGAAAAGAAGGTTTCTCCAAAAAACCCTAAACTAAAAAAAAAAAAAAAAAAAAAAAATCAGGAATCATCTTTTCAACAATTTTCTTGCCATTTCTGTTCTTATTGGCTTGCATAGTATCATGATGAACAGAGAGTGGGTAATTTGTAAACCTTTGGCTTGCAGAGAGATGGAGTTGTCCTTTTTGTTAGCATTGTGGCTCCTTCGTAATTCTAGTTCAAGAGAGACTTGCCATGCAGTCAATGGAAATGTGGATAGGAAATTTGAGTGGTATTTATAAGAACTAAAAAGATTGCCAATTAAAGAAGAGTTCTTTGTCATTTATTTGCCCTTGGGGTTTTTATTCCTCAATTGCGATCACCTTGTGAAAGCATCCTTTTAGCGCAAAGAATAGAAGCCTATTTTTGTGACCTCCTCTAATGCATTTTCATCCATCTTCACTGTCAAAAAAAGTTTTCACCTCTCCACAAAACATGTTAATTGCCATCGCAGGCCTAGTATAAAGAAATTATCTGCACGTTGATTATCTAAATATGTTGGCAACCCATCTGCAGAAAGCCATTGAAATTACTAAATTGTATTTTTTTCCTTTGCCTTTCAGTTTGGACACATTGTTAATCAAAAGGCTTCAGAAATGTGCAGATGGGTAATCCTTGTGTCTGCAAAGAGCAGCCTGGTTCAAGGTGAATGTTTCATGGCCCGTAGACCTTCTGTTTCTCTCCATTGTGTTGTTTAGGTTACATTTCCTGACAGGATGTTCGCTATATCCAAAAAAGGTGTTTCTTTCCTCATATAAACACACAGATAGAAACTCTGCTCGACACATTGAGGGAAGCCATGACGTTGTTTTCTAACTTCAGTTCTGTCCACCATCTGTGCTATTCGACTATCGATGCTTGTTCTAATGACATTTTAATGCAAAACTATTGAAAATCACAAACACATGGGGGGAAATGCATAAATACATGAGTCGTAACCTTGGGAAAATCATTAGGTTGTATGTTTGGTATGGCACTGCCACGGATACTTAATGCTGTGGAAAACTTTCATCATACATCACAGCAGGTCTAAGATGTCGTCAAAAATATAGGATAATTAAACTTTTTCCTGTTTTTTCAAATGATTATATATATATTTCATAGTATACATAAGTGTATATGTTAAGTCGGCATACTTTTTTGATGCTGCCATGACATATTTTTTCCCATGTTCTGTCCATGTAATTCTTTGTTTCCTCCTTCCATTCAGGCTTAAAGCCTCAAGTTTCTATGAAAATTTTGTTATGTTTAGACAATGAGAGTTTATTTACATAATGACAATAAAAAGTCTTGAGTTTTGAAATGTTTTTTTTTCTTCTTTTTTTTCTTTCATAATGCTGAGACACTCAGATTTGATGTTTTTTGTCATTTAAATCGACTTTACAGTACACTGCACAACTATATAGTGTACTTCATTATACTTTACTCCACTATACCCTGCTATACCCTACTCTAATGTACTCCTCAGTACTCTACAAGAATATACTCTACTGCCACATTCCGCTAGACTCCATTTTTTTATACTCTACTATCCTCTGCCCCACTTGACTACTAAACTCTGCTGTACTCCGCTATACTCCGTTATTCTATACTCCACCATTTTCTGCTATAGTCCACCATACTCAACCGTCTTGCACCATATACCATCACACAATACTACACTGCTGCAGTTATTAGGTTGATGGAGTAGATCTGAAAGATAAGAATGAAATAAATATTTCATGCTATTTTGCTATAATCTTCTTTCTTTCTTTGCATAAGTGGTAAGTGGTAAGTAAATAAATAAATATAAAGATTGATCCATTCAGTTTTTATTCTTGAGAAAAAAAATTTCAACAGTTTTCACACACCGCAAGATATTCACCGTAAGCCTTCATCCTGAAGTTGCTCACAGCGTCTATCGTTGCAGGGAAGTAACCTGCAGTATGCCAAGAGACTGCAGCATTGAAGGGGACATGAGTCCCCACTTGATATTCAGCTAATCTGTTAGTCAGGTTCTTAATGGAGGCTGACAGGGAAACTTCACTATGCATAAGCCGAAGCTCTCCGTATTCCTCTGAATCTGATTTTGTTTCCTATTCACGACAGTGTATCTCTGGAGATCACACATATTTTTAGGTAATAGTATTAAAACAGCCTCAACATGAATCTATTTACAGTTTTGTCCCCTTAGTAAAAATTTAAGGGTTCTCGAATAGTCTTGCAGAGTGTCATTACATACGGTCTTTCTCAGAAAAATACTTTTGTAAGAAATGGAGTGGCCTTGACAGATCTCTGCTCTAATTCAATATGTTTTTCATGCGACACTATTAAACTAAGATCTTCTGTTCCCATTCCACTGAAGAACTACTGTGAAGGTTGCAGACGATATTCTTACCAAGATTCAAAATCTTTGCTCCAAAGTTGAAAACAAGGCAGGGACATATACATCTCACATGATCTGTCCTTGACTCTTAACCTGAGTTATTATTTTAAAAGATGCAGGACATCTTGGAAGACCACAGAAACCAAACTATTACTCTCAATGTAAAGTCAAAGAGGTATTGCCCAGCTACCTTGAGAAACTGTCACAGTCTATCCATTTTTGGCACAGCTCTCTTCAGTCTTGGGCTTTATTTACCACTTGATTTAGTTCTCCACCTGTTTCAAAGTCCTCTTCAGTGATTGTTCAGGTGGTCATAGCGGTGATTTGATCCTGCTCCTCAGCTTTCACCTTGGAAGATGGCTATTGTCCCCAATGTTGGAGGTGACCCTGTCAGGTGACCTTCTTGATTATCACAGAGAACCATATAATGCACCTTCCACATATCTGGCTATTGAACAAGAAAGGTCCCTCGCGACCACATATTTGGTCCCCATTTTATAATTTGTTTGCAGCAATGCACAGCTCTCATGTGTGAAGGATAATGTCAGCTCCTATACTTATGTCCCTGTCACATAAAAGTGACTACCATTCAATACATGTCTTTTCTGTTAGAAAATGACACACAATATAAGAGAAATGTTTGATTCAATCAATTTTTCATTATTATTTCGAGCTTGCCGCTTGGAAAGCATCTTGACTGGAATTTGTTTATTATCCACATGCCTGGTTGAACTGCTGAGAGAACATATCAGTTGAGTCCGTTTTCCTTTTCAGCCCCCTGTCACAGGATTTACAAACCAGGTATGTGGTTCTCCATTTAATGGCAAACACTCTGCAAATGGTTGGAAAAGAGGTATGCAAGCTTTGAGTTATTTTTATTTACTGCAAAATCTGCAACCTATAGACCCGATATTCTAATGTAAATACCAAACACCTCACAGTTCCCAAGGAACTTAATTCACTCTCAGTTCAGTGAACAACTTTGTCCCTGTTCGTGGCCTCCTATCTCTTCTTCCCTGAAGGTATACATAGCAGAGGGAAAACATCACTACCAATCACCACACTCCACACAGAGATCCTCAAATCCACATAGTTGTCATTTGGGAAATGGTAATATGCACTGGAGCTTTGGACTTTTTTTTCTTTTTTGGAAACAACTCATCTTCTCTGTTTAGCTCCACATCTCTTTTAGAGCTAAAACCAGCCATTCACACATCTTAACCCTGAGTGGTTGGTGATCTAATGCTAAACCTCTCTAAGTGCATGTATTGGTAAAGAAAGAAAAAATTGCTAATCCTTTCAACATGATAGAACTGGTGATCATCATGTGTGCGTCTCCGGCGTACAAGTGAGCCCTCAGGTTTAATTAAACTTTTTTTTAAGTGTATCTCCCATGAAAATCAACCTGGTCTCCTTGGCATTTGTGTGTCGAGAAGCTCTCCCCTCTTTTCGTTTCCCTCGAGTGGCTGATACATCAAAACTTGAACTGATTGATTTCAGAATGCCATGCCATCAGTGTCCTTACACAGCTATTAGCTATATTTGAAGTATCTTAGTCATCAAGCTTTGGGCCAGGGATTGATAATTGCTTGACCGACAGGGCCCATCTTACCCATCGTTTTTCAGGACATCTTGTATTTAGCACCCAGAGCACTTGTGGCAAATCTCAAACAGCACAAGTGTATTCACAGAGCGGCTGAGTGAAGAGCTTTTTCTCATCCGTGTGAACCCCATGAATACATTCCAACTCTAACTAACTACTTCGCCTTAAAGTGGAATTTCAAATGAGGTGTGAGGCCAATTTATTTATTTGTATTCTCAGCGACTTAGTGATACCCTTGAACACACTGATGGCAAGGAGGATAATCTCCGTCTTTCATCAGCAAAGTGGCCCTGCAGAAAAAAAAACATCAGCAATGCATTCACTATTGATTGATGGTTGTTCCTGAGATACTAGGCAACACCATTATTATCATACGTAGATTCCAGACTGCCCACAATGAAATAATTTTCTTGATTTAAGTTACACCCCCCCCAGGTGTCATAATACCTCAACACTGCTTTCTTCCTCAACAATTACCGGCATCCCCTGTCATCATCTTCACATCAGCCAGATTGTAACCTTTGATGTGGGAAAGGGAAGTACAGAAAACGGAAAGGTTGGATGTAAAACTGCAGCCACTATACATGCAACAGGTGGAAATGGCAGTGCTGAAATGATTGGAAACGTTTTTAAGAAAACTGCAATGAAAAAAATGACAATAAAATAAAATAAAGGTAGTAACGTAGCCGCTTTTTATTATCCTGTTTTACACTTTGTGGTGTAAAAACACACACTCCCCGTGTTGTTTATTTAAATGCATTAACTACTGCTGATGAGATATGTCGTCACGCAATATTGCACAAATATTTTTATGCCATAAAACATGCGATTCAATTGTTAAATAGCTGGCGATAGATCAGTCAAGTACAATTTCTTTAACAATCAGCTGTGGCGTTAACCTTGTCAGAGTTCCGTCTCAATGTATATCGGTATTTCATAAAAGGTATCGAAAGGAAAATATACTGTGAGTATTTTTTGCAGGATGGATATGCGGAATTTTTTTGCTCCAATTCACACTCGGTGATTTTCGGAGTCGGCATTATTTTGACATTTCTCCTATCAGCGGCTGGCGCGGGTATTTTCAACGCCGACACACGCGCGTCCGTGAAGTAAACACCAAGCGCCGGGGAGATCCCTCGCCGCGCGGGAGACGCACGGGTCTCTTACGGTCGTGAATTGCCATGACCTTGGTTATCAATCATTGCATCCGGGTATCTAATGTAAACGCGGATAACATGCCACATCTGCTCTCTGCGCGGCGTTGCCTCTTGGTTACCAAGCGATTTATTATGAGCGATGAATAGTAGGATGCGGTGCGAAAGATCAACCAGGAAGCTGTTTTATATAGGCTTACAATTATGTCCCCTTTCTTCTGACATTATCTGTCTCAGACATTCTGAATACGTCGCATGGATCAGTGTGCCAAAAAATAGGAGCGCAAAAAAGGTTAAACCCCGTTCACGAAGGGCTCTGTTTGCGCTCAAGTCCAATTTATTGCTGATGGACATATGGCCAATATTTTGTCTAACGTCACTGCAAGGGAAAACAAACATCGTGCAATGTTAGCGAGTCAGCAGTGGCAGAAGCACTTGGCCAGCTATGCAAACGCTCTTGGACAATATGAGAAGAGGAGCCACTTGCTTTCTGGGTATATAAGCCACATCAGGCTTATCTTTCCACGCACTCCTGACTCCCATTTGGAGAATTTTCATTTACTCTTCGCGCTGCCTTGACGCTGGCAAACCACCCATTCGTCCATCCATCCATCCATCCATGCACCCCCAACCCCCCTCCCACATCGAGGTCTAGGTAAGCGCACCGCACGCTTCTCTCATTCCGCATGCAAGATTGTCCACTTTTAATTGCCTTGCACCTCACACACACACACACACACACACACACACACACACACACACACACACACACACACAGACTGGGTGCGTGCGTGCGTGCGTGTCGCCGTTGGTTTGTGCGGCGCATCCGAACACGTCTTGGTCCTCAGAAATCTACATCATCTGCTTTTTCGGTTGTACATTTCTGAACTCAGTTCATGTCTGCAAGGCCGAGGACGTGATGTTTCTGCCGATTTGTACACGTGGTTTGACTTTCGTTAAATTTGACTTGACCCGGTCAAATTTGACTTGAAATAATCACAATCATATGAATACAGCCCAACTTGTCATATGATATTGTCAATAAATGATAACGAACGCAGCTATTCACCGAGTGATAACGAAAAATCTTAGACATCATCAATAATATCAAGAAAATGACCCGGTGCCCCGTTGCCTCATCGGCCGTTATCCTAAATTGAAACAACATATTTTTCTTATCGCATTGGATTTTAATAACTGATAAAGGTGTATGTTTTTCTCCTGCGACGGGAGTTTTGAAAAAAATACTCACTTGTCGTTATAAATGCCCTTGTTTTCGTTTTACCGTGACACTATTGGTTCATTACGTGCGGTCTAATTGGGCGCCGGTTATCATCACCCCCTGTTGTTTCCTAAATGTGCCGGTAGAGACCGCTAGAGCTCTACAGATGTCAACAGCTGTTCACCTTGTTTATTACACGCGCATCCAGCCCGCCTGGCAAAAGTATGACAAGTTGTCTCCACGCGTGACATCTCGAGAGGGACAGATCGAATTTCCCCGGCGTCGATGTTTTATTTATTTCATTATTTTTACGATGTATATTGGCATTTAAATTTCTACACTCGTCCGTGCGCTGAGAAAATACGCGCACGCGCGCACGCACACGTCGCCCTTCTCCGCCAGTGTCACCGCGATAGTGGATTGGGAAGTGATTAAAAAATAATAAATCCCCCCCTCCGTTTTTAAAAACAATTTGTCTTACGCGCGCTCACACGCACACATATAATAAAATGATGAAGGCGACCGGCATATCGTGGCATGAAATTCACCGTTACAAATTACTGGCGGTTAAACAAATGGAAGTGCCCTCCCCACCCCCCGGGACACGGTTACACTGCTTATAATCTCCCCGTGACATGTTTAATAATTAGAGGAAAGGAGACGAATAAAGACTTTTCCCGAAGGCAAAAAAGTGGGCGAATTTCTGGGAAAAATAAAAAGGGGTAGGGGGACACACAAAATCATTTCTTGCCTGAAGCCATGTGTCCTCGGGCCACGGCTTAACTCCCCCGCCCTCCCCCTCCATAAATAAACCGGACCCGGCTTTACCTGCACATTATATTTAGTCTTTTAATCATAGGAGGATGAAATCGGTGTTGTCACTCGGGACATTTATCGTGGGTGCCCCGGGCGGGCGGGGTTACATTTATCAAAGACCGACTCCCCGCCCGGGGCTCCCGAACACGCTGAAATTCAGCGATTAAAAGGGAGGCAATGATCAACATTATTATTATGGATCCTCCCGCGGCATTCTTATTTGTGCGTTCAATCGAAAGATTTATTTAATCAAGAATATAAACCTCTTTCTTCACTTATTCGGGAACAATCGTGGGCATGAATTTTAGGAGAGAATTATAATTAATATAACGGGGGGCCGTTTTTGAAGGGAGTGAGGATGGGGTGGGCTGAGGGGGCTTCATCAGAAAAATTAATTGTTTTTGGATGAGTCCATTCTGCTGAACGTTTGATTGCAGAGCTGAGTTTTAATAATGAGCCAGTCGGCTCCGTTGCTTATAATAATACAATGGGTGGCGAAGCTGGTGATAGCATAATTATGGCAATGATTATACAAAAAAGAAAAGAAAAGGTTGATCGAGCGGGTTTAGGAGGGAATGAACCAGAAAGAATAAGACTACAGCCGATTCGAGTCGGATTCGGACCCGCGATCCCCAGTTTCGTCCTTTTCGTCTCGGTGATGCACGGGGAAGCGCGGAGGCCCTTTCCCCCCTTTTCACACACAGAAAACACACACAGAAAACACACGTACACACACACACACACACACACGCGCACACACACACACACACACACACACACACACACACACACACACACACACACACACACACACACACACACACACTGAAGACCGAGGATGACCTGTCAGAAATACGTCTAAAAAGTGCTGAAATGTCGCAACTCCAGTTTTGATCCACGCAGGATAGTGGATATGTATTTTCCCCATTTCCTTTTCTTCACAATAAAGTGCAGAAATTCCAAGAATAATAGCTGCGATTAAGAAAACGAATATCCCATGGACCACTTTCTTAAAACCATCCCTTTTTTTATTCGAAACGAATTTGTGTGAAATCATGCCGAAGACGGTGGCTCAGGGGGGTTTTCCGGTTTCAATCGAGTTGGGCGAAAGCGCACGCGGCCGCCGCGGTGCATTCACTGAACAAGCTGTCTGTTTGAACTACCTGTGAAGGTAAACAGGTAAACACAGACCGATAGGCAGGTGGAGTTAGTCCGCTCATGCTGAAAACTCGTACCGCGTCTCGCCGAAAGCTCCACGCGGCTTATCAAACCCACTCCCCCACGGAAAAAAAAAAAATCCAGCCACATACTGCAAGCACCGTGCGCTCCCCCTGCTTCGTCGCCAAACCGACGGTGACCCCCCCCCCC
>CAAKHD010014076.1:319971-330135 GCA_901007705.1 Fistularia tabacaria
AATGGGTGGAGAAAAGTTTCAGGGGTTCTTTGTGATAGAAGAATTTCATCTAGAATGAAAGGAAAGGTTTACAAAACAGTGGTGAGACCAGTGATGCTGTATGGTTTGGAGACAGTGGCACTGAACAAAAGACAGGAGGCAGAGCTGGAGGTAGCAGAGATGAAGATGTTGAGGTTCTCTTTAGGAGTGACGAGGATGGATAGGATCAGAAATGAGTCCATCAGGGGGACAGCACATGTTCGATGTTTTGGAGAGAAGGTCAGAGAAGCCAGACTGAGATGGTTCGGTCATGTACAGAGGAGGGATAGGGACTATATAGGTAGACGGATGCTGGAATTGGAGATGCCAGGCAGGAGGTCCAGAGGAAGACCGAAGAGCAGATTTATGGACGTAATGAGAGAGGATATGAAGGTAGTTGGTGTAAGAGAGGAGGATACAGAGAATAGGGTTAGATGGAGGAAGTTGATTCGCTGTGGCGACCCCTGAAAGGGAAAAGCCGAAAGGAAAAGAAGACGAAGAAGAAGAAGCACCATTCACTAAATCCCATGTAATTATTTATTAATAACAATGACAAGAGTGTAACAGGTTGTGTTTTTTATTGAAGTGGTTGTGGCAAGACCACTGCAGGATCTTTTTGAAGAAGTCTTTTATTGTTGATGGTAGAGAACAGGTGTAGTTGAAACAGGCAAAGAGTGAGTTACCTAGCAAGCCAGAAGTCCAAGCGTTTAAACTGACAAGGAGCAGATTAAGCAGGAGATCATGGCAAGGAAAAGCTGGAAGGTCTCACTGCCCAGGAAAAAAGGCGCTGCAGGAGATGCTGCTAAACAAACCAATACTGTAGTACTGCTGAGCTGGTTAAAACAAATTGGTAAGTGGATGAGCTTGAGGCTTGTGTCTTTATCCTGGTCCTGAGTGCAAGTGAGCAGACACAGGTGAGTGCAATGACTGAGGGAGGAGGACAGAGCAGTGGAAAAGTCGAGTCCAGTTTATAGTCTGCGGACTGTGATATGCATGGTGTGTGTATAACTCATGCCACTTCTAGTTTGATCAAAGACTTCAGTTTTAAGTGCTGCTGTTGAACACTACTCCTACTACAACTGTAGTTGTAGTGACTGTGATCAAATATATACAATGTAAACAGTATACAGTATATATATATATATATATATGTGCATGTATGTGTGTGTTTGTGTGTGCGTGTGTGTGTGTGAGTGTGTGTGTGCGTGCGTGTGTGTGTGTGTGTGTGTGTGTGTGTGTGTGTGTGTGTGTGTGTGTGTGTGTGTGTGTGTGTATAATAAAATTTCTCAAGAATGTTTTGTGCATTTTCCTCTTGGTTGCGTCGCAGTCGTGAAGGAATCTCTCCCCCCTTTTTTCTGGCTCCTGCACACATGGCTGGATGGCTGGATGGAGTAGAGAGGAGGAACAGCCTGCATAATTTTTGCACAAAATTTCACGATGGTTTCAAAGAAATAGACCAGTCAAGCGTTTCAAGTGGTGGAGCAGCGAGAGGGCAGTATTGTGGAAGAGAGCATGTCGTATAATGATCAGGCAGACAAGATGGCTTCAAGCGTCCTCAGGGATGGCCAGACGTGGAGAGCTGACATCCCTCCAAAGGAGAATAACCACTGAAACAAGACAAAACAAAACCAACAAACAGGAGAGCTGTTAGCCTCAGACAGCTGAGTTATTACCATACCACAGCAGAAAGCAAGATGCTCAGCAAAAAACATGCGGATGCAGAGACAAAGAGATTTAAATGCTTTGGGAAATGTCCTAAATATGTCAGCAGTGGTTTTAATTGGATTGCATATTTTCTTCTTGTTAGTTCTGTGGCTTCTATCAGTTCCATTAATTCACAACAATCAAGCTTAAAAAAAAAATTGATTACTAAATTGAAGGGTAAACTTCTGACACAGGTTCCCAAATTTAGAGGAACAATGTCTTGATTAATGTGAAATGGAAGGTATAAGGGGAAAACTAAAGTTATAAAAAAACAAAACAATACATGTTACTATATGGTTTTACACATTTTTAGAATATAATATTAGAGTTAGCCTCTGGGGAAAGACGACAAATATGATCTAAATACACTTTGATTTGTGTAAACTGGCACATGGCTGCGAACAGCTACATTTTGTTCAATTAGCTCACGCATGGGGCCACATGTCTCCGCTGTATCTGCGACGCACGAAGCCCATAACAGAGCAGAAAAAAAGCCTGCTATCAATACATTGCCGTTTACAGGCTTATAAATACGGAATCCTTTAGCAGTCAGTAATCGCCACTTACAGGCAAGGCTATGACCATAAGTGCTATCCTAAAATCCTAAAGAAACTGAGTTAATTCATTTGTGTTACGTGATGCCTTTACAATCCATATAATGTAATGACCTTTATGTGATTGCCTGCACATTCGTCATTAGTTTTGTGTCTGTGTGTGTTCAAGATTCAAAGTGTTTATTGTGTTATGCACACTCTGAAAATGCATTTCCCTATCCAATACAATTATTCCTGTCCACAGTGAATCCAGATAGGTAGCAAAAAAAAAACCCACAAAATAAATAATTCTATTCTTGCAATGAGATGTGAACAGTGTGTGTGTGTATGCATATGAGTGTAGTGAGCAAAGACAACTTTATCGTTACAAAGGGCTGGTAAAACATAAAAAGTATATGAAGTGAGCTTGGTTCAAAGCAGTGTTCTGGTGCAATTTGGAATTTTTCCGAGATTCAAAAGAATAAAATGCACTATGGAAATTTGTCTGTGTTGATAAACTGTAATTCAAGGCCAACAGCTCAACAAAAACTGTGCCTTCAACAACTCAATTTAAATAACATACAAGTGTGTATGCAAAAACAATTTTTGAACAAGGAACTAAATCAATTAAAACACACAAAGAAAATGAGCATAATATTCAGAGAGAATATGCATAAATACAGGAGATATTATAGTAGATGTCCCCTGGACACCGAAACGTAAGATCTTTCTTTTTGAAAAAAGTTGAAGAAAAAAATATTAATGGCAATTCATTTTTATTTCTTTTTTGTGCTCTTTTAAAAAAATAAAATCGGGTGTTCACTTATTAACTTTATCACTTAAATCACAGTTGCTAAACTATAAAAACATCAAATCAAACCTGGTGCAACTTAAATGCATGCATAGAATATTTGCAGTTGTAATTTTCAATTCTATCAGATAAAAATGCACAGCATAAAAACAACCCTTCATGATACACTAATGTTGCTTTGCAGTTAACTTTTACTGTTGTTTCACAGATGGCCTCTAAAAAGGTTTTGCAGTAAATCTTCTCATAATACTTGCAGAAAAAGAAGGGGTTGTCTCATTTGCTATGGGAGTTATTGTTGACCTTTATAATTAAAAAAATATTGTAGTTCGGGCTTATAGTGGCAATGCCATCTCAAGTAATGCCAATTAAGATATTTTGAATCAATACTGGCAGTTAGTTGTCATTGTATTGTATTTTGAAAAGGAACTTAATGTTGAGAAAACCTACCATTCACAAATAATGCCGTGATATTTAATTTACGTGTCCTGTGGATTACTTGGATGAATAGAAATCACAAAAATAGCAGAACATAAATATGAAGTTAGTTTTGCATCATATAATTTTCTACTATAATGAAGAATTGCATTTGGACTATAAAGCACAAAAGTCAACTGGACAGAGATAGTTACATTTTATTTCTTTTTTCTTTTTTCAAAGTCCCTTTTGGTAAATTCTATCCTCATAAATACCTTATCTAGCATGAAACCGTATTCAACAAACTCAATGCCGTACTCTATTTTCAGAAAGAAAAAGCAAGCTTTTATTCATAACTTTCTAAAGAACAGCTTTGACTTGATAATCTGAATTGGAGCACAAGATATGTGCTCGCATCTGTCAGAATGAATACATTCTGAATTTAAAGTAGTTTTGTGGTGCGTTTCTGTGGATTGATCTAAATAATAGTAGGCTATCAGGTGGCCTACTGAATAAAAGCACCCTAAAGTGGCTGCAAGGCTACAAACAGACAGGTATAAATATGCAGCTTCGATTCACATTCACGCAGTTGAATTGTGTGACCATTTAAAAGTTTCCCCATCTCGAGCTGCCACACTCAAAGTGCTTTGAAACTTTTACAAGACGCATCTCTTGACCGCTTAAATGAAAACACGAACTACAAAAACGTTTTTTTTTGTATAATTGGACATCAGGAAACACTTGACATAGATTGCAGCTATTTGCACATATTTCAGTGGTAATACCAGGTGTTTGATTATGATTTCTTCCATCCACCGTGCATTACAGTGTCTAACATTTTGGTATGGGTGTATTGGTCCTTACTGGCTCTGCAACCACAATAATTCCCCTGCAGAACAATGGTGTTCCAGAGGCCAAAAATAGAAAGAGACATATGTCATGTGCAGTAAAAAAATAAAGTCATAGAGCTAAAGAGACTAGAAATGGTAAAAAAAAGGTTATGCTTTTGAAATTACTTTTCACAAATCCTTTATTTAATTAGGAAAAAACAAACAAAGAAAAAAAAACAGTCAAAAAAAAACCAAACAGCATGAAAAATTATGTCAAAGAGAGTGAAAGAAAGGAAATATATGATTCAGTTTTAGGAAAAAAAATAGAAATGATTTTTTACTTAGCATACGCACATGCGCTTTGTAATGCAGGGCCCTGAAAATTTTGGCTCCATGACAAAGTGAACAAAAAGAAAATCATCAATAAATCCAAAACTTTAGTGGGCCACTCTCCCAAGAACAGATTAAAAAGCTTTCGTCTTATCACAACAATCAGGTGCCAGGGGGCTACTGGGCGAATAGAAATGCTGGCATGCATTTTGCCATAGTGGTTGACAGCAAGTCTGAGTCAGGACCCTCCTCTTTAAAGCTTTGTTTATTCACCCTCTCTGCTGCCACGGTCCATGCAGCAGAGAGATGAACACACCAGGTAAGCCTGGAACCGATCACCCTGTCTGAGTATCCGCTTTGTCCTGTCATGCAAATGGTGCAAATGGAACAAATGCTTATCTGCAACCTTCTTTTTTTTCTTTGTAAAGTGTTGCAACAAAGGAGAGCAGCTGCGCAAAAATACTGCCACTTGAAACAACACAGACGACAACAGAACTCACCGTGCCCTGACCACCAATTTCCCACAAACAAAATGTTTCACACAGATAACTTGAAGGAATCGGCTGAAAATGTTTAATTTTTCAAACCTTGATGCTGGTGCACTGACTATATGTGCTTACGTATTCGTTGGACATGATCATTAGATGTGAAGCAAATATTGACTGAAATTTTTCTAAATTAATGTGGATAAAGTTATTTGAATGAAAATTAGACTGGCCAGTGTGTCAAAAGAGAATCATGAGTTTGTGAAGCGCGACACAAGGGTTTGCAGCTGCACGGATGATACGATTGTAGCCAAGACCTCAACTTTTTTTTAATCAAGGACACCAGCATCCTCTCACGAAAGGGTAAATAATCTGGAGTGCACATCACCGAGTAGTCAATTAGTGACCTAGGCTAGAGCTTACTCTTATCATTGTAGGTTGGTTAACTGAATTTAACTTTATTTTCTTGGATACAATTTAACAACAAGTTTTAGTAGCTTTAAATCAATTTTAAAGCTAAAAACTATAGTAAATTTTAGTATGTTTATCTTATGTAATTTCAATTTTTCTTGAGATTTGAATGGATTCTATAAGTATAGCTTTGGGTTGCTTTTTAATTGTTTCAGTAAAATTCAATCAAAAGAACATTGCCATAGCAAGTAAAAAGGTGAATTAAAAGTATGGCTTTACTTTATTTTGGCAAATGAGCAAACTTTGCAATAAATCTGTAAAACTGATGATTTACGGAGGGGAAAAAAAATGTTTTCTTCACATGCAATGTTCACAAGGCATCCCATGCTGACAACTGTGCAGTCATCATCGTCTTATTATAAACTTAATACCAACTTAATCAAGTAAATGAAGTGCAACGAATCCAGAATAACTTCTATACTAAGATTTTATTGGAGCATTTAGATTTCCCCAGCACTCAATTTATTTTCTTTCTCTTCCCCTAACATGTCAGATTACGGACACCGTCCCCATAAAAGCCCACGTTGGGGTTTTTTTTGGCGCCCTATTAGCATCATTTCGTCCATCGAGCAACATTAATTGTGAATGAATGCAAACTCCTGCGGAAGAATACGGTTCTCAAGAGGCTCGTCATATACTTTCTCCACTTGGGAGGACCTCTAACCTACTTAGCCTAGGAACCGCACCGTTTCAAGTAGCGCAGCTGAATGATGCGCACCTGCCCGCTTCTTCTCCTGCTTCTTCTTTTTTTTAACTCTCACACTGCTCGGTTGTTTGAGAGGAGAGCGAAAGTATGTGATCTAAATTGTTCTAACAGCAGATGTGGAAGAAAATTTTCAGCCAATAGACGGACGGGAATTTCCAGATGTGATTTCCAAGGATGAGATTAAGGACAAATATAACTACAAAAACAAAAGTTTGAAGTGAGGGTTCGAGCCATCCATCAGGGCACTAAACAAACGAGTTTCGTGTCGTGCGTAAAAGGTGCCCCAATTAATCCTTCAAATAGTTTGCGCAAATGTACGCATCCGTTGATCTACCTTAAATCGATCATGTCGAAATTACAAATAGTTCTGAAAATATTCACATTTTTTCGCAGGAACCGGACGACTTAACTTACATTAAGGCGCCGTTCGAATGGAATAAAAACAGTAATTGTCCTGTCACTGTGTCGGTGTTTCTTTTCCAGTTCGTTATCTAAAATCAACGACTTCTTCAATCCGACGTCTTCGCGTAAAATCTGCTTTTATCAAAGCCGTCAGACGCAGGATGGTGGTTTTAATCCGATCTATTCTCTCGATTTTTTTAATTGACAGGCTCGACGGGACGGCGTTCTGAAATCTAATCCTCGCTAACATCATAACAGAGGATTAAGGGAGGCCGAGAAAAGAGCGACGAAGGGTGCACATCTTGGGTAAATTACGCATGACCTGCGCAAAGTAGCCTGGACGTGCTGACCTTTTTACACTGTCTATCTTATGGAGTTTATGATCAATCTAAAACGTGAAACAGTGTGCGCCCCTCCCAAATTTAGAGAATTAACAAGACAGCAATTGCATAGTCTCACCACGTTTCAATACCCGGATTAACGTTAGGATTTTACCGATCCAAAACAAACTAAAGTCAAATTCGGTGTAATGTTTTGAGGATGAAATTTGGAGCGGTCTGTGGCTCATATGTCGGGTCAGGACCCCGGGCCCTCCGGCGTCTCTCCACGTCTCTCAGGGCATTGAACCAACAATAATGGAGAAAGGTACTTCAGGCTCTTTTGGTCTGAGCTGGGAAGGGGGGAGGGGGAGGGGGGACTCCAGAAAAGATTGTCTACACAAAAGAAAATATATCAAACAATTGCTCGTATTCTCCCATCACCGACTATGAAAATATACGCCGGCTTGCGCCTAAAAAATAAAAAAATCGTTGGACATTTCCTTTAAACGTGTTTATTTCGAGGCCAAAACTGTATGCGTGTGTTGTCATGAAGGCACCACTCGGCAACGTTCGGATAAAATAAATGATCAAAGATTGATCGAAGTCGGAAAAAAATAATGTTTGATCATGACATTGTTCTTTAAAATAATCGGTTAGATTTTTTTAATGTTTGCAAAGGGTTCTAAAGTTTGAAAAAGACAAGGCGCCTATTTACAAAATAGCAACATAAAAAAATCAATAAAAACAACTGTTTAAGACATAAGAGGAAAATGCGTTTCTTCACAATGTTGACACCAAAACACCACTTTTACTCCTGTCTTTGGCAAAAAAAGATGAGCATACATCAATTTAAATTCTATACTGGGTTACTTTATTAACATGTAACCCTTGAATGAGACGATCATACTTTCCCATTCTAATAACAAAAATATTAACCAAAGTATTAACAAGGCATTGTTTTAAAAAATATGCAGAATTGATCCACAAACCTCGACCGGGTCGTAGTTCCGGCGTCTCCGTTCCTTCTAAATCGTCCGCCTTTGCCAAGTTAAGATGCAAACCGTGAACTTAAATTGACCGGTACGTCTACCGGAGGAACCGTTGAGCCGCGCACGCCTCCGCCAGCTCAAGTTTTTTTTTTTTTTATGGGATCCTAATGTGGAGGGGGGTCTGCGGACCGGGGTCCTGCTCTCTGACTTGGTAATCCACGAGGTTGAGAGGTTTGCCTCATTTACATAACGTTAGTGGCCCGAGATGAGGCCTATGCGCCCCCCACCCCGCACCCCCATTCGCGCCTCCTCTAGGAAGGGTGCCGTAGGTGTAAAAGCAAAACACATGATAAAACAGGTGATGGCTTTATTGTTAATGCTCGGAGGGGTAATATAATCTCATTTCAATCTCCTATGAGAACTCAGATTATTGACATGCCCAGCTGACTTTTATTGGCGTTACTTTTGGTGTTTTATTTCCACGACAGCAACAACAACAGTAACGGCCGCAGCAGCACGATCAACAGAACCGCCAACAATAAGAACCACTTCACGTTATATCCGCTGCGGAGTGCAGGCATCTGGGGTTGGGGGTGGGGAGGGATGGCTGCTTGGGTGTGTGTGTGTGTGTTTTAGAGGGGTGGGGAGCAGAAGAAATTCGGCTGCATACGAACAATGGTTTATTACAATCAGGGCCATCATCCGAACCGGAGATTTGCGTCCTCGATATGTTGCTATAATTGATGGCTGACCATGTCACATCTTCATTTGCTCAATTAGGCCGGGCAGCTACTTGCTGCTGACACGCCAAGCTAAATTACATTAGTGGCTCCGCGCACACGAGTGTTTTTTTTTTTTTTTTTTTGGTGTCTCACCCTCAGCGAAGGAATACGCGACTCGTGTGTGGGCTGAGAGAAAGAAAAAAAAGAAAGAAAAAAAGAAATAACCCTCTGACAGGAAGAACACCTGCTCCGTTTTGTTGTTACTGTTGGTTGTGATACAGTAAGAATCACTCACACACAAACATACATCAATACCTGACCGAGATTATTGGAACTCACATATATGTCATATAGTTATATACGCCACTATGAACACACAATTAAGTGAGGTAGTGTTTATGATAGCCCTGTCTTTTTACTTGTTTTTTTTTTTTTTTTGGTGTGTGTGTGTCATCTCCTTCCTCTGATTCTTACCCCCCTACCCCTTGGCGCCAGTCAGTTTGTTTAGAGATTACAATGTCAGGTCAAGACCGTGAAGTGTCATTGGCCGATGTTGAGCGTTCGAGGCTTATGTCTCCGAATCGCAATAAAAACCCGTTCATTTGTTTTCCTTACGGAAAGCTTAGTTTGGTCTTTATTTTATGAAAATATATCAATACAGGATGCGGACTGCTGTGCGTGGATCATAGTCGCGTGTTGATGATATACTCACATGTCGGATCCCTGCTACCATCCCCTTTCAGCATTTTGTCATTTTCAGTTTATTTGGGGCTTGTCCCTCTCTGGCGGAGCAAAATGAGGCTTAAGAAGGATACATGAGCTGGTCATACAACTTCATTGTGCCTCTTTGATGATACTCGGCGGCCCTTGTATTTGTTAAAGTGCTCTCAAAGTTTCTAGAAAAAAGTGGAATTCCCTCCTGACGCAAAATAGTCATATGTGGCAGATCAGCTGATGTGCAGAACATAATGATGGGCTGTTCTTACCTGAATAGGCTGTAGTTATCAGAAAGGAAAGAATAAAAAGTGTAACTTTTATTCATATGCGCAAGTGAGCATGAGGCAAAGTTTATTTTCGTGAATTATTTCCCTAAAATGTCAATGACTATTGTTTGCTGGTTTAGGAGCTTCGCTCCGCCCCCCTGTGTTTGTCATAAACCTGGCTCCTGGCTCCAATAAACCCGGGCTAAGAGCGCCCAGGGCTCGCCTCCTTCTCCAAGGCGATCAATAGGATCTCAGGCGCAGTACAAGCACTCTCTTACGTAGACATCAACCAAGGAGAGAGCCGATACAACAACACGGTTGCACTGCTCCAACGCCAAAAAAAAAAAAAAAAAAAAAAAAAAAAAAAAAAAAAAAAAACGCACTTTTAAAAAACTACGGTAAACAAAAAAAACAAAACACCTATTTTACTAAGCTAAATCGCCCAC
>CAAKHD010014076.1:336670-419686 GCA_901007705.1 Fistularia tabacaria
GGAGGGGGGGTGGGGGTGGGGGGGGGGGGGGGGGGGGGGGGGGGGGGGGGGGGGGGGGGGGGGCATTAAAACAAGCGGCTTGGCACGCACTACAGTGCAACCTGTAAGGATAACACTATTACATACCCTGGAACACAATAGTCGAGGAAATGTGCACTCTGGACACCATGGATCTTTGTCATCCTGCTGCCCATTTGAACCCGCGACATGAATCCCCCCCCCCTCCCCGCACCCCATCGTGCACGTTGCTAAATAACGAGGATTTCAAAGGTATATGAAGCGGCGCTTTTCATTTAAAGGAAGCTATCTGGGTTTTATTGCCTTAAAGGAGATCCAGATTAGATTCGCCACAGTGGCAATATTAAAGAGAAAGGCAGTGATGGAGGGAGGCGGGAAGAAAGGGAGGGAGGGAGACGCAGAGGAGGTCTGGACGAGGAGAGTTATTGCGCCGAGCTACCACTAGATAGAAGCAGAGTACTTTGTGTGGCGCAGAGCTGCTTTCAACTGAAACTTCATCTATTTCCTCCGCTGGAGGTGGGAAGAAAAAATCCCTCTGTTGTCGTAAACTTTCCTGAAATTAGTTTTCTGACGATCATGACCGCGCCTGGAAGTACGCTGGTGCTGGCGTATTTGAGGATGCCGGAGAGAATAAGAATATTACAACCGCCGAGAGATGAAACTACAACCATGCGGTCACCTCGGGGAGAGAGAGAGAGAGACAGAGAGAGAGAGACGCCACGGCGTGGCGCAATGGGATAGGGGGACAAAACGGAGCAGATTATTTCACTTCAGTGAAAATGAACAATGGAGCCGAAGTGAGGTTTCAGGAACACAAAAAAGTCTCAGCTCGGTTACCAACAAAGAAAAGTAGAAAAGTGAGACAAAACCAAACAGGAGTCTAGCTGGAAGTAAGACAAAAAAAAAAAAATACGGGCCTGCGTATATATGTAAAGTAAACACCTGGAACATCTGCGTCTCTGTGCGCTTGTTTTGTAACATGAGTTAAATCTGACAGGAAATGACTAATAATGTTGGAACAGTGAAGGATTAAATCAGAAGAAAATACAGAATGAACTGAAAAGGGTATCACATGATGCGAGAGAGAGAGACTTCCGTTATCTGCACCGGCTCGGTCCGGCATTTGCAGACTTGTACCTGCAGGGGGTCTCCTTGGGCCAGAATGATGCTCCAACAGATGGGTGGAGAGATGCAGCACATGATGAGGGAGACGTCTTTATCCGCAGGAGTTTTGACCATTTAATGAGAGCAGATTGGAAAAAATACATGCACACACAGTAAGCATCTAATACGTATGCAAATAACATTCAGCCAATAATTTTTCAATATATGCTCCAATGTTTACATGTTTGCAGGAGGACAGATCTGGACACGGATGAAACATAAATTTCTTTTTATTTCAAAGCTGTTCTCTCCTCCTGGAGACATGAGCTGTGGATGGATGTATCTGTGCATGTACGCTGAGGAGGGGTGTTCCAATCAGAGCATATTGTAATTTGTGAACTGGAGTCAATCCACAAGTTGACTCCGTGGGGCTCAGGCGTCAGTGGAGTCCTGACCAGATCAGCATCCCAGTGGCTTCAAGAAGGACCTGATGAGACGCACCTGAATAGAAGAATTACAAGATCTGCAGCTTGACCAGTTTTCTGCTGAGCCAAAGGCAAGGAGGCAAAAAAGGAATCTCTGCAGCTCCAATATCATCGCCAACCTGTTTCATACTGTTTTCAATTGCATGAATAAAAACATTCTGGAAGGGGCTTTGTTACCTTTCCATTGAATTGCATCACATTCAAGAGCTTGGTATTTATTTATCCCATCATTTCATGACAAAAGAGTAGTTAAATACATCATTGGTGTTGCATTTCCATTTTTCCAATGCATTCATACTCTGAATATGGTAGAATACATATATCTAATGAACTGAATAGATGCCAGAATAATTAAAAAGTAATGTTTTCATTGTTAAAATTCCTGTCCTTGTCTGCTGAAAATTCTATAGACATCAGACAATATTCGAACTTTGTAAATATATCATTAAATGAGAATAGCTGAATAACAGTAAAACACATACCATTAATTCAGGTGCTCGGGCCATTGGTGATTCAATAGCTTATTTGTCATGCAGTTTGATGTGACATTGTGATGCGAGGTCTCAATTTGATCACATAGGCAGTAAACAGCGTTGGAATTATTGCTATAAAAAGGCTCTGAAACAAATTGTTGATGAATCCATTAACTGTTAAATTTTCATTTCCATCTTCAATTATGTAAAAAGTCATTCACAGGTTTGAATCATATTCCCTGTGACAAGAGTCTACATTCTCTGATATAGCTCATAAAAATGTGATATTTCTGCCAGGTTCAGCTTTGGTACAGACTCAGTTTTCTGACTTTTATAGACCAATCAAATGTTTGATTCATCAAAAAAATAATGCATAGATTATTTGATGATAAGATTTGTTGTTTTTTGCACTCCTTAAAGGGTAGACAATAATTACTTAATAAGTAATACTACTACGTTATACTTTCTTTCAAACAATAATGGCATACTTCACAAATTGACTCCTTTTGGAAAGTAATTGCAATTGTGACTTTAGTTTTGCTTTACTCTCTAATACCATCTGCCAACAATGTTAGGAAATTGTCTTTTAAAAATATAACACTTTCAAATGTATTTCCTTATTCTAGTTTCTAAAACCTAACAACAAAGATGGACATGTAATATCACCAGTGTGCTCTGTGATGATGTAGCACCTGTGAAAATTAAAATGGAAATTGTGTCCCTGATGACAAGAGTCAAAGTGCGATTAGCTGACAGGTACAACGGCCTCACAATAAAATTCTAATAATACGATTAATGTGATGATGCTGACAATCCTAAAACTGTCTATGAATAAGGATGGTGGTCAAATATTGTATCAATCATTATATTCCATGTTGAGAAAATGCAAGTATATTTGTGTGTGTACTGCTAAATACGAGTGCAAACAAATATAGTGTGATTATACTAGTCTGGCATTTAGTAATATATATTTCGCCTTACATATTGACTACACAAACTTGTGTTTTCACCAACTGAAAACTGTATACCCTTATACTTCACACATCATGTGAAGATTCAAAAGTATACACTTTAGGATCTTTTTCTGGAAGGCATTTTAATTTAGATCATTATGATGAATATAATTCTGCATGCAAATCTGAAGATGCCTGGCAACTGTAGCCCCTGTCTTGAATTAGCCAGCATTTAACGAACAAAGTTTAAGCTGGCTGGAAAATTATTAAAATATACAACAAACATAAATAGTTACAAAAGGTATCTCCTGAGAATGAGAGACCTGTTCAGATTTTGGCCGTCAAATAAATGTGACTTTAGCTCACCGTCACTTCCTTGTATAAGACTGAAAAAATGATAGCTGTTACTGCTGGATTTGCTGAGAATGCAGTTCTTAAATCACAGCATTATGTGGGTTGAGTTTACAGTGAAGCAGATGACCACCAGCCAGCTTCGAGCCATCTTTATGATGAAGGCTTGAGTCACAAGGTTCTTGACATTGCAAAATGTTGAGATTAGGAAAACAGCGGGGTGTGTTGGGTTGATCTGGTTTGGGGCTCAAACAGATGTGGTATATAATATGTGGGAATATCATACATGTTGAGCGAAAATGAAACATTCCTTTGGCCTATCAGCTGTAGTATTGTCATGATAAACCCACAATGTACAGTATATAGTGAAGCAGTGGGAAATTGAATCCAAATGATTCTTGATAGAACAAATAGTTTCTATTCTGAAGTTTATAATTACTCGAGAAGTATCTCTGACTCCAGATCTAGCATGCCTTATTATTTCTGTAAATGAGTGACAAATGGGACACCAAACTCAGTTAAAAAAGGGTTAATGGGGAATATCCTGTTCATTAATAACAGGACTGCTTAAATTTGGGGAGCACGTGGTGCAGTTGTTCACGCTTCTGCCTCAAGAAGATCCTTAGTTCAATGCCAACACAGGAGTTTTTAGTGTAGAGTTTGCATGTTGCCCCTGTATCTGCACGGGTTTTCTCCGGGTTCTCCTGCTTCCTCCCACGGCCCAAAAAAGATGCAAAAGGTTAATTGGAGACCTGAAACTGGCCAGACATGTGAATAAGAGAGTGAATGTTTGCCTGTCTTTTCATGTGGCCCTGCAATCAACAAGTCCAGGGTGTACCCCACCTCTCCCCCAGTGACAGCTGGTATAGGCTCCGTCACCCCACCCCTGCAACCCCGAGTGCAGGATGAGCAGTATAGAACATGAATGAATGAAAAAATGGTAAATCAATCACTTGTTGTTTGACCAATAGCATTGGCTGGTAACAGCAAAAAAGTCAGCCTGATTTCATCCCATTTAGAGAAATTAGGGCTTTGCCCCCTTGACCTATGAGACTTATTACATCTTAGTCAACGACATGATTCTCGAGCTTCAGTGTAAAAATGTTCCAACAGGTCTTTTATATCTTATGTGTTTTGATCAAAAGTCCTTGATTCTGTGTCCATACATTAGAATTTCTCACACACTGGTGGTAAAAGCAAGTGAAGTGTGTTGGCTGAGCGAAGGTTAACATATTCACATTCAGAGATGCCACGTATTTACTATCAAAATTAGAGTAAAGTTGACATTTTTCTGAAAGACATCAAACAGGACTCCCTGAATCAACCAATTACATTCATACAGTTTGCTTTTTTCATTGTTTGTGTTCATTTAAAGCTCATTTGGATACTCTATTTAAATATTTCAAGAACATTGTGCAGTTTAAGCAAGAAAAATGTCTGAGCTTACATTTACTCTTAATGATGTTAAATATCAGAGACAGAAATGAAACAGAATCTCAATGTAACTGCTGTCATCTTTTCAGTTAATTCATTGAACCTGTGCCTCAACAAACATTGCCAACATACACAACATACACAACGGCAAACATGTCACATACCACACAATTATTTCAATTACAGGTATACAGAAATTTGCAGTGGATGACTGAAAAAATGAAAAGAAAAGGAATCCCTCTCCCGTTACATATTATCCCTACGATAATATTTTCTTGTTTTATACAACCACAATATATTGTTATTATATGTAGAAAATATATAAAATTCATGTATGATTCCCTCTTTTTAAGTTTTCCATCTTTGAGTTATCGAATTTAGAAAAAACAAGTCAGGTGCTTTCAGGTAGCCAGGACCGCAGACATCGTCAGTGATCTGATTCTTAGATTTGATTGTTTATGCCTGTTGCTCCGGAGATTGGGTCACCTTCTCAGTGGGATGAACATGTGGTGCTTGAGATGCTCTTGTGCAAATGGATCCTGGGGTTCTTTAAGGCAGATAATAAACAGCTGTCTCCCTTTCAGACATGTTTCAGTCAGCATGCACGATCAAAGAGTAGCAATGTGGCAAACATCGTGTTTTAGTAAATGGTGCTTTCTGATTACTTTGTTTCCAAAGATGATTTAAGATACAAGTTGTAACTTGTTTCCATCAGGCACTTGTATATTTGAACCCCGGCATGACTATATACTGTTTCTCTGGGATGATAGCATCAGATGGAGAATAAATGATCAAAAAACCTGTCTGGTATTTCTTTACCTTTTCACTTAATTGATTTAGCAGAATTTCACAAGAACCCAGAACAACATGAATCATATTGTGGTTTGTTACTCCCCCACCCTGCTAAATCAATTCAAATGAAGCAAAACAAAACTGCGCTTGTCGTTATTGGACATTTATTAAAGTCCTTTATCAGTTGACCACAACATGGATGGTATTGCATTGAGTTCTGGACTGCGACAGCAAAAGCTGGTCATATAATGAGGCGTCAGATTCGCTTGTGTCGCACAATTATTACACCTTAGGACATGACCTCATATGTAAAGCACATGCATTCTTGCTTTCTGATAGGTACATAAGAGGAGTAGACCTTTATGCATGAAGAAGGAAGAAGTCGTCCACCCACACGATCTGCTCAGGAGAGAATATTTGATGATGTCCATCATTTTTGTCAAAGGCTATATAAATACATACACACATACACACACACACACACACACACACACACACACACACACACACACACACACACACACACACACACACACACACACACACACACATATATGTGTGTGTGTGCGTGTATATATATATATATAAATATATACATATACAAATATACACACACACACACATATATATATATATATTATTATTATTTTTTTTTTTTATTTTTTTTTTTACCCTTTTATCCAAAGAAGTACGCACAGCTTACTTGATAGAGTAACTAGTAAATGCGGGTTCTGATAAAAAACAAAAAACAAAAACGAGAATGGACTGGTTTCATTAGTTGCTCCCAACTTTGTGTTCCTATTTTCACTTTAAAGGTAAATGTATGGCATGTGGAAGAAGTCACTGCAGAGTAAGCATGACTTTCCACTTCTAAAGATATTACCATGAGAGCGGTTGGTAAATTGGAAATAAAGCTCGGTTGTCTCCAGCTGTGTCTCTGTGCTTGCCAAGGTCACAAGGCAATGCGCCAACACCACTTCATGATTTAAAAGATGAAAAGAACCTGGATTGGATTCTGTTTACCTCATCCTCCATCAGATTTCAGCCACAGTATCCAAAATGGAGGATGTTAAATTCCAGTTTCAAACCAGGAACCACTGCCCCACCCATTCATTTGCGAAGACGAACGGCTCAGAAATGAAATCAGCCCAATGAACTTCCGCTATGCACGAGACCTTAGTGGTGTGAAAATGAATGTGACCTGGGCATTTTTGAAAGAGCATCTAATCAGCAAATGTCCAATGATTGACTGGAGGCACAACATTTTTCATATTATCACATTTCACATTATCATGTTATCACAACACCAAAAACACAAAGGTATTTGTAAAAGCCATATTCGAGTACAGCGTCACATATGGCTTTTCTTATCGGATAGAATTAGTTTATAGCTGTGTTATGTATCTCAGGCAATTTAGTTTGTCTGGAATATGATGCAGTCCATAATGTTTAGGCTTCGTCTCTCACTTTTATTTTCCGTCAGACTGAGCAGCGCTAGTGCATTTCCTTCTCTTACTGGATGAAAAAAACAGAAATTATGTATGCCTTGATTTGCATATAGAGCGGGGAGGTGAGATCCGATCAAAATTGGTCAATCAATACACATGTGGAAAAGCATTTCAACCCTGTCCACTTGTGATTGGGCTCATCAGACACATTTTAATGCCAGGTATGAATAGGGCCCAGCTAATTTAAAGTACAGGAAGAGCCTTTGTTCAGCATAGCTCAGTATCCTTTACGCACTGATGTCCACGTTTCTGAGGTAACATCCCTCAACTACAGCTAAAGAACAGTTCCAGTAGGTGAAAATGGTTCCTCAAGGATAACTTCGTTCTGATCTTCAGAATTCCCCTAAGGTCACCTGAACACATCATGTGCATGTCTGGCTAAAGGGTAATTTTCCAATGTTTTCTTGTGACTTGGCACTTGGCTGATAGTGGTTCTTCTCCTGTACTCCTAAAGATCTCCTTTCAATAGGCTTTGTTATTGCAGGAACTGAGAACACTACCCACTCCTACCTGCCCCTCCTCCAGAATAACATTTACAATGTTGTCAAAAGGTCTGCTGACGGCTTTCAGTCAAATCATGCCCATCATAACACTGATTCCTGTGGCATACAAATTGAAGGAATCTCTGCGAAACATTACATCCACTACTCAAGAGACTTCCACTGATTCTGATTGGGTACTGATGGAGCGCAGCAGTTTTGTAGAAAACCTAATGGAGGTGGACCCATTTCAACTTGAGAGACCACTGTTTCTCCTGCAATCAATTTTTGAATCAATTTTTGTCGGATTTAATACTTCAATCAGTATACAATGTAAAGAATAGCAATAAATACTAGATTAATGTATGCATAATGAAGAAATTCCTAAAATTTCAATCCCACCTTCACTCCCCTATATGGAAGGTTACCTTCCTTTATATACAGTTATATCTACTTGTTAAGAGTTTTTTTTACAAAAGAAGCAAAACTTATTAGTAATTTTAGTATTCCATTTTGTATTCTGATGGTGCTCATTCAATACAGTAACTCAGTTATTGTAATTTGCAACTTATTGTACTTTCAACTTTTGACCCAACTCCGTCCCAATCCCAATTTATCAAAAGATAACTCTATTTCTATCAAAAAATGTGCATTTATTCTTTATTTCTTTCTGGAACTCAGTCTTGCAATGAACCTAGTTTGACATATTTGAGATCATTTTCCCTGAACAAGTTCATTACCTTCACCCTTCACCCTCCCTGCTTCAAGATATAATGCAGTCTTCTCCTTTTCATTTATAACAGGTTTTATTGTTATTAAATTCTTCTCTTCGAGAGTCTTTTTTGTTTTTCTCCATCAAAGTCCTGGCTAAAATACTCCTAAAATGACACTGACTAAATACACACTTGAGGAAGTCCTTTTCTGTTCTTGTTCTCAAAATATCACATTTGCTTGGTAAAAACAATCTATCTTTTACTGAGCTTTGTGGAATTTTTCTGCCAGTCTCCAACAAAACCAGCAGAGGATGACTGTACTCTGGGACAAGGGGTCCATGTTTTTGTGAGGCTGTTCAAACTAGTTTTCTTTTTTCACACTCCAAACCTGAACTTGTGTTGTTCTACATCAAGTACATATTTCCGTAGCATGCTATGGCCCAGTGCGGATAACACATGCCCTTTCCCACTGAACACTTAAAAGCGGATCATTTTCCATAATGATGATGGTAATGATTTACATACAGACATATTGTACTGTCATTACAGTACAACATGTTAACATAAATTTGATATACAAGCGGCTGTAAAAAGTTACTGTTTATGAAATAGAACAGACAGTCAGCCTCTCTGAAAGATCCACATATTAATTAGGTTGTTATGATATATTAATTGTTTTATTTACAAATACAATTTATTTTCTGTGGCTGACAATTGTTGAGTGTTGAGAAATGAAATTCACTGTAACACATGACAAATCCTCTGACTTCATATCGTATCCTAACGGCCATCATCATCTCTGTCATGGTCTGTCTGCAATCATAAATCAAGCACCACTTTGCCATTGGCCACTCATTTGTGTGTCTAACTGCAGGACGGTGGACTAGCAGGGGTTAATTGTTCAGTGTTCAAAGAAATTAGTGAGCCGATAAGAGGTTCCATGAGATAGTCATCTGCTCTTGATGTAAGGTACACTCAGAGTTGGACTTTCTTGACATCACATTGTAGGAAACAGAACCATAAGTCTGCATTGAACTTACCATGTACAAGCCGGGGATGCCATTTAAAAGGCCAAGGTTTTCTGCTCTGACAGAAACACTTTTTTAAGTGCACATTTTTCGAAGGAAAAAATAGCATCATGAAGTTTAGTAAAAGTCCTTTGATGGATGTGAGCTAAACTGTGCCAGCTTTGTGCGTACTGAGCATTTCTGAGTCCATTGAAGATGCGAACTTGACACTCGCAGTGACTAAACCATCTAGAGACAAATAATTTATCTATTCAGGCACATGTGGGACAAAATGTAATTGGATAAAACATGAACATGATTAATGTGACTGAAATGTATATTTCTGAAATAGTCACATGTCCCTTTATCAATATCAGAGAAGTGGCCAAAGCAGGTTTAAGAACATATTCCTACTCATCTTTGTGTCAGTGCCGGACAGGTGTTATGTCATCCATGAGTGTTTTTATTGGTAGTTGACCAGGTGTTTGATCCAAATGTGGGTTCACTGTCTGTTGACCCCTACAGATCTGATGAACACATTTAGGGCTAAGAACAGTGACTCCAAGATTGTGCAGCTGCTGATTGTGTCCTTATCTATCTACTGCCAGATATATGTAAGCATCCCTGAGGTGATTCTCAACCCAAAGGTTGAGGTCCAGGTGGTGTCTCAGAACATCTCTAGAACACAATACCACATCGGTGCTGTTTCAATGCGCTAAGTTGGATCCATTGGTAGTGAGTCCTCTCCTTTCCTTCCTGCATCAGCTGGGAAATTATAATTATCCTCAGGCGGCTCATTTTTGCTCTGAGATGCCTATGTATTTTAGATATGGGCTTAGATTTCGAGACAGAGTGTTGAAGAGGTTTTTACCTTTAACTCAGAGTTCTGAGATGATGCAAAACTACACAATATCTGGCTTACATGCCTTTTCTGTGTGCTCACATTCCAAGTGTGTTTTCACAGGTCATAGGTGAGTTGAGCAGTGCTTGCAAGCCTCAGATATGGAAGACATTTGCCCTTGCAGTTCTTGCTAAAGTGACATTATACCATGCCACATCAGCTCAGAGATACTGAATGGGGTCATCAGTGCTGGATTAACACAGTTACCAAATAAAATATAGAAAACACACAATACATTGGATTTATAGTAAGCAGCTTACATAAAATAGCCTTGGTAAACTGCATACATTGGATATTCAAAAATGGCTTGAATGCAGTCTCTCTGAAGGCTTAATATTTCACACCATAGAGTCACAAACATATTTTTAAACAAAAAGGTTTACTTGCACGCTTTGTGCATTTGGTATTTTTCAGAGCTGTAACTTTTTTTTCCCTCTGAATTGTTCATGCTGATAAATACTGAATTTTGAGATGATGCACCTAGGGTCAGCAGTCCAGAGCAACGGAGAGTGTGGAAAAGAGGTTAAGAAACGGGTTCAAGCAGGTTGGAATGGGTGGAGAAAAGTTTCAGGGGTTCTTTGTGATAGAAGAATTTCATCTAGAATGAAAGGAAAGGTTTACAAAACAGTGGTGAGACCAGTGATGCTGTATGGTTTGGAGACAGTGGCACTGAACAAAAGACAGGAGGCTAAACTGGAGGTAGCAGAGATGAAGATGTTGAGGTTCTCTTTGGGAGTGTCGAGGACGGATAGGATAAGGAATAAGTCCATCAGAGGGACGGCACATGTTAGATGTTTTGGGGAGAAGGTCAGAGAAGCCAGACTGAGATGGTTCAGTCATGTACAGAGGAGGGATAGGGACTATATAGGTAGACGGATGCTGGAATTGGAGATGCCAGGCAGGAGGTCAAGAGGAAGACCGAAGAGAAGATTTATAGATGTAGTGAGAGAAGATATGAAGGTATTTGATGTGAGAGAGGAGGATACAGAGAATAGGGCTAGATGGAGAAGGTTGATTCGCTGTGGCGACCCCTGAAAGGGAAAAGCCAAAAGGAAAAGAAGAAGAAGAAGTTGCATGTCTATATGTTGTCCTGTGATCTACTGGCAGCAAGTCTAAGGTGTACCTTGTCTCTCACCCAATGGGTTTTGCTTCAGAAACCCCACTATCCTTTGTGATTAGTGGTAGAAATAATGAAAGGTGCACCGTATTTGATTTCATTTATAGAAGCAAAACTTTCCCAAGTGATTGCTGGTAATAAAAATGTCATCATAGGAAGTATTTAACCTCATAATGTCAGTTACCTGTAAGATGGCTGCAGATGCTGCAGATGCTTTAACACTTTTGGTGTTTGGATACTTCTTTCAGCAAGAGGAGGAATAAAAAAAATAACCTTGGGCAGCCTTTTTTGGAAATGAATTTGCACTTGACTGCAAAGGGCCCCTGTGCTTGTTGGAGGTCATTTGTTATCCACAGAGCCTGCAAAAAGGAGAGGTTTTTCAATGGTCAGGTTCAATGGTCAGTCAGAGTCACCTTTCCGGAAACCAATCTGACAGGGCCTATGATCAAGCTGAAAATAGTTCTTTAATTCACAGACCTGCTGCAACCACTTTCAGCTCTCGTCAAATTAACTGTGCCTACATGAGACATAGCTTAAAGTCCAATTTTTCTGCTTTGTCTTTCATTAGCGCCAAAGTTTGATGCCCGGTTGCCTTCTCACTGCCCTTGCGTTTTAGATCATTGCCTTCTACATTCATTGGAGCTGCTTGGATTACCGTCATATATCAGTGAGTTAGCTGTGTTTAAACAAATGAATATTGATTATTCCAAAGGAATTTTCCAGAATTGATATTGTTGCATGGAGATATTAATTTTGGTTGCCCTAATAATTTAGACATATGCAATACACACAGGAATCAGTCTAAGTAATCCAGTTCTCTGTTTTATATTTATATGACACAAATATTGTGTAAACAATGTTCAGCAAAGTGCAGCTCAATCCTGCTGTCTGAAGCACTCAGCACGTGAGGTAAGTATCACAGCCGCACTGACGGTCAAACAATCAGATAGTTTATTTGCTGTAAATTAGTAACATGTCTCTGAAAATGGGTTTCATATAATACAACAATGAAATGATAATAGAACAAAGAATTCATTCAAAAATAAAAAAAGATCATTTGCATTTGATTTTATGAATAACATCAAAACAGCAGCTGTGACTGAAGCAACTTCAGTGACAGTTGTGCAGTAGTGACTGAAGTAACTTCAGTCACTACTGCACAACGATATTTACATTATAAGTTGCAGATGATCAGAATTTATTTTTCAATTTTTAGTGTTTTTGTCATTTTATTTTGTTACTATTGATGTAATACTAATGAAATAAAATGACAAAAACATATAAAAGTTCAAATAAAACGCTTGCACGTACCAACACGGATATTCTCCACTGTGCCTGTTTATTTGAAATAAAATCCACCCTTCTTTCTTCTCTCAAGAGGACTTCAATGGCTCTGTTTTTCTGTGCGTTTCAGTTCCATTACTAAAATCATTTTCTATGGACATGGACACTAATGCTAACAGTGGTATCCCGGCACAAGTTTTAATACACTTTAATACTGAAAATTGCTGCCAAAGAGAAGCAGTGGACACAGGGACAGCCAAACAGGCCAGTGCGTAAAGTTGTCCCATACTCTCCCTCAGATTTTTGCTATGAAGAAAATCATGTAGATCAGCAGGACTTATCACTTCAAAATCAGCCATGGCCATAAATAATGGTCCGTTCTGATTTCAGTCGGGGAAAATTAAACAGTGTTCCATGACTCTGTTTTAAGCTGGAGACTGTTCCGGGTTTAGTTCAGACATTTTGCAAAGTGCCACCTATCAGGCCCTCTTAGCCAATCACCCCCTACACATACTTCTCATGTTCAGTGCAAGACCTTCTAGCTGGCCTTGGTGTCGCAGAGATCTGATTGACTATCATTAGCCTGCTCTGTTGATTCTGAAAGCCTCGGGAAGATTTCACAAAACAGGACAACAAAAGCTAGCTGAAAATGAAATTGGATAAAATATCTACCATAATATACAACACAGGAAACAGTGCAACCAAGTGGATATAATATGACATGAAGAATATAGACTATGGAAAATAATTTCATTTACACATTTCTGAAAAAAAAAAAGAATTTACTTTTTTGAGTAAGCTTAGGCCTATAGAGAGGGCCTTGCTGGCCCTGATGGCACAATGCTGGTATTATGCCCCTACAAAATGTTTGTTAGTAGAAAACGCAGTTCTATGTGATATTTGTTTGTTACCATAGCAACATGGAAGCAGTGAATGCTGGTAGACAAGTGGTAAATTCACCTTACGGCCATCAGTTACAGTAGTGTGAGTACAATAACGGTCAGCAGTCCTGCAGTTGGTAGACTATTTTCTCTCCCTCTTTGCTAAGGCAACATCTGTGAGTATTATTTATTCAATAACAAAGTTAGGAAGCTATTTAAGTTTGTGTGACTATTAAAACTGCTGTGATGCTAGTTGTCGCAAAGTTAATTTAGACATATATTTTGCCATTGCTGACTGTTACCATTCGATTGATCGCGTTCCGCCGTATTGGCTGCGCCGTTAGGATAGCTGAGCTATGCTATATATAAGATAGTGTTGTGATGTTTTGTTCATTTAAAAATGCAGACATTTTGTTGTGTTGTGTTAAGCGTTTCACAAGATTCTCAGTAGACATCATGGAAACTAATCATCTGTATCCTGGAGTTTTTTGGAGTGTTTAAACTGAAATGGAAAAAAAGCCCATGACAGGGAAAAGACGGCAATACAGCTAACGGGAGATAAGGATTGACGTTCTGCGGAGCTACTCAATATCAAAGATAAGCGGCTAAAACTACAGCTTCGGATAGCTTCACGCTAGCTTTCTTCTTCTGATATTAAAACCACGCTGAGTTTAAGTAATGTCACAATGTAGCAACAGTAAGAGAGAAAGGGAGATAACTACTCTGTGTCTGCACGCTCAACGAGCAGTCGCTCATCTGGTGCATCATCCAGCTCTAGGATTAGCATGGCCTATGCCATGGCAAAGGCAATAGCTGAAGCGGCACAGGCTAAAGCGTCACATTCAACTTAAAGTGGAGCAGGCACATATTCAAGCCAACCTTAATGCATTAAGTGAGGAAAAACAAAATGATGCTGCCATAGCAGAGGCAAATGCTCTCAAGGCTGGGTTACAAGATATGGGCTTTGAAGTACGCAGCAAGGCTAAAGACTCATCTTTCAGTCTATAAAAGACCAGCGCACAGCTGCTTATGTGTCAGCTCAGGTTAGCCTACACAGCAATGGTGCACCTGCTATAATAGAGAGCGACAACGCTCTACCAGCACCTCATCTTTCAAGTCTTCAATCAAACAAAGTTAACCCTTCATCATCCCCCCCCACTCACTGTTAGCCAGACCCAAGCTGCTGCTTCTGCTACCATTATGCCTCACCACTCTCCTCAGGCTCCTCAGTCAAGTGGAGCACTGCTCAAACAGAACTTCAAATAACATTCTCCATCTCCTGCGCACCGGCCCGTTTGTAGGAGACCCTATGGAGTTAGCCACAACCATTCTACAACCGATCGAGACCTCGTCAAATATCTTGCCTTCAACCACCTGATGACCTCAGGTCTCACTACATATGATGACCAGCCAATGAACTATTGGGCCTGAAAAAACATGATTCCAAAATGCCATCGCTGTACTAAACCTGACTGCTACAGAACAAATAGACCTCCTAACCAAGTATCTGGGGAAAGAATCCGCAGAACAGCTAAGAAGAGTAAAAACTGTCAACATCAGGAATCCGCTTGCTGGACTGTGTATGGCATGGGAGCGCCTTGACAAAATGTATGGCATGCCAGAGCCGTTGAACAGGCTTTGGTCAACAAACTGGAACACTTTTCAAAGATCACAGTGAAGGAGCTGCAGAGACTCCGAGATCTGGCCGACCTGTTGTCAGAGCTTCAAGCTGCCAAGGAAGGTGGCTACCTCGCAGGCTTATCATACTTAGATACCACCAGAGGAATTAAGCCTATCATTGAGAAACTCCCATATAACATGCAAGAAAAGTTGCTATATTACAGGACAAGATACAAACACGAATATTTTGTCAACTTCCCACCTTTCTCTGTGTTGGTAAACTTCATCAACACAGAGGCAAAGGCTCGCACAGACCCAGGCTTTAACCTCTTCATGCGACTCTGCAAGAGAGAAAGGGCAAATGGGAGAGGCCCGCAAAGACATCTGTATATGTAAACAAGACACAAGTCTCAGGTACGGCCAAGTTTGAGCCTAAAGAAAGCAGTGAACGCATTGACCCAAATAAACTTTGCCCCTTGCACAAAAAGCCCCACCCTCTGAGGAGATGCAGAGGCTTCCGTGAAAAAAGTATAGGTGATCGCAAACAGGTCTTGACAGAACACTACATCTGCTTTTGCTGTTGCTCCTCCACAGAACATCTTGCAAAGAACTGCACTGCTGAGATAAAATGTACAGAGTGTGAGTGCACTGCCCATGTGACAGCACTTCACCCTAACTCACCTACCTGGAAATCTAAGCCGTCCCCTCCTTCCTCTGAGGACAGCGGGGAGGAGGACAAAGCTGACAACCAGGAAGTCAAGTCAACATGCACACAAGTGATCTCCAGAGCATGTGCTAAGATCTGCCTCGTCAGCGTGTTCCCAAATGGACACAGAGAGGAGTCTAAGAGGATGTACGCCATACTGGACGAGCAGAGTAATCGATCCCTTGCACAGTCAGAGTTCTTCGATGTCTTTAAAATCTCTGGTTCCTCCTACTCATACATGTTTAAGACCTGTGCGGGATGTACTAAGACAGCGGAGAGGAGAGCCGGTGGTTACACTGTGGAGCCAGTAGACAAGAAAGTGAGCATTCCTCTGCCAACAATCCTGGAGTGCAACCAAATTCCCAATGTCCTTGCTGAGATTCCTACCTTGGATGCAGCCTTCCATCATCATCACCTGAAATGCATTGCTGACAAAATACCACCTCTCGATGTGAACGCCAAGATACTTCTCCTTCTAGGTAGAGATATTTTAAGGGTGCACAAGGTTCGGGAGCAGATAAATGGCCCAGAAGTTGCACCGTTTGCTCTAAGGCTTTGACCTAGGATGGGTTGTCGTCGGTGATGTATGCCTCGGAGGCGCTCACAGACCACTGGAGGTGAGGAGTTACAAGACAGCCATCTTAGAGAATGGTCATGTAAGCCATCTTCAGCCATGCGACAATCAGATCAGAGTGAGAGAGGTGTTTAGTCAAACACCTAAACATCATCATCATCAAGCATCAATCCCCATACACGGAGTTTCTCCAGATAATGGAAGCAGAGTGCCACCAAGACAACTCCAAAAGTTTGGTCGCACCTTTTCCTTTTTGGTCATCGAGACGGCGACTGCCCAACAACAGGAAACAGGCTCTCACTCCGGCATTCATTGGAAAAACGACCCGGATGAGAGCCCACTTCCTAGAGTTCATGGAGAAAATGTTCAAGAGAACACATGCAGAAATTGCCCCACTAATGCAACCCAAACAGGAATGCTGGTACTTGCCGCTGTTTGGTGTGTATCATCCCAGAAAGCCAGACAAGATCCGTGGGGTCTTCGACAGCGGCGCATCGTATAGAGGCGTATCGCTCAACAATGTTTGGCTCACTGGGCCCAACCTTAATAACAGCCTATTAGATGTTCTCATGAGGTTCAGGAAGGAACAAGTGGCGATCACCGCCAACATCGAGCACATGTTCCACTGTTTTGTTGTGAAAGAGGACCACTGGGACTTTCTGCACTTCTTGTGGTACAGGAACAGTGACCTGACCTCTGACATCGTGGACAACAGGATGTGAGTTCACCTCTTTGGGAACAGTCCCTCGCCTGCCGTTGCTGTGTATGATCTGCGGCGGGTAGCTAAGGAAGCAGAGGCCGACTTTGAAAGCAACGCAAGAAGATTCATTGACCGTGAGTTCTACGTTGACAATACTTTAGAGTCCTTCAGTACTGAGGAGGAAGCCATCAGCGTCCACAGGCGAGTGCAGCAGATGCTTGCAGCTTCTAACCTCAGGCTTCACAAAATTGCATCAAACAGACCTGCAGTAATCAAGGCATTCCCATCAGAAGATCGATACAAAGATGTCAACAGTCTAGATCTCTTTGTTGATGATCTGCCTATCCAAAGTAGCCTCAGATTGTCCTGGAATATGCGCATAGACACTTTCGTGTTTCAGATCAAAGATGACCAGAAGCCGTTCACCTGCAGAGAGGTACTCTCAACTGTTAATAGCCTTCACGACCCCCTAGGGTTCCTCGCACCCATTACGGTTCATGGAACACTGATACCCTGGGATCTCACCACATAAGCAGAGGATTGGGACTCCCCTCTCCCCAAAGACATGGAGATTGAGTGGACCAGATGGAAACAGTCACTCAAAGACCTAGACGGGCTCCAAATACCACGTTCTTATACGTCCCTCACTACCACAGATTCGCCAAGAAGAGAACATTGTGTCTTTGCAGATGCATCAGTCAAAGCAATTGCAGCCATGGCTTACATTAAGGTGACAAGCCACCAAGAACAGACTGAGGTTGGGTTTGATCGGGAAGGCTAAGTTGGCCCCCAAGCCTGGCTTAACTGTCCCAAGACTTGAGCTCTGTGCATCTGTGCTTGCTGTCGAGATCGCTGAGATGATTGTCACAGAGATGGACACAACATTCAACAACATCCCCTACTACACGGAGAGCAAGGTTGTATTGGGATATATCCACAAGCAGTCAAGGAGATTTTATGTGTATGTACATTGTCTATGTACATAATAGGGTCCAGCGAATCCGCCAGTCATCTTGTCCCAGCCAGAGGAAGTATGTCCCAACACACCTCATTTCAGCTGACATTGGGTCAAGGACGGGGGCATCAGTTCACCTTGGCAGCACACTATGGCTCAAAGGACCAGCGTTTCTCTGTGATGCATCTTTGCACCCCTCCGAGCTTCAAGAGACTTACGATCTTATTGATCCCAACATTGATTCTGAAGTTTGCCCCCAGGTGACGACAAGCTTCAAACATGTTATCAGTGATGTGGTACACCCACAACACTTTGAACACTTTTACAAGTTCAGCACTCTTGTAAAAGCCATTCCACACCCAATCCACATAGCTTGCTCCTTCATCCACTCCATCCAGAAGGAATGTCAGGGGTGACATATTTGTCGTCCTACAGATGAAGAGCTACTAAGAGCCAAAGTGTGCATTGTAAAGAGTGTCCAGATGAGTGCTATGCAAAAGAGCTCAAGTGCATTGACTCAGGATCAAACATCCAATCGTCCAGCAGCCTGTGGAAATTGCACCCCACCATAGACCAAGACCGACTTCTTAGTAGGAGGCCGGCTTGGACAGTCAAATTTAAGCACGAGACTCATCCTATCATCATTCCTGGTCGACATCATCGGACCCTGCTTGTGTCTCACTATCACGAAGCAGTGGAACGTCAAGGAAGACATTTTACCGAGGGCGCCATTCGAGCCTGCAACTCGAATGCCGCACAAGAGGAGGAGTCTCTAACTCCAAGCGATTGGCTGTGATGTTCTCATTCATGTGTTCAAGGGCAATTCATATTGAGGTGATTGAGGCACTGAGTCCTAGCAGCTTTATCAACGCTTTGAAAAGGTTCTTTGCAGTCAGGGGTCCCGCAAAGCAGATACGCTCTGACTGTGGGACTAATTTCATAGGTGCCTCTCGCGAGCTGGGAATGGACAAGACTAATCCAAGCCTCAATAGTGTAGAGAAGTACCTGAGTACACAGAGCTGCACCTTGGTGTTGAACCCGCCCCAAACATCTCATATGAGAGGCGCGTGGGTGTGTATGATTGCCATTGCCAAGCCGTATTTTGGATTACATGCTGCTTGAGCAGAGGAAGTCTCGCCTGACACATGAGGTTCTTATCACAGTCATGGCAGAGGTAGCTACAATCATGAATGCCAGACTGCTCACCCCACTGTCATATGATCCGGAATCACCTCTCATCCTCACCCCGGCAATGCTCCTGACACTCAAGACAGGCTTTGTGCCTCCTCCCCCGTCAGGTAGCTATGATGAAGCAGATCTCTTAAGAGAAGAGTGGAAGCAGGTTCAAGGCATGGCAGACATGTTTTGGAGCAAGTGGAGACGCGATGACCTCAGAACACTGCAGCTTCGACACAAGTGGCAAAGACAAGAGCCGAGCCTCAAAGAAGGGGATCTTTCTGCTGAAAGACAGTCAAGCAAAGAGAAATGAGTGGCCTCTGGGCATCATCACAAAAACCTTTCCAGGAGAGGATGGACTGGTCCGGAAAGTCGAAGTGGAAGTCGTCAAGGGATAAAACCAAAAAGACATTGTCTCGCCCCATCGCAGAAGTAGTTCTGTTTCTTTCTGCAAAGACTGATTCTGTTCATTTATTTGGATAACACTCCCCGACTGGGGTCTTTAAAGACCCCAGTCGGGGAGTGTTATGCCCCTACAAAATGTTTGTTTTTAGAAAACGCAGTTCTATGTGATATTTATTTGTTACCATAGCAACATGGAAGCAGTTGCTAGACAGGAGCTGGGAGACAGAAGGTAAATTCACTTTACGGCCATCAGTTACGGTCGTGTGAGTACAGTAATGGTCAGCAGCCCTGCAGTTGGTAGACTGTTCTCTCTCCCTAAGACCCTAAGTCTCCCTAAGCCAATGTCTTGTATTATTTATTCAATAACAAATTAGGAAGCTATTTAAGTTTGTGTGACTATTAAAACTGCTGTGATGCTAGTTGTCGCAAAGTTAAGTTAGATATATTTTTTGCCATTGCTGACTATTTTCCTTCGATTGGTCGCATTCCACCGTATTGGCTGCGCCGTTAGGATAACTGAGCTATGCTATATATAAATTAGTGTTGTGATGTTTTGTTCGTTTAAAATGCAGACATTTTGTTGTGTTGTGTTAATCGTTTCACAAGATTCCCAGTAAACTTCATGGAAACTAATCATCTGTATCCTGAAGTTTTTTGGGAGTTTTTAAACTGAAATGGAAACATAGCCCATGACAGCTGGTGTAAGGAGGAAACAGAGTGACTCTAGCACACTGTTCAGACTTAGAATATTCTCTGCCTTTACCTCCATATACCACAACCACTCACACAAGCACATGTATCCTTAAAGTCACATGACATTGACCAAAACCATACCTCATCAGAGGCATAACTTCAACAAAACACTGCCCTCTGAGTGAAACTCAGCTTGCAGTTCCTCAAGCAGAACGTTAGGTTACAGAAGCATTTACAGTATTTGAATGAGGACTGGTTCCTCATCGTCTAATAACATGAAGATATTTTGATGGATAGAGGCAGTTGTGGCAAAGGAGGAGATCTGCCAACACATTTTCTCTCCCTGGCATGGAGAGAAGGTCATAGTTGTACTGATGAAGGCATCAGTCTTCAGCGATGAAGTTGCAGCAGCTTGTGGCCCGTGCCAGGGCTGGAGAGTGGTGTAGTCTGGCTCTAATGGTCAGTCCTGATAGTGAAGTGATGATAATAGAGGAACATGTGCGATTGCTCACATTCCCACACACAGGCCATCACTTGATGTTTATACACAAAGTAGCATTCCTGCATTTCCATCAGGGCCCAAGATTCAATAGCTATTGGCCTCTCAGGGCTGTCTTGCAACTCAGACCATTGACTGCAGTAGCGGAAGCCTCACAGGTGAGTAGAGTAGAGCTATAGGTGTCAGAATGGGCAAGTGCAGGAGAAGAGACAGTGCCAGTGTACAGAAGGCCCCTGCACATTCTGATGACCAAACCCAAGCACAGGGGTGCTGTTATGTTAGAGAAGCAGGGCAGGAAAGGCAGGTAACAAGGGGTCATTCCCAGTAACAAAGTGACCTGAGAGACGGATGTTAGTTCAGCAATGAGTTGCACCATCTCGCAATTTACCAGGCACAAGCTGACCTTGCCAATCAGGTATGCATGTCATGTGTTTCCATTTAACCTTGTCACTAGATTTAGTGACTTTTCAGGCATCTTTCTGTCAAAGCCCTTTTTTTTCAAAGAATCACTGAGAGATGAAACTAGTAACTAGTCAGATAAAGCGTGTTTCAATGAACATTCTCAGTCATCCATGACATGGTCTATTGTTTCAAACCTTGTGTTAGTTACTTAATGATGTACTTGCCTGTTCTACTGCAGCAGCTGAAAATGCTTGAAAGCTGTTAAAGTTCTGGAAAATATTTTCAAAAATGAGTGGGAACACTAACTTGGTGATGATGGCTTCATAGAATGTGTTACTTTACTGCAATTATCCTCACTCCTCATTATCGCACTACAATGCACCTATGATAATAAAGATAATATGATAGTATGTATGTCAGTGATTTGTGTAAACATTTGCAAAAACAGCATTCGTCTTCCTTAAAAAAGCAACATATAGTCCCCTCTTAGTTTTTATAAATATTTGGTAGTTTTTTTTAGATACAGTCACTCCTTTAGCAAGGGACTGATATTGATGTATTCACTGATACAGAAATGTGAACCAACTGCTATTTCAGTGTAAAAAAAAAACATATGCAGGATCTTTTCATATGCTGCAGCAATAATTACAATTCACTCCCAGTATTGTTCTAAGTGCATGATTCATAATCCATTATCATCTTTATCATTTACTCATTGAATGCCATCCATGTCTTTGCATCAGGGAATATTTACACAGCCTAATGTTTGGCTATATTACTTGATAGAAGTGATTCAGCATTTTTGAATGTATAAATATTTTTTTTCAAAATGTAGGTTTATTCATACATATGTTAGATGTTTTGGAGATGAGGTCAGAAAAGCTAGACTGAGATGGTTTGGTCATGTAGAGAGGAGGTCTAGAGGGATGCTTGGGTTGGAGCTGCCAGGCGGGATGTCTAGAAGAAGACCAAAGAGAAGATTCATGGATATAGTGAAAGAGAACATGAAGTTAATTGGTGTGAGAGAAGAGAATACAGAGAATAGGGTAAGGGTAATACATACACACATACAGTTTATATATTTATACTATATATACACACACACTTAGTGAGTGTGTGTGTATTCCTCAATTTGATATGTTGGACTTTGAAAATTGGTAGTAATCAATAATCTAAGCAATGTTATGTCAGAAAAAGTTTAATGCATTATGCAAATGCAAATACCAAAAGGGTACTTTTATGGGAGAATAGAGAGATGTAGTGTGAGAGAGACTAATGTGATGTACAGGGATTTTAATGAAAACCACTATCATCCAGAAATCTCTTACCGTGGGAATACTGTTGCTGTTTTGTGACAAGGCCTACTGAGCCCCATCAGATCCTTCTTCTAAAGCAGACTTTGACCCAAACTAAAAGCCGAGCAGCTCTCTTGATAAATTTATACATACACATAGAACAAATTGCTGGCCTACTGATGCAGAGGTCAGCGCTGCTGCTCTACAGAAAAACAGTCCACGGTTCATTTCCAACTGTGGTTCTTCTGTGTGGAATTTACATGTTCCCCCGATGTCTGCTTGAGGTTTCTCTAGGTTTTCTGTTGCTCAGACATGAAATGAGAAAGCGAATGGTTGTTTTTATGTGGCCCTGTGTTTGACTGGGTTTGTTTGCGTGTCAAGATATACTACATTTGAAAGAGAACTATTAAACTAAAACCACAAACGGTTCACTTATCATTTCTTTTCCACACAGATCAAAAGAGTATATGTTTTATCGTCAAGAGCAGTGTCGCCCCTTTGTGTGGTCCCGCAATGGCGTTTTGGTGATCAATCCTTAGCCCCTTGACTTACCTGCAGTGATATTGAAACACAAAAGAAAATACAAGATTAGATGATGCAGCTTTCATCTCCAGTGGTCCATCTCAGGAGTTACAGATCTGAGCAGGTTGAACTGATGAATTACATAACAGCAAAATTAAAAAGTCCTATTGTGAATAATTCAATCCTAGTGTGTTTGTCAGGGGCAATCATAGATTCATGTTCAGCGATAGTGCCACATAACTTTTGTTGTCCACATACAGTTAACTTAGGTTAATGTTTTGATTTCATGATATGTCAGTGACAAATAAAATGATGAAATGTGATAAGAGCTCCGTTTTACCTCTTTTTGTGATTAATCAAACACAAAAGTTACATCAAGTGCCTGTCATGAAATTCAATAAACAGGCCTGGTTGTCCTAGCTATGTCTGTCTCTCAACAAAATGAACTATTTTTGTGCCCGATACGATTAGTTCCCTCCTCTACTTTCACTGAGTACAAGGATATCTCCAGATCAAGTTTGAATGTATATTGTTTTCAAGGATACTGTCAGTGTTGAAGACAAGGGACAACAATACTGTGATATGGTAGACTAATTGAAACTATGAAAATTCTGTTGAAATTACAGTGTACTGCCCAGACTATGTGAGGTCATTTTTGCATTCATTAACAATAAATTTAATTACTCGAATAATATTATTTTCTGTCTTGAACTGTCCTAACTAACATCTTAAAATTTGCCCATATCCTGTTTGTTTTTCTCTATAAGAAATATTGCCTTGTTTTAAGGATGACTTTAGACAGAATCAGGGGGAAAAGTATAAACGGGGGAAAGTATGAAGGGAGGTTGCAGTTGATTGAGAATTGAGAATTATTTACTTTAAACAAGTATTAACAATTGTTCATTCATCTGTATTTTTTGTTTATTTTATATTGTTTTTGTTTTTTAAGTGAATATTAACTTTCCGTTTCCATCCTACAGAAAATAGAACAGCTGTTCTTGGCTGGATGATGGAGAGAGTTAGAGATAGTTGGATCTTGGTATTACATTTACTTTTATTGGTAAATCAAATAGTTTTATGGGAAAGTTGTGTTATTTTGTTTACAAAACACACAATTTACAATTTGAAATTAGACTTTTGTGGTTCATTTCACTGTTAATTACTGATAAGTCAGACATTGTGCTTGCACAATTTGTCAGGTTGAGAACTGAAAGAGTGTGAAATATAATAACATAACAGGCAAAAATATCAGTAAACGGCTTATTGCTTTTCTTTGCTCAACTTTCATTATTAGTTATTGCTATTGGAGGGTCATGTTACTGCGTGATTTTTCCTAATTTACCTTGCAAGATGATCTGCAATATTCTGAAGACAAAAATTATACTTGGAATATAATGTAATAGCACAATACAACACAATACAATACAATATCTTTAATTTCTCTGTTTCAGAAACAATGAAAATCAGTAAAGACTATGTGACTCGGAAGGTATAAAAAGCCAGTTTGAGTGTTAATAGTGGACATGCGGTGGTCACAAGCATTGTAAAGACCTACTCTGCATGAGCCACATAATTCCTTGAAGCACTATGTCATTGATTCTGTTGTGTAATTTAACTGTTCAACATGACTATTATCCAGTAGTTGTATGTAAATATGTGTTGCTTACATACACAAACATGTCAAAAACAATAGAATAATTGAGAAAGGAAATGTGGCAGAGTTGCCATTGTATCGTGATTATCTAATAGTCCTACGCATTGTTAGCCAAATGTGTCACTAGAAGTATAAATTAACTTCTATATTCCACCTATGGTGGATTTTTAGCATTAATTTGTTACAAGTACACAAATATACTTAAAATAGCTGACATTATAAATGCTTCCACATGTGCAAACAGAGTCCTTTTTGTCACCAATGTTTTGGAGCACTAGTTTTAATGTGTGATTGTTCTGTAAAATAGGTTGTTTGGTGATTGCTTCGATAGTCCTCTGCTGAGAGCCTGAGCAACAAAGAGTTGCTATGGTAACACTCAAGGGTGAAGGAGGAAGGTGTGTCGGTGCTCTTGTGCTTGCAGTTGCAAGACAGGCATTGGCAGGCTGAATGGTGGGGGAGTGAGTACTGCAATCTCTGGACTTGTACCATTTCTGCTGCTCACCAAGACTCTGCTTTTACTCTCTTCCTGTCTCCCGCATGGCCTGTTTTTTGTCATGCTGAAGTGAGTGGGAGGCTTTGAGAAGAACAAACACTGAATCTCAATGAGGCAACTGAGAAGAAACTCATTTTCAAATTGTCTCCATCTGCCTGTGCTTTTACTCTTGATGTAATAACAGTTTAGCTTATCATGGTCTTTTTGTTACACATTTTTTGTCAGTTTCATATTAAAGAATGAGGAATATCATAATATTTACAAAATCATGCCCAATAGATACTGATGGCTTTTGAAATATGAGCAGCATAGTTTTAACAGAGGCATAAAGGTGACAATTGTATATTGATTTTTAGATCATTTGAATTTATTTTTTGACGAGTCATCAAAATAGCTTTCTTTTCCCATATGGAAGCATTGCCTTGATAAAGCAAAGTTAGTCCCCATCAAATAAATGCAAGTAAGCCTTAACACATACTGTATTTGCCCCTTCAATGAGTAATAAAGTAAACCAAATTTAACTGACTGAAATCAAATTATTATGACACTCCTGATTTGAGGTGCAATATTTCTTTTTATAGAAATGGTACACCCCATTTCCTTAAAAAGAAATATATCAAATGTGCCAACAAATGTAAATGTAGATCAATATTAAGAAATATTAAGCTATGAACATGAACCTAAATTACCCCTATTTTCCATCTACTGGAGCCTGTGACAAAATGGCGGTAAATATCTTGAATCTTCGTAACAAATATTCACCAAAAATGTAGTCAGAGCCAGAAATAGACCATTTCAATTTAAGTGACCCTTACATAAATGATCAGCAACACTGATACCTTTTTAGCCTGTATTTCAAATACAGACTGTCATGATTCATGAACTAACAGTTGCATGGCCACTGCAAACACATCAGGTTTGTTCATTGTGGTTGATCACATGTAATCTCCTCTTAGAAAGGGCCCTACTTATAGTAAGATGCCATCCTGCATCACCATTGAAGCAAAACAGGGGTAACATTCTAGTTTTGCATACAGTGAGTCTGCTTCATCTATGTCTTATCACTAAATAAGGGTCACCTCATCCATCCCTCATTTTGTCTCATTTTCATCATTCATCAACTCTTCAAAGCATTCTTTCCATCTTCCCATCACACCTCAATACTTTTCCATCTCTATCCTCAATCACCCTAACATCCTGCGCATCCTCTCCAACTCTAGCTCTCTGCTTCGCCAACCTATATAAATCAGTGTGTTCCTCCTTACTGTCCAACCCACTAAACAAGTCATTGTATGCCCTTTTTTGGCCTTTGCAACTTCTACCCTCACCTTCAGCTGCATCTTCCTGCACTTTATACTGTCATCAGTCCCCTGAGTGTCCTGCTTTCTCTTTGATCTAGACTTATTTTCATTCAGCTTTCACATTTGACTAAATGCACAACAGAACAGAGTTGTTGCTCGGGCTCGGTTCAGTATAGGAACATTTTTGCTATGTAAAGTGAAATAAAGTAAAATACTGCAAGGACACTTCTAGAAATATACTGTATCTAAGAGTTGAAATGTTTATATCAGCAATATGGTTAAATATATTTCACATTGTGTATATTGCAATGCAAGTTAATGTCATTGTACAGTATTTCCTACTCCTGAGTATGAAAAGAACCTGAGTGGGTGAGGGACAGTGGGGGGATTTTATTTTGAGTTCGGCAGGCTTATGGCTTGTGAAAAGAGGGTGTTGCTAAATCTAGTTGTTCTGGTCTAAAGGCCTACAGAACCTCTTCCCAGAGGCCAGCAGAGAGAACAGTCAATGGTGGGGGTAGGAGGGGTCTCTGTTGACACAATGGCCCCTGCTCAGGCAGTGATCCTTGTTCTACCACCAAGAGTCTTTATTGGAGACACCAAGTACTCTCCTTCTGTCTTCTTGATCAAGTTAGCTGCAGTTGTCCCGTCATCTGAAAGCACCTCCTGACCACGTCGTACCTGTCTTAGCCCCTCCCTGAAAAACAAATAACTCTTCCTTTTTTAGGCTCCCCAACTTTTTTCTTTGTTGCCTTTTATTATTTTCATTGGCACAAGACTCATCCTGCATTCCACCAATGCTTTCTGGCTTCAATCTCACCTTACATTACTTTAAAGTCACTGATCCTTCAAATCACATTGTCTGTAAGATGTAGTCCACCTGTGTGCTCCTACCACGAATCTTGTAAGTTAACCCATATCCCATATACCTTTTGAAAAGTCCACCACTTTTGTCCCTCTGTCTTCCTATTTGGGGATACCAAACTAGCTGATCAAGTCTTCATCCCCTCTGCTGCCTGCACCAACATGTCAGTTGAATTCTGCTTTCACTCTATCATCTCTGTCTACTGTCATCCCTTCCTAATCTCTTTCTTTTCCAACTCCCATCGCCCAATTCCCACCGGTTCCCCTATAAGTCATATGCGCTACTGGCGGTTGCTGTTGACCCAAGCCCTAACAGATCTGTTATGAAAATCACTGTTTCATATGTAGTCTGGCATAGATTTTATGTCAAATGCCCCTCTGAGACCAGCTTAAGGAGCACACTGGCTTGTGGCCCTTTGAGGCTACATTATCTCTTGTTTATACATAAGCCTTTGCTATATTTCTGCTGATTTTCAAAAATCAGCAGAAATATGGCCAAGCCTATTGGTTTGTTGTGTCTAGAATTACCCTGTCATAGATATGTCAGCATCACATATAGGCTTCTCAGTATCTTCTTCTACCTTTACTGAGAACAGTGGACTGTGACTCTGACACCAGAATGGTCAAATCAGATCAGACAGTTTCTGTGTATGTTACCACCAAGTTTGTTCAATACAACAAATTACTGTTATGGAAATCTACTTAGAGAGTAAAATTTAGATTCTGGGAGAAAATATGTCTTTTTTTATATTTAATGCTCTATGTGTTGATGTTACATCAGTTTACAGAGTGAAAGGAGTCTGCACAAACAAAAGTAAGGAGAGAGAAAAGCATTTTAGATCAGATGAGCGTCAGGAGAGGTATCAGTATCGTAGTTCTCATTGTTTTTTCTGTTGGTCCCACCACCTTAGATGATTTGGTCCGCCTATCACAGGCAATCAGTGCTGATTTAAAAGCTTCAGCTCATGTCCCACCAGTGGACAGGTGGACTTGCTGGTGACTTTGAAGGGAGCCCCATGTCAGCAGTCTGAGAGCCTCTGCACACTATGGCCGGACTGCGCTTTGTCTATTTGCAAGAATTGTCCTGCTGCTATTGACACTGTCCCCAGTTTTGATTCTGGTCCTGATCCTCAAGCTCCTACTTTCTTTTTTTGTTCCGACTTCTAATCCTAGTTCTGCTCTTTTATTCAGATTCCTCTTGATCCCCTCTTCCCTGAGTTCTGAGGTTCTGTCTCACCAAGTTTTGGATTCCCCAAGTTCTCGTTTCCCTGACTTCTGATTCTGAAGTTGTGACCCTTATCCTGATCCTGAATTCTCAGGCTCAGCAGAAGCTGTTGGTGCTTCTGGGTGTTGTTTAACTATGGGTTTCGCTTTGCATAGCACTTTTTTTAACTTGCATTTGTAAGTATATTTCTCCAGATTCTCTGAATCTTTTGATTGATATTATGGACCATAGATGATGAAATCCCTAAAGTCCTTGCATTTGCACTTGAGAAATGTTGTTCTTAAACTGTTGGACTATTTGCCCATGCAGTTGTTCACAAAGTGATGAGTCTCGCCCCATTCTTGCTTTTGATCAGGGGAGCCTTTTGGGGATGCTCCTGTTATATCCAATTACAACACTCATCTGTTTCCGATTCACCTGTAGAATATTTAAAACAGCTGTATAAAAGCAGTCTGGATGGCACACAACTCTGACCGCCCAGAGATGCATCTGTGCAACCACTACCTCATTCACCCACACACGTCTTGCCCTAACTCCGTTGTTTTATATTTTATCCTTGTTGGTGTCTCTCCATTCACATCCTGTTCATTTTTGTTTTGTCTTGTTTTTTTCACTTTCATTCTATTATCTATTTATATCTTTGCTGTTGTTCATTTGTTTTTTTTTATGTATATATTTTGCTATCTTTTAACTGTCTCTTTTATTTATATTTATATTCATAGTTATTGACACTGCTATTGTTGCACTGCTGTAACAAAAGAATTTCCCCTATGGGGATCAATAAAGTTCTATCTTATCTTTTTTTATCTTTTTGAGCATTCCTCAACTTCCCCAGTCATTTGTTACACCTGTCCCAGCTCTTATGGAATGTGTTGCTGGCATCCAATTTAAAATGAGTGAACATTTGCAAAAACACACCTTTTCTAATTTCAACATTTAAATATGTTGTCTTTGGAGTGCATTCAACTGAATATAGGTTGAAAGTGATTTGCAAATCATTGTATTCTGTTTCTTATTTACGTTTTACACAACGTCCCAACTTCATTGCAATTGGGGTTGGTAAATTGTGTGTTGCTTATATGGTGTTGCCAGTTGGTGAGATAAGAAAAGCAATTGTACCCTATTTAATATCTTAGAAAATTGATGCTGAAGGAGTATGAAGTGTTTCAGAGGTGAGGAAAATGTCAGATGGCCGAGTGTCAAGACCAAGATTAAAGGTTTGATGAACTTTGTCACTGCTTATGCCCCACAAGTTGGTTGTGAGATGATGTTGATTACCCCAGGGGCTGAGAGAGTTTGAGCAGACCTCAACTGCCATGACAGGAAAGCAGAGGGATAGATGGTGGTAGATCTTGCTAAAAGAATAGGAATGGCCGAGGTAAATGAAGTTCAGTGAAGGTCAGAATTTGCGAAATTGTCTTTGTGGATTTAGAGAAAGTGTATGACAGTGTCAAGGGAGGAATTGTGGGACAGCCTTAGGAAGTCTGTAGTGTCAGAAATATGTTTGTGGTTCAGGATATGAATTAGGAAAGCATGACTGGCGATGACAAAAGAGGAGTTTTTTTTGTTTGATGAAGAAGGCCATGCAGTTAACGGGTGTGACAGAGGAAGGTGATCGGGCAAGGTGGAAACAGATGTGTCTGCCCCAAATTAGGGTAAAGACAAAACATCTGGGGTCAGGTCACATGGGTAGCAGCCTGTGCAGAGGCTCAGACTTCCCTGGTCTCTTCGTCTATCTTCCAGGGGAATCCAGAGGCATTCCTGGGCAAGACAAAATACAATCTCTCCAGCATTTTTGTCATTCTTGGGGCCTCCTGCTTGGACTAGCCTGGAACACTTCACCAGCGAGGCATCCTGACCAGGTGCCTGAGCCAAATCTTCTGGCTCCTCTCAATGCTTAGGAGCATTGATTCTACTTGAGAGATCAAGCTTCTCATTTTATCTCTAAGGGAGAGTCCAAACAACCTCAAACTTTTGATACAGACTCTTTTATCTGTGGTCTTCTTTGGTTACTACCCACAGCTCATGACCAGGTTAGGGTATTTACCAATCAACTTAAATTGACCAGTAAATTGAGAGCTTTACCTTTCAGCTCGGGGCCTTTTTTATCATGGGAGACTGAAGTGGACTCTTCATCACTGCTGACACCGCACCTATCCACTTGTTGACCTCTTGCTCACTCCTGAACTAGTACAAGTACTCCTCCACTTTGGGAGGGATGTAATCCCATTCCTGGAGACAGCATTCCACCTTTCTCTGACTAAGAACCGTTGTGTCAGATTTTGTGATGCTGTTTCTCATCTTAACCTCTTCATCCTCCCTTTAACACAAAGGCTGCGGTTCTGTCCATAAAGGTTATGAACAGAATCTTTGACAATGGGCCAACCTGGAACCCTGGACTCCTGCCACTGAGGATTTTATATATATATATATATATATATATATATATATATATATATATTAATCTCCTTGAGGAATTTAGCCCAAGAGATAGGAGAGCACCTGCACCTGGTGCAAAGAGCCTTTATTGACACCCTATATACGGCCGTCCTTGGTCATAGAGCTCTCTCGCACCCCCCTCCAAGGACTCGGGAAAAGGTCGGTACTCTCCCCCTCACCCAAAGGCTGAGGGAGGTTATCCTCTCATCTATTGGGTTGCTTTCCATCATCAGAGGCCATCTGAAGAGCACTCTGTCTTTTCCCTCACTTGGGATCCGTTTCCTTGGGATCATCCTGCCAGGGGCAAAAAGTTCCTGACAACTGAGCTCCTAGGATCATCGAGACAAGCAAACTCCTCCACCACAGTAAGGTGACAGCTTGGGGAGGGGCAAATACGGTCACTCCAACTTCAAAGAAAGAGGAGCCTATCTATCTTCAGGCCGAATCTATTGCATTTACTTAATGTTGTATGCGGTTGTTATTGTTGTCTACACTGTGGCTTAATGTAATGTCCCTTAGAAATTTAACAGCAAATCGCAGAATTGTAGCAGCTGTGCCTGGTCTGCTAGTGCCATGTAATGATCATAGCCTCCCTTCTGGTCTGAGCTATATTCTCCGTTCTCCCCTTGTTTTTTCTTCTCTGTTTCTTCAAAGCTCAATTCAGAAACATGAAAAGCCTTAGAGTTGCATTATGATCACCACACAAGTAGAAGTGTACAATGGAAACAGGAAAGGGATTGTCTTCAAATTTTTCTATGACGCAGCAGCTATTGTGTTGAGTAGTCACTGACAACCTGCTGACATCAGCGGTTACCTTCATAAAATACCTGCCCTCAATAAAAAAAAGAGGGGAAAATTGGAACACAGTGAGAAATTAGTGTGTAATTGTCCATTTAAAATATCTTGGATTAGAAATTTAAGTGTATGTGGGGAAAAAACAAGCAACAGTCACAATGTTTGAGAAACATGTAAGTTACAAAATGGCTTTGAAGGGAAGTGACAAATGAAATGATTGTCACTTTTATACATTGCTAATTAGGGGAGTATTTTAGGTCAGTGGAATCCTAAAGGTTTTTATTAATTTTATTTTATCATTGGGGTTAATGGATGATATGATAAATGAGCAGAAACAAAAGACTCGAAAAAGAAATAGTTTAACTGGTGAACTTGTTAAATAATCTAATGTATAAATACATCATTGTAAAACATATGGGAAATCATATTTTCCTTTCAGCTGCTCACCTCAGGGGTCACCACAGTTTACACATGTAAACAAAAAAATAAATAAAAAATTGAATATAAACAAAATGGGTACAAGATCATATTAATTTTGCATAAGAGTTTGAGAACATATACAATAAGGAATAAACAAAGAGGAGGTCGCAGGATATTGTTGCACAACAGATGCTGTTATCGATAGTTAACACCCCCTACTCTCAGCCCCCTACTATCAGTTGGATGGGGCAGGGCAGGGTTTCAACGCTTCGATGCTGCGATTTAATGCTAAGGGAAAGCAAGGGTGGAGTCAGGAAGGAGCATGCTGTGCAGCAGCTGGTGGGGGAAGGGAAAAGCAAAGGAAGATGGGAGGGAGGGAACACTGGCTGTTGTTACACAGGATTTAGTGCTATGGTAACCACTTCCCAGCTGTGGACCTCAGGTAAGAGATTCATATTTGATTCATTGGTTTCCCAGATATTTACAGCTTGAAGTCATTTAGTCATTATTCATAGTCATTTATCTTGTAAGCAGTAGATGGACATATTTCTTCTTGTGCAAGTGCTTCATGTGCAGAGAATTTATGAATGAATGAATTGTCATTACCTTTATCTGCGTGACTAGTCATGAACATCATCCTTTTTGTGTTTAAACATGACAGTTTTGAGAAAGAAATGCAACCAAAGCATGTGCATTGTGTGTAAGCTTTGTGAGCTGAGATGTTTTCTGTATGGATGAAAGAGTTTGTGCCAAGACATGTAGAGCTAATGAATAAGTATGAATTGTTGAAAATGGTGCGACAACAGTAAATGAAGCCCTATAGAGCAGTTGTTTATGGCAAGTTGGTTACTCAAGGGTGAGGGCAGTGGCACAAGAGATGACAGGGCCCACAAGGGTATACTTTAAGAAAAAAACTAATGAATAAATAAAAAGGAATTGTGAAATGTTTGTGAGAGTGTGTCTGTATTTATTTTCTTTTATTATTTTTTCCCCATAAACTGAACTTCAGTATATGATTTCATGAAACTGATTGATAGTAACATGGAACAAAATCTTATAAAGCTCATCTTGGAATCTATTTATGACTCTGTATGTTGATTTGAATGCTCATGTTTATGTTTAATGTCTGTAAAGTGATACGTCTTATGACCTACTTTTGTCCTTTCTTAGCACTAGCCATAGTTTTGATACAACATGCTACCCCTTTATTTATGTTTGTCTATTTTAGATTGGTAAAACTACAACATTCACCATAGCATTCACACTTCATTGTAGCAGACTGAGGGTGTTGAAGATTCTATGAATTCCTAGAAAAGGAAGGAAATACTGCATATTTGGAACAAAAAAATGTTTTTCTTTTTGCTACTCGTAGTACCCGTGGGGTCTTGTATATATGTGGTGTCTTTGTGCCTTCAGTATTCCAGCCAGCAAAGTTTAAAAGGATCATTACAGATACAGTATATTGGTGCACCTACCTAAATGTGGAGATGCCCTCGATTTTCGTATTGATTCTTTGCTTAACAGTGTCTGAGTAGCTCTATGTGAAAGCAGAATGCAGAGAAATTCTTCTTTTTGTGCCCACTGTTCTCTGTCCTGCAAGTGTTCAAGTACTGGTACTCATTTAACTCACTATTCAGAGCCAAAGAGATACATAAACATATTTTTTTTTTTCCAGTTATGAGGATGAAGTAGCTCAGAGAGCAGCTATAGTACAATAACTGTTTGTCTGGCAACAAAATAGCATTGCCTTTGTATGCAAGGTGAAAACAAGTAGCGAGGATGACAAATAGTGTCTCTGTTTATATGCGTGCTCTCAGAACTGTGTTTGATAAAGCAGGCTTAACTTGAATGAAGAACGCAATACTTGTTTGTTGCTGTGATTATGGGCTTTGGCATGTTATATTACTCATTTTTTATAGTGATTCTTGAGACACACACTTATCTGGAATGAAAATCCTCTTTCATTCAATTCTTTTAATCTTGACTAATTGGACTCTTCTTCCCCATGTGCTTCTTTTTCTCTTAGGAAACAAGTGATGACAATGCACAGCCTCTAAACCTCCAAAATGGCTCACAGGAAGAGGCCAGGGACCAGTGCTGTGCACAGTATGGCTACGCCAGTCCCTGCCTCCTGCAATACGCCTTATATTACCGAGTCATGTGATCTAAAAGGCCTCCCCCAGCAACGCCCAGTCTGTAATCCCAAAGAGCAACTTGGTCCAAAATCAATTTCCAGTTCGTGTAAGATGCAATATTCTTCTCCCAAATTCCAAGACTTTGTTCACAACCAACAAGAAGTGGATTTAAAGACAGAGGGTGAATTAAAGCAATACAGCAATGAAGAGGATGTAGAACTGAAAGACCAGCGTCCCCCAACTCCCTCCACACCTGAACAGGACTGTGAGCAAGACCACACTGACCAAGCAGACTTCCATGGTAGAACTGACAGCTTGGATGACGACTCCAGTTCCGACTACATCAACAACACTTCTGAAGATGAGGAAGACTATGGTGATGGTATATAAGAACTATTTGGATTTCTGTCAAAGGACTAAAGGGCAATAATCTTATTAAAGTTTTTCTCTTTATTAACCTTTTAGCAGGTTAATAAAGCAGATGAAAGAAAAAGTGAAGTGTTCATATATTAAATACAAAACTATTTTCATTGAGACTAACATTATTTCAGATAAACAAGCAAAATACTTATTTTACCAAAGTACCCACTTAGTCTTTTACTGTGTTTGTACATTACAGAATTCATGGATAATTTAGGGGCAATTGAATCTTTTATCATGGAGTTCATTGCCACATACATTATGGTGGTGTTGGATATCCAGCAATAATCAGCTTTTCAGTTTTACAGGATTTTCACAAAATAGCTGTGAAACATGAATTTTTCATTTGTAGCACGAGGATTACCAGCATCACGTTAAAATAGGAAGTACATCTGATAGATATTACATCTAAAGATTTAAACATTTTAAGTTGACATGGATATTCAAATATTTGTGAGATGCAAAACGTTGGTAACTAACTTTGGCTACTTAATATATCATCAAGCTTTATTATTATAACCTAAATGCATCTCAGGAGTCCCTAGTAGGAAATTATTGTGACATCCTCTTTTCCTTTTGGCTGTTCCCTTTAGAGGTATCCACAGCAAATCATCTGCCTCCATCTAACCATATCCTATCAAACTGTTTGAAACTGGAAGCTGACATTTCATCCATTTTTAATAGCTTTTAAAGTATGATTTATTATTGTTATTTTGCGATCTTAATAATTTAGATATATGCTTTGTTGTGTTTATAAACCCCTGTAGGACTGGCAGAGGAAGATGAGGGTGTTACCTACTACATTCGCTACTGCCCAGAAGATGATAGTTACCTGGAAGGAATGGACTGCAGCAGCCATGAAGACTGTAACAACAGCCGCTGCCAAGATGACTGCCGTGGAGTCATGCAATCATCTAATACCCTCACTGATGAGTGCCAGGAAGCTGTAGACGGGTGGACTGAAGAAGGGCAGGAGGACAGGGAAGGAGAGGGTGAAGGAGAGGTGAAAGAGGGAGAATGGGTGGAAGAGGAGGAGGGAGAAGGCGAAGCAAGGAAAGATTGGCGAGAAGGAGATGAGGAGGCAAGCAAGGAGTGGAGCGAAGTGTGCCAAATCAGGCAGGAACAATGGGCCGGGCAACAGAGGCAAAGAGTGGAGGAATGGGCTGAAGGAGAAGGGGAGGTGCGCTGTGAAGTTGTGGAGCAAGATCCAGATGAACAGATATACAATGGACGGCCAGAGCCCATCCTGGATCATCATCACCTTAATCATCACCACCATTCACCGTCTCTGCAAGAAACCCTGCACACCAGCCGAGCTAACAGAGACGAGGAGGAAGAGGAGGAGGCAGAAAGTGAGGAGTACTGCCCTAATGACGAAGAAGATGACGATGGCGATGACAGACACAATGGGGCCTACACAGGAGACTACTATGCTCCAGAGGATAATGGAAACTCAATGAGAGTTTCTCCATTTCAAGGGCGTAAGGTGCTGCTGGTTGAGGGGGAGACTGGTGAGGAGGCAGAGGAGGACATCGACCAAATTGTTGCTGAGATCAAGATGAGTATGAGCATGGGGAGTTTAAGCAGTGGAACTGACCAAAGCCCTGAGGAGCTAGCACAGGATCCTTCAACAGGTGACTTCAGTCACACCAAGCCAGATGCAGCCTCCTACCCACCACCTCATCATCGCCATGACAGCAGACCGAAGTCCCTCAATCTGCCCTCAGTGCACCACAACAACCCTGACCTTCAGAGGGGCATCAAGGTGCTTTCACATTCCCCAGATGACAGGCTGAGATGGACGCAAGAACAGGTGAGATGTATGTAAAGAACTGTGGGTGTGTTAAAGCTACACAATTAGGGGAGAGAACGGTCGCAAGTAGGCCAATCAGTTCATCAGGTAACAGATGTGAGGTATAAATGATGATTTTTCTTTCCCTTAATTTGGTGTTTGGGTTCGCCATTTTGACAGTGATCCATAGCTGAGGACCGTGTGTGGATTCAAACTGCATGGTTTCTATCCACCCCATTGGAACTTGAAAAGATGAGCCATTTGTTTGGCAAAAAATACTCAACTTCCAAGTAAAAAGCTCAGCTGTCCGTGTAGTATTATGTAATATTATTATGTATTATTATGTATGATTTTTATTTAGTGGGATCATGGATTAAATCACTGGCTTTTAAGGGTATGCAATTCAAACAGATTTCACAACCTGATATCACATTATGTTCTTCTTTGACTGGAGGATCTAAATGAGTGTGTGGACGATACCGGACAATTGAATTTCGCCATAACTTAGATTTCACAAATCTACATGTATAATAGAACCATTTATTTCGGAAAACAACAGCGTATTAAATTCAATATCAGTAGTACTTGTATTGTAGTCTAAAGTCAGTATATTCAGATGTACTCATTCAGGGACTCACAAATCGACCAAAGGAACAGTTGAAAAGCTGTAAGGATGGGTAATATTATACATCTTTTTACTCTGCTGCCAAAATTTGATGTGATTTTCAAATTTGAGGCTACCATCTCAGATGAGCAACAAGTGAAATATTCCTCATCTTCCAGAAGATTAGCAAAGGTATGCCCTCCCTCCTGTTACCTTAAGTCTGTCCTCTCATGTCTGCCTCAAAATTTAGACTGACATTCCCATCTTACAAAATATAAATGGAAAGAAACTGAGGTAAATAATTCACGACTGATATTGCATGATGGACTTTTAGGAAATTCTAGCAAATTCTATATTTCACTTGAATTTTGTCACCTTATTTTTATCTACAATGTGTTTTAACACCTCTTTTATGCCAGTATGTGTTGAATTTGAGTTAATGTATTGATTTTAACCCAATATTTAGAGAAAAAAAAACCTAAATGCATGTATCTATTTGATAAGGGTTAGATTAGATATATGATAATATAAAAATGTTGGGCGGCATGGTGGAGCACTGGTTAGCTCTTCCGCCTTACAGGATGAAGTACCCTGAAATAGCCCAGATGTGTGAGTTGAGAGTGAATGGTTGTTTGTCTCTATATGTGGCCCTGCGATCCACTGGTGACCAGCCTGAGGTGAAGCCCGCTTCTTGCCCAATGATAGGCTCCAGCACCCCTGCAAGCAAAAGTGCAGGATAAGCCTTGTAAATGGTGGATGGAAATCTTAACACATATTAATGCTTGTACTGAGATTTGTTAAGTATACGTATTTGTGTACTAAAATACTTAACTCAGTTGATTCTACTCAAGACTCTCCCTTTTTTGTTTTTATTTTATTTTTATTTTTATTTTTATTTTATTCTTATTTTTTATTTTTTATTTTATCTAATCTATTTAATTTATTTTATATATTTTATTTATTTAATTAATTAATTTATTTATTTATTTTCACAATGCCTCCAATTTGTAATTTCAGTTCCGGTGGATGAAACATGGTATTTGTCTCTTAATGTTTTAACTCCTCATCCCTATCATGATAGGGGAATTTATATACAAGATTTAATTTTCAGCAGAGTATTTATGTGCAAAGTAAAGAAGAATATTCAGGAGTGCAATGTAATTCTCCTGCTCTGATTCACTGCTTGTTGTTCTCAAAGTCAAAGTCAGCTTTATTGTCAATTTATCCACATATACTAGACATAAAGAAGAAACTAGAAGACCCTTCAAAATGATAATGATAAAGTGCACATTACATGTGCACAATACAGATTAAACATTAACCATTAAACTATAGTGTGCACTTAATACATGAAAATAAATACACTTTGACATTCAGCAGCATAAGCTGTGAGATGAATTCATGTCTCAGTAAGAGTCAAACATTCCTCTTTTCTTCAGGTTTTCCGACTACTTTGGCATGCCCTTTACGTTTTGATAAACAGCCACACCACAATTTTACATTAACAATATATTGTTCTCATACATGTTATTTGTTCACCTGCTAGATGAGCAACGGAGCAGAGAAACCAAGAAAACAGCAGCGCTCTGACCTCAATGTTCCCTTAGAGAACAACAATGCGCCAGAGGTAAAATTATTTTATTGTTATTTATATAATTATTTATTTTATTTTATTGCTATCACTTTACAACATGGATAAGGTTATTTGTGTGTGTGTGTGTGTGTGTGTGTGTGTGTGTGTGTGTGTGTGTGTGTGTGTGTGTGCGTGCGTGTGTGTGTGTAACTGAAAACGCATGCAATAGTCCTAATAAGTAGTTGCATAATTACATACCCAGCTCATGCCCTCTGCCTGCTGCACAATCATGTGTATATAAAACACAATTAGAGCAAATTGTGTTTTAGAATTCATGAGAGCTATATTTTACTCAGATGTGTGCATTTCCTTTATAGATACCATCAAATGAATATAGACACATTTTGATGTATACCAAGGAGATTACATGATGTATAACATACTGTTGGATGTATGTTCATGCTACTATTCTGCCAATGAATTATTCTTAATTCAGTTTTATATATTGACTTTCACCTCCCTCCCACATTAACAGGAATGTTATGGCGGAGCTCTTGCCTTTCCTAAATTTACCTTATGTCTCTTTCCTCCTTCTGACTTCTATGTGACTTGTGAATGTCAGGGGTGTCATGTATGCTCGACAAATGAATCTTTGATTCCAACACTGACGTATTCTATCCCAAAAATTGAACTCTCAATATTTGAGTTTCGGTCATCCGAGTTCCAACCACCCCCCTCCTTTGTGTTTGACATTATGCGTGCTTTTATAGATAAGAATACTCCTTTAATTTGTGTTGTCCATGAGTCAAGTAATGTCTTCTTTCATGTGAATCAGTAAAAATGTTGCAACGAGACATCATTCTGAAATTGATCTTGATTCTCTTCAAAATTAAAAAATCCTGATTTACAGCTTCATTGTGTTTGAAGAAAAAGCAGTGGAGTCAATGTTAAAATTCATACAAAGCTAAATTAAACCTTGACGGGTTGAATAGGTAACTGTAGAAATCACCTTATTTTAGTGTAAGCCAATTTATGATATCTATCAATCATATTCTGCTTTTATTTTACAGCCGTCGAAAAAGGTTGCATCGTTTCCCAGCTTTGTTGATGGTAAGTTTATCTGTCTGAAGATCTGTTTCAGTCACTTTTTTACTGCATGGAGTGATTCCAAGGTTTTGTGTGCATTCATTCTGTCACTTTGTAGCCCAGGTATATGACTTTCAGTGCTCTTTCCCTGCTTCTGAGCAGATGCTTAGCACATCAATGTGCGAGGGGTTAAGCTGTTCTCCTGCTCCCTCTGACAATAGCTGTGTATTGTGTCACTGAATGTTTGTGCGAGAATCCACATGTGTGTATCACACACAAATTAATCTCAGCAAAACAGTGCCCCCATCAGCTCAAGACCAGTGACCAACTCACTCATCCTGTCAACAGCTTCTCTCTCTCCACAATTAGCACACTAGCAGCAGAGATTATAATACATACCAAACCCCCTCAGTATAACTGTAAGGTGGCCTTCCCAGTGCGTCTTTCTTTTAATCACAATCTTGTCTTTTTCTCCCTGGCCTAGTTCCAGGACCCTGTGAGCCGGAAGACCTGATTGACGGAATTATTTTTGCTGCTAACTACCTGGGGTCCACTCAGTTGCTGTCTGAGAGGAACCCTTCCAAGAATATACGCATGATGCAGGCACAAGAGGCTGTCAGCAGGGTCAAGGTACTCTAAAACACACCCACAGGGAGGCGAAACAGCCAGAATCATTTACATGAACTTTCTTCTTCAAAATCATCAAGCCGCAAATTTATTGTTAATCAACTGTTGTGTTTGGAAGGCAGTGTGCTGATCCAAATGAAGCCTTTTTCAATTAGAATTTATAGGTTTTAGGGCGCTCAAAATGGTTTGTTACATTTAATTTTTTCTGTATTTTCAGTATGAAAATACAGTACTATAACAGCAAACTGTAATGCTTGTATTTATGCATCAAACTAAATCATGAACTGCATCACTGCAGCACTTAACATCAGCAAGGGTATTGTCTCACTCAATATGGATGTATTATTATTTTATGAAGACTCAAAGTAGCAGCTAGCTCAGTCCCCTAATCTGCTTGCTAATGATAGGCTCTAATGTAATATTGAGACACACAATTAATTTTATCGTGATAACACTTCTATGTTTGAAGGAATGATTCAAACTCCACTTCCCACAACCAAATTTTTTTTTCAAATCGTCAAATTGGCTTTATTTTACAACCCTGAATTCATAAAAGATAAAACCGTAAAACCGTATAGAAGAGAATGCAGAGCCTTGCAAATCATTTCAATTCTGTATTTATTTGAGTAGTGCTAAGACATCATATTTAATGTTCAAACTGACTAACTTTGTTTTTTTAATTACATTTCATTTGATTTAAAAAACTGATGGCTTCAGAATGTTCAGATAGGGACAGATGCATTTACTCATGTGTTTTTATACATTTGAAATTACACATCTTCTTTTAACAACCCTCTGTAATCATGACAAAAAAGGTCACTTTTTTGGAACCTTTACAAGTGGAATTCTCTCTTCTTTCTTGATATTTACCTTCAGTAGCTCAACAGCTCAGTTGTCCGTTATCTATGTGCTTCATAGCATGAAATATATTTTTCAGTAGAGAAAAGTCTATAATGCAGGAAAGCCAGTCTAATTTCTGCACCATTGGCACAATAGGCCTACAGTAAAGTCAAGTCAAATCAAGTCGGATTTTTTTTTGTTGCGTCAATTCGCTACACAGTTGTCTCATATCACTGCATGTGCAGATTGATGTGATATTGTACATTTGATATTGTTTTTTTCTTTGAATCTTTCTTTAAAAGTCACTGCAGTTGCTTTGTCATTAGTTGTTGGGCAATCCAGTTTTTCAGTCTCTGCTTACCCTGACTTAAGAAATACAGGAAAAATTGTGATTTGCCTAGTAATCCTACAACTAAGAAATGGGGGCTGTGGCCAAAGGTAAATTTTCATAACTGATTGTTCTCTTATTTTTTCAATTAAACTTGAATGGACTGTAAGATATACCACATATAATAATAGAAATATCAATAGGTGTACTTAAAACTACAGTATGCAAACTATACTCGTATAATAAAATCATTGTATGTTTAACTTTTGTTACTGCCGTACCTTTCAAGTTGCCACCTATTTTAGCCTTAATTTCACCCAGTCTCCCTTTCTTATATGATAGTACAATATCAATGCTTGTGAACAGGCAACACTTACGTTAATAGATTAGGCAGCATTAAAATAGCTTATAAAAGAGGCCCCCTCACCTCATTGCAGTCAAGTTACTCCATAGAGATGGTTCAGTATAGATTGCATTTCAGAATCAATGTTTTATGACATACTTTTAACTGAATTGAGTATGTATCAAATATTTTTGTACATATCATAATGTATCCAGTCTACTTCAAATAACAATTTAGAAGAAAGACCTTTTTTGTTGTATTCAGTTATACATAGAGCACATCAGCGAAATTATACCACTCCATGTAAACTATCGATGAACCATGAGCAGAAGACAACTACTGAGCAGCACTGATGGAGCAGTTAGGAGCTCAGTTTCCTGCTCAACAACACTTCGACGGGTTAACTGGAGCTGGGAATTTAACCAGAAACATTCCATTCCTAGGACAATTGCTCTAACCCCCTGAGCCACACCGCCCCGTCATCACACATCCATTATTTGTACTTCATTCTGGACCTTATTTTGTCCATAAAAATAGTGTAATGATGTATGAATCTCCAGTGGATTTTACAGCATCGAAAGAGCAGGGGACGATCTAGCTGAAGGGCAAGTCTTTGACATACCACTGCCATTTTTACATTTTAAATAATTTATCTTGCATTATTAATTTATTATATATTGCTGTTTGTCATTTCATGACAGGTCAAAAAACATCTGTAAATCTCTCCTGGTGCTTTTCTCCCACTTGATTTGAAAATCATGTCATGCATGTTAGACACAAAGACAAATGGTGGACAGGCTCAGATGGTTCTCAACTGGTTGAGGATCTCAACTAAAGTTGCTCTTCAGCATCAACAAATTATTGTGGAATATCAAAGAGCTTACCTGAATTGTGGCTAAAGCTAAAAGTTATTTCTATAGCGTCAAAAAATATTGTAATGTAAAATGGTTGGGTAATCGTTGCAATGTGAGAGAATACTGTTTTTATATCTTTAACTAGCTTTTCTTTTTGCTGCAGACAAACATTTATTCAGTTACATTGTCAATATTGCAACTTTAAGTGTCTTATAAGCCTTTTATTGTCTAACTGCCTGACCTGAAGTGTTAAAATATTGCCTTTGCTGTACATAGATATCTGATAGATGAGTGAAATTACTTTTTTGATTATTTCAGTGAATATTCATTTGATTTAAAAAAGGCTTTCTTTGCCACTTTCTTTGAAGATAACAATGGGCATAAGTTCAGTGTTTAGCCTGAGTGTGTTAGGCTAAAGCAAACAAGGAATACACAAAACATTATGCAGTTTATGGTTAAAATCAAAATATATACAAATGCAAGTAAATCTGTGATCAGCCAGGAGCTAGAAAAAATAACAGTACATGAACTTCCTCTGATATTTGAGCTCAAGGCAGTTTTCATTGACTTCACTCAAGCTCAATTTGCATCATAATGTGTTATTGATCTATCATAACAGGTAAACTGTAGAAATCAGATGAAGATATTTTCCTGAAACGAGGTTCACTGTTTGGTGTGATATTCATGTTCCGTCATCCCCCACTCACTCAGTCACTCTCCTGCTGTCTGTGTCCTTGTGCAGCTCCTCGGAAATGCAATAGAATTTGCAGAATGCTTGGATTTTTGTATAGCAGTTATCTTTGTGTTTCACATGACAATGTACAAGTATTACACATACACATTCTCTGTCTGAAACATAGTAACGGTCAAAATAATTCACTCTGATTGAAAGTAGATGAAGAATAATGTGTTCAGCTTGAATCTCCCAAAGACAGGTTCATGTCAAACATGACACTGTTAAAAGCACTCTAAAAGATGGGCAGTTTTGTAAGACGCAGCACAAAGTTTGAATTACTAATGAAATAATCAAAAACATCAGCATCAGCTCCTTAAAACCACTTCTATGTTGATCTAAGCTCTTTATTACGCATACATAAACATGACCTGTTTTACACGAGTGTGTTTGATAAATTTAGCCTAGAAATCTAACTCGAAGCTTTGCTTTTAGATTTTTCTGCTTCCTTTTAGTTGAGTGAGTGTTGGAAATCCTTTCCCAGCTTAATCCTAACCTTGAATTATCCCTCATCAATAAATGTTTTCTCTGCATTGTTTTTTGAAAAGCCTCTCTTGTTGACAAAAGCATGTATAGAAAATATTTCCACAATTCATATTTAGACAGCAGTAAAACATGAAGAGCATCAACAGCAATAATTTGAATGCTTGTGTGCTTCTTCAAATTATTTTGAGTATGTATGTACATCTGATAATCCTTACTTCTGTAGCAATGCAGACTCCATAAACTTATTTATCTCTCTCTGTCTCTTTCTCTCTTTCCCTGTCCTTCTCCCATACACACACTCACAAAGAAACATACAGACATATTCCCACTTTCACTCTGTCTTTCACTCCTGTGAGTGGACAAGAGGACAGCTGCAGTTTGATTTGTGGCTATACTGTCTTACCCTTTTATTTACCTCCTTATTTCTTTTCCCCTCTTCCTCCTGTTTTTTAACTGTTTAATTTTTTGCTCCTGTGTCTGCTGACCTTGTTTCTTCACAACGCCCACCTGCCTGCCTGCCAGAGGGTACAGAAGGCTGCCAAAATCAAGAAAAAGGCGGTGTGTAATTAATAGAGCCAAATGAAGACCATTTGGCCACTTCCGTGCTTTTTTTTTTCTTTTTGTTTATGTGTTGTTCTGTGTTCTGTGTTCCCCTCCCATGTGTGTGCTGAACATTTTCCATAGCCTTTAATTTGTTAATAAATCTTGTATCAGGTATTCTGGAAAAAATACAAACATAGTGCCAATGAGCCTTAAATTGAGCATATGAGTTTAACTTGAGCCTTGTTTCTCTTTCTAAAGTGATTGTGTATATTTTTTTAATTATTTCTCTCAGTTTGATGGAAAGCACTTACAAATAACAAATAAATGTATTACTATTATCATTGTAATTATTATTAGTTGTTCTCGTTTTATCATTAGATATAGTTATACTCTTTTCGCCGTTTTGGAAAGGAGAACCGCTGAACAGCCTCTAATGCAAATAACACAGCAAAAGGACATATGTGTTAAAAACAAGGGCCGATGACATTAAAAATTGCAAGTCAATGGGATACTGGACTTCAAAGTTAAAGTCAACTTTATTGTTAATACTGCTATATGTTTCACACATACAGATGATTGAAATTGTGGTCTCTGAGACCCACAGTGCATTAGTAAAACAAATTATAAATATCACAGACAAGAAGTTTTGACAAAGGCAACAAGGTTATGACTCAGTCCAAAGTCTTGAAGCTCAAGCACAAAAAATGTTAAAATGTAAGTCATTGATCATTTCATCAAAACTGACACCACCAACTGACAATTTCATACTTAATGCAAATAAGCTGAGCTCTGACGAACAGTGGAATATCATACATCCCGACCCATTTTGCTGTATGGTGTTTCCATATGCATGCTAAAATCTAGAGGTTCATCAGGCGGAGCAAATGCACTTTGGGAAACAACCTCTGCTGAATGAGAAATTCATACCATCACAAATTTTTGTTTTTGATTTTAAAGGTATCTGCTTCTTGCGTGAATTCTTTACATAATTATTTTGAACACAAAAATACATTACAATATCTGTGAATGCTTTTTTATATACATTATTCATCATTCAGTGCATGAGCTATTTGACTATAACCACATTTTCACAATTTTTCCCTTTGGAACTTTTTTGGCCCTGTTAATTCAAATAAATAAGATATCATTTTGCTGTGCTAATTTATTGAATTGTACGGTTAGTTCAATCTGAAATGCCATTGTTCTCATTGGCATTACAGCCAGCTGGTGAGATTGTGGTGTAAAGCTGTTTCTTGTTTCTGTGCCAGCTCACTATTCTTGTGCCAGATCAGGTGATGTATTCTGCTGTCTCTTCCAGACAATTTCCCTTTTTCGTTTTCCATCACACTTTCAGATTTAACAGCTCATTCAGCTTCTGAGCATTGTGCTTTGTCTCTAACCTCTACATGCATGGCTGATTATTTTATTAGCTTTGAAATGTAGACTACAACTTCTCTGCAGTAAAAAGAGATACTGTGCAAACAGTCATTAGTGACTCATACTCATATTTTGTGGGTAAAAGAAATTGTTTGACCAACTCTTCTCTTATATCCTTACTAGAGTGCAGATGAAGATTCCCAAACCCTCACTGAGGTGGATCTTTTCATCTCAACTCAGCGGATCAAAGTCCTCAATGCAGACTCACAGGTGAGACCCAGCAAGCACATTCCGCTTCACATATCTCCAATTGTTACTTGTATACCACCTTTGCTACGTTCTTCAGATGCATGGTGTTTTAAAAAATTTCTTTAAAAAAAACACTTTCTCTATTTTAGACAAACAACTTCTTACGAAACGAGAATCAAATAGTGGACTCAAAAACATTTATTTTGTTTAATCTCTTGACATCAATACATTCATACTTCTATTTTACTGAAAACAAGAAAAGACAATTTAGCAAAAAAAAAGGAAATGTGGAACATACATGCTTGCATGTTGGACTACTACAGCCTTTACTGTGCCAGGTGTTTGTGATCTGAATGCATATATTTTCTGTATTAATGTGTGAAATCACACCTTACAATTTCTATAGATCAAGAAGTATCTTCAACTTTCTATCAACTTTGCTTTTTACTTAAGTGATGGTTTTAAACAGTGCTGAACTCTATTTCTTAATATTCTTTGCCAAAGTTCTCTGTTTTCTGTTCTCTGAGGAAAAGCAGAGACAATTGTTGGGTGTAGCAGCATAAATAGCAAAAGCTATTTAGACTTCCCATGTATGATAAACTGTATTAGACCCTGCGACTGGCTGTCTGAGAAGAATATCAGTTTGTATATTTGCTGGGGCCTCCACCTGGCAGAACCTGGCATGTTACAAAAGAAATGGGTTTTCTGTGTACCTTTGATTAACACATACTGAACATTTGACAGTGTAGCCAAAATTCAAAAAATGTATGATTCAATCAAAAGTACTCTTGGGTGCCTCCCATAGATTGTGCCTTCATCTCACACCCTTAAGGATTTTGAGCCTTAACACACAGTTGAAAGGACATGATATGTGTTGACATACTGTATATCATAATTCATCAGAATGTTCAAATGTCTTGCCAATTAAACTTTTCCACAACTAATAAATGTGCTGTATTTATACTGTATTTGATATGTTGATGCAATTTCTGACTCAAAGTCGCTGATGATATCAATTTCATTACATTTTCTCATCTTCATTTCTTCACATTCCAGTAAATCACTATGATCATTGGAAGTAATTAGATATTTTTTTTTGTTTGGTTCGGTTTCATTTTGTTTGTTATATGTAATTCTACATAATCATTAATTCTTTACATTCTTTAAATGTAATTATGTGTTATTGGCTGTTAGGAAACCATGATGGACAATGCACTCCGGACCATTTCTTACATTGCTGACATTGGAAACATTGTGGTCTTGATGGCAAGACGGCGTATGCCACGCACAGCATCCCAGGACTGCATTGAAACAACACCAGGGGCACCTGAGGCAAAGAAGCAATACAAGATGATTTGCCATGTCTTCGAGTCAGAGGATGTAAGTGGGAATTCATCTAATTAGTGGTTAGTTGTGAATAGCAAAGTGGTGCATTGGTCAGCACTCTCACTTCAAAGCATGAAGGTTCCTAGTTCCTGGTAATCCATAATATTTGGGGTTTTCGAGTTTTTCCATGGCTGTGTGGCTTCTGTTTGATTTTTTTCCAGCTTCCTTGCATAGATTTTTCAAAAATCTCCAGGTTTACTGAAGACTCACACTTGTCTGTCAACGTGAATTTGAGTCTCTACGGTACATGTGACATATGAGGCCTTGTGATCAACTGGCAGTTGGTTCAGTGCGTACCCCATCTCTTGCCCCATGTTAGGTGGGATTAATGCAAGTCTGGTTTAGCTCCTAAATAAATAATGTGAAAAAATAGCGGTGGCACGGTGGCAAACTGGTTAGCGCTTCGGCCTCGGATCACAAAGGACTCTGGGTTCAATTCCGACAGGGGACCTTCCTGTGTGGAGTTTGCACGTTCTTCCCATGTCTGCGTGGGATTCTCTGCTTTCCTCCCACAGTCCACATACATGCAGCAGGCTAATTGGGAAAATTGTCATGATGTGCTACTGAGCGAGTGAATGGTTGTCTGTCCATATATGTGGCCCTGCGATTGACTGGCGACTAGTCTAGGGTGCACTCCACCTCTCGCCCGATGGCAGCTGGGACAGCATCCCCGCAACGCTGAGTAAGAGAAGTGGTAGACAATAGATAGATGGATGGATGAAATAAAATAGCTTATAACTGTATCCAAATGATGTAAGATGAGATTTAACCACAGACATTCTTCTGTCTTGTTGAGGAAGAGTCTAAGAGAATTGGTGTGTGCCAAGAACTATAAAGCTGAACGCAAATCTGTTCTTGCATCTAATTTTGCTGCAAGTTTTTAAAGACCAGCCAGTTGTAATAGAACCACGTGGACACTTTTCTATCTACCAGTGAACATTTTGTGTAACTTCAGCTCCACTTCCTTCATGCTGTGATTGCCTACTTTTCAGTTTTTTAATAAGTCCATAAAGATTCATATCTAAATTATTTTTCAACTATCATATCTTGAAATTCCAATGAACTAATATCAGTCCATTAAAAGGGAAAGCATTGGGAAGCATTGAAGAAAATTTTATGTCCATCCTATCTCTACTGTTTCAGAAGAAAATATTTTTTTCTGATGAAGTCTTTTACTTTACTTTACCTGATAAGCTTGTTTCCAGCTCGTCCTGTATCATTTTTCGTTGTTGTTTTTGTTTGTACAAAGGCTCAGCTCATCGCTCAGTCCATTGGTCAGGCTTTCAGCGTGGCTTATCAGGAGTTTTTGAGAGCCAATGGCATTAACCCTGAGGACCTGAGCCAAAAAGAGTACAGTGACATTATCAACACTCAGGAGATGTACAATGATGACCTAATTCACTTCTCCAACTCTGACAACTGCAAAGAGGTTAGTTAATACTTATCGTATCTAATTAAGATGTTTGGAGGTATAATTTGGCTTACAGGACACATCAATTTAACGACATCGTGCTGACCAACACATTGGTGAATGTTATAACCCTCACTAGAGGTGTAAAACACACCATAAATATGTGCTGAAAATCAATTAATATGTGCATATAAGATGATTCAAAAAGAATAATGAAAGATTTATTTTAACCCCTAAAACCATTTTTTTTGCATGGTTCAGATGTCAATGGGAATTCAGAGATCAAATTTTACACCAGTAGTTTTCAAATAGTTTTCAAAGATGGTTAACTGAGATTTTCATGCTTTACTTGGTGGTATTGATGTATATTCTAATTAAAATGCATTTTTCATGATTTTCAGTCCAAAAACATAATTCTTGATAACAATATAATGTAGTAGTAATGTTTATTCTGCTCAACATATCATGTGTTGGCAAGCAAAGCAGTTTATCTTGAAAATCCCGTCTACACTAGTCTACATCCTGGAAAATTAAGTAGCAGTCCACTATTTAGAACAGAGACCTCCTCACATGCCCATGCAGTAGTTCTTGCTCAGAGACACAAACTGCTCCATGTATAATATTTTGATGAAGGAGGAGGCATTCATGTTTGTGTGAAATGCATTACTTGTGCAGCCAGCAGTTATGTTTTCATATTTAAGTGGACTCATCATATTCCTAAGATGAAGTTGAGAGAAAGGACCTCAGTTAATTCCTCAAACAAGCAGCATAAGATGCCAGAAGGGTTTGTTAAACAGCTGTAAAAAAATATTAAAAAGTAAAAGAACAATAGCAGCAGTCTAAACAACTGAAAATAAAAGTTTATGAAGCTTCTGGCACTCACTGAAGTCAGCAAAGTAGGAATTTCATTGTACAAGGAAACATGCATATTTTTACTGTGCATATGTCAATAAACACTTTGAATCCTTGAATTCTTTTATCCTCAGCTGGAGATTGAAGTTGTCAGAGTAATTTTTAACATAAATATGAACAGGTTCTGAAAAAAGGACTTAGTTAAACAGTTATTATTTAGAAGAGCTTCTTCAACTCTGTGGTTACAAAGACCTCAGAACTTACTCTCTGTCTGAAGAAGTTTTGAATATCTGTTCCATAATCTGAATGTGCCCTAAAATTTAAGTGGTTTTATTTCAGTCTTTTATGTCTGCATGAAAAAAATCATCACCATTGAAAAGAAATATGCATAAAACAGAGGAAACCTTACAGAACACATTTGTGAAACTCAAGCCCATGGGTCAAATGTGGCCTGCCACGTCATTTTATGTGGCCTGCGAGAACATCTTAAAAGGTCCGATTGTCTTGAAATGAATAAGTCAAACGCGTGCATTGACCATGAACTACATTTCCCACAATTCATGCCGATCATGTTACCCGCTTATTACCCGCTTAGTGACGGCATCCCACGATTAGATTGCAGTGGATCAACATCAATGCAATTTTCAACAAGTGGAATTGAGAAAATACAATTGATCCCTAAATGTCCAGGAAGAGAAAAGTTGATGCAGATGGATATTTTTCTTTATTCACTTGGTTAGTTTGATCATTGATTAATGGATTAATGTGGGTGTCTTAACCTGACAATATGAAAGGATTTATGTTGTAACAGAGCAACTACTAAACATAATTTTTCTTTACATGTATGAAAATGCATATGTGGCTTTTTGGATTGGAATGAGTAATAAATTCAGAGTTGTTTAAAATTAAGGAGTAGTTACATTTATTTAACATTACACTTGGGTTACATTTAGTTACATTTATACTGTTACCATGGCCCTTTGAGGGCAATCATTGTGCTGATGCGAGCCTTGGTGAAAATGAGTTTGACACCCCTGTTATAGAAGGTTAATAGCACTCTATTATACTTCCATGTCGTACTCTCTGTAATTAGTTTCATTGGCTATTGCTTTGACTACAGACCATAGGCAAATAAAGTATCATAAACAATAAAAACAATATAGGCAACACCTATGGTATACTGAAGCGCTTCCTACTCTCGTTGTGTCAATTATTGCTGTCATTGTTCATGTTGGGAAAAAAGGGGACTAAGCTGCCCCCCGCCCATTTCCCCCCTTTCCATAGCTGCAGCTGGAGAAGAGTAAAGGGGAGATTCTTGGTGTGGTGATTGTTGAGTCTGGCTGGGGTTCCATTCTCCCAACAGTTATTTTAGCCAACATGATGAATGGTGGACCAGCAGCACGCTCAGGCAAGCTCAGTATTGGAGACCAGATCATGTCCATCAATAACACCAGTCTCGTGGGACTGCCACTTGCAACCTGTCAGGGAATAATCAAGGTACAGATGGAATCACACAAGAATGTGGTAAAACAAAAGCACAAATGAAGCTCATTTTTTCTGGCTTTATGTTTGAAAGGGCTTGAAGAACCAGGTTCAAGTGAAAATGAACATAGTCAGCTGTCCTCCTGTTACCACAGTCCTCATCAAGAGACCCGATCTAAAATATCAGCTGGGCTTCAGTGTACAGAATGGCATCGTAAGTGTGCTTTGATTCTTTCTTTGAATGTGAATGTAAAGGTGTGTAACGCACATGTATCCAACCCGCTGATGGCCATTTCTTTGGAGCAGCCTTTACACAGAATACAAACAGGCAATATGATAACAACATTATATCTACAATGAAAAGGCAGTAATTCACTTTTTTACTTAACTTTTTATCACTAATCTGAAAGTTCTAATGAAGTTCTTTCCTTATGTTCAAACCGATTATGAAGCAATGATAAAATGCAGACCTGTGAGTTAAGGTACATATGTTGCTGATACCGCAGAAAAAAAAAATCTTAGATAAATCTTAGCAATTCATCAGAATGTGATCTGAAGCAGGATCCATCTTAATATTTGTTTTTAAAAGAGATCTGTACTTTGATAGTGTAAGAGAATGAACTACAAAAAACAATTTTTTAATCTATTCATTTTTAGAAAATCATACATTACAAAGCAAAAAATTTGAATTAGATTAGAATCCTGTCTTGTGTCCTCCTCCTTATCCATACAATCAAGATTTTTCACATGTTTTTTTGTTTTATTTTTATTTTGTACTGTATTTCTTTTGCTGGTTAATTATTTCCTTGTTTTGGCAAGCTGTTTGAAAAGCAATGTTGTTATCCTCTAAGTAATTTAATTGATAGCCATGCATGGGTCTCTAACTTCCCATTTAGATTTTGATTTTAAAGAAATTGTTAGATTCAAGATTCACAAAAGTTTTGTCCATAATTTTATTAACATTTCTGAGTCTCATGAACAATCCAAATAACTATCACCAGTAAGTTTCCTGCTCAGCCAAAAGACAAAAAAAAACCCTGGTTCAATTCCCACAGGGGTTTTTCTGTTTAGAGTTTGCTTGTTGCCCCCATGTCTGTGTGGGTTTCTTCGCACAGTCCAAACACATCCAAAGGGTTGATTGGAGACCCCAAATTCCCCAGATGTGTGAATGAGAAAGTGAATGGTTGTTTGTCTCTATATGTGGCGTTGCGATCGACTGGCGACTAGTGCTAGCATGATAGCATTCCCACAACCTTGAGTGCAGGATAAACGGTAGGTGATCAATGATGAATGTTTCACTGTATCAAATTTAGCTTATAGATGAGGTACACAATTGTGGTTGGAAGTATACCTGGCAATGTGTCGCACAAGCAAACCAATGGGCTGTGTATACTCGTAGCTGCACAATATTGTGGCATACTGCGCATTATGTATGTGTTATGTATGTTGCTATTGTAAGTCAGTCAGCATTTAACTACTTAATAATGGTGTGCTATGTTGACTGTCTCTTTACAAAGGTTTCAAATGACATTTGAAGCATGTGTTCCATATTACAGCTTAATAACACAACAATTTTCTGTTTTTATTATGAAGATATGCAGCCTGATGCGGGGAGGCATCGCAGAGCGAGGAGGGGTCCGTGTGGGTCACAGGATTATAGAAATCAATGGACAGAGTGTGGTGGCCACAGCACATGAGAAGATTGTCCAGGCCCTCTCAAACTCTGTTGGCGAGGTTGGCACACACCAAGCAAAACACGGAAAAATAGCTTGTTTCGAAATAAGTCTGTTTATCATGTATTAGATGTGATAAATAACTGATGGTTGTAAAGATGGTTGCAGAGTTAAGATATGATGATGAGGATGTAAAACTCCTTTTACAGAGCACACAATGTGACCTGGTTATTCTCTATTACCTGTTGTGCTCTATTCATCTCTCTAGTCCCTGTATGCAGGTGACTATACTTAGTAATTTGATCTTCTGCAAAACAGATATTGCTGGCTAACCTAGCTAACCATCACCTTTTTAAGTCAGCTCGGATAGAAAAATGTAAACACGCGATTTGCAATTGGCAATTTGGCCTCTTAATATATAGGGTCATCAAAATCTACAGGCCACTGTTGTCCTCTGCCCCTGGAACTGACAGTCAGGGGCAGAATCTGATTTTTTACTCGAGACAGTTACTTAAGAGTAGATTACCCAACAGGGTATCACCTCACTGGATCAACTCTAAAATAACAACATCAATACAGTTTGATATGACAACCTGCGAGCCATGGCCACTCCCCTTTTTGCAGTAATCTTTAGAGCCACAAATTCAAGAAAAATATGGACTGTAGTCAGTGGCCAGAGAATTTTTTCTCTTGGTCTCATTTGAATTGTTCCTTAAATTACATGTATGATGTAAAGAAGTTCAGAAGAAAGTTCTATATTTCATGAAAGATGCAGTTTGTTTTTAACTGGTTGATTTTAATATTGCCAATACACATCATAGTTAACATAAAATCCTTTCATGGAAAGGTGACAAAAGGGACAAATCATTTGAGACCAGGATGGCATTTTCTTCATCTACCCATCTTCTACTGTAAGAGCTTTCTTGTGGAAGTTCGAATGAATCTTTTATTATACTGAGATTATGTTTTCTCCCCCCCAACAGATTCACATGAAGACGATGCCTGCAGCTATGTTCAGACTTCTTACAGGACAGGAGACCCCCATGTACATATAAGCACTGGCAGGGACTTTCCATCATGACTTCAGATATTTACCATATCTTTATTGTTTAATTGTAATGAGCAGTTATCCTCATATGATTTCTTTCCTCACTGAACAGAACAAAGTATGTATGGAGTTTTTTTGTTCGTTCGTTCATTTTTTGTCTCGCTTGTGGTATTTGGTATCATTCTAGTGAAATTCGAGTACGGACTAATGGTAAAGCATCAAAATTTATATTTTTTTTATATATTCACATAATGCAATATTATACTTCTACTATACTTCTTGTATAGTTTCATTTTTTCTTGTTTATTTATTTCTTATGTAAATATGTATTTTGCTAATTTTTGACTGACAGAATTGGAGGGAGTAGCCACAGCTGCAATGTAAATATTTAGTGAGTCATACTGTTGATTTGAAAGCTGACAGTGCCGGCAAAAAGAAAACTGGGTGCCAGTGAAAAGGTTGACTTACCTACTTAAGTGGATGGATTTAATGATGCTGAGTGGACATAATTTATAAGTGAATCAAACCAATGCTTGCAGCAGAGGTTTTTAAGGTTGACGCGCCCTATGCTCTTGATGTACTTCACTTTATGGCAATAGTTCAATCGCTGAATGAAGTCTTTTCTAAATTACATGTACAAACAGTTACACAAATAAATAATGTAACCATTAATATGCATTAATTATTCTTTTGATATCAGTCACGTGTGTGAAAAATTAAGTTTCTGTTACATGCTTCTCTACTGTATGTTGATTGTTCCTGACTGAAACTCATGCCTACGAGTGGATTGTGAATGTAACTGTCTTGTGCGAGGTGTTCATTGCCATAAGCAGTATTACAATGTCTGTACATAAACAGAACCTCGTATTGTATTGTGCTCTTGTAAAAAGTAAGACCCACAGGTTCCGTGATTGCAAACATCCCACTTGTATGTTGATGTAGAGTCTGGAAAGGAGAACTGTGAATCACAACACTGTGACAGAAAAAGCTGTGCCGCAGAATAATGGCTTTCCACTGTTTTCATTTTTATCCATACTAGACCTATCTGTGTGCATGCCTCATTAAATAGTATCAAGTCATTGTGGCAAGATGATGAAATTCAGAGCTAAACCTGGCTGGTTTGTTGAGGTGGATCAAATTAAAATCTTAAAACTCACATTTATGTGTTGTGATCGTGTGTCCTTCAAAAATAATGCTTTCATGATTAAACTCAAGCTGGACTGAGTGACTTTCCCTTGCTGTAAATAATTCTTGACTAAAAAAAATGTGAATTTAATTATATTTTTTCTATGAAGGGAAAACTATTTATACTGCAGAAATGCGGCTAATTTTATGTAATATTTGTATCCACAAGTCAAGCCTACTTGCAAAAAAAAAAAAAAAAACAGGTTTCAAAAAATACAAGCAGGAAAGTTTTCACTTCTGTTCACACAGTACAGTGATAGGGTATGTTGAAATCATCTTTTTTCCCCCATTTGACCAGGATAGTCCCGCTGAGATTTCAAAATGTCTTTTTCAGGGTAGTTCTGGCCTCAGAGGAAGGGGAGTGCCTATTGTACATGTTTTTTGTGGTAGGGGAAACCTATGCAGGGATGGGGAGAACATGCAAACTCCACACAGAAAGGCCCCGTCAGCAGGTGGAATTGCACACAGGGCGTTCTTCTTGTGAAGCACAAGCGCTAACCGCTGTGCCACCTGAATTACCGAACTTTGTTAGGACAATGTAATCTTTTTTAGAAATTAATTGCAAATTGATCCCTTTAAAACACTTGACATTTCTAATGCCAAGTGTAGTTTGATATACTTTAATATTATTGAAAGATGTGTGGATTTCTTGCAAGACATGAAGATAAGACAAATACAGAATTCAATGTGCGAACCAAAAGGAAACAAAAAATGGTGTCAGAATTTAACTCCCCTAATACACCCAACTGATTGTGACGCACAGGCTGAAATGGAAACATAAAAACATGTACATTTGTTATTTTCAATTTTTTTAAGTTTGCTTTTCTGAATGTGCCAGTGAGATAAATTAAATTTAAAATTGAACATGAAGTTGCCAATTACGAGTAGTACAAATCATTAAAGTATTGCTTAATTAACAAAGTGAAGTATCACTCCTAACACTTGATTTATTTCGTCTGATGTCTATTGCATCTCTAACTCTTAAGCAACCAGCAGTTTGTAGGCAATCATGTTTTCAATGGTTTTACTCTTTCAGCTATATCTACTATCTTTCTTTGTTTCGATGTCCTGTTTCCTATGTTTGACTTTCACAGGAATTCTGGTCATTCTGATCACATTTTAACATGATCTTAATCCCAAGACCCTGACGTGTGGTCTCAAAGGCAGCCACGGCCTGCTCCAGTGGAAACCGGTGGGTCACCAGGGGCTTCACATTTAATTTCCCAGATGCCAACATAGCAATAGCCATTGGCCATCTGCAACACAGTAACAGAAAACAGTTTACGAACAAGTTCACTATTCAGCTGCTCTATGAGTAGGGCATACATTTTAGAGATGTGGAATGCAAGAGAATTCATGCTGATTTATATGGCAGCATCATTACGTGTTGCAATAGCGGAAGACCCCTCGAATGTCGATTTCTCTTATGGCAGCACTGACAAGAGGAATGGTGGTCATCTCTGAGCCTAGACCCACCACCACCACCACACCTCCTGAATGAGTCGCCTGACAATTGATGAAAAAAAAAAATATATATATATATAATTGAATGTTAGTGGATTGGTCTATGCACAAATACAGGTACAATTTCATGGCAGTGAAAATTGCATGAATTAAATAGTATTATAAAAACAAGAAAATGCCACTCCAAAAACATTCGAATACAAGCAAAATTCAAATGTTGTTAGCATTATCATCTAAAAGCAGTATAACAAAAGCACTTGAAGCACTTAATTATTTTTAAACCCTTTCATTAACTGCACTTTTCAAGTTTCCTCTCTTACTTGTCAATAAATAAGGCCAAACAAAATGATAATGAATTGAAAGGTTGAAATTAAAATGGTTGAGAACAAATACCTCAGAACTGTACTTGAGCAAAGCTATTTCATAGCCAATGTGCGACGAGATACTATTTTTACAAGTCATCGGCTTTTATGTATTTCCCTCAAAATCAAACAAGTCAGGAGTCCAAACTGAAGTTTTCAGTCAAAAACAAGCTCCTAGTTCTCTTTTCTTTACTCTTTTTGTTTGTATCACAAATATAATGCCTTGACAAGGTCTACTTAAAAATAATGTACACGACAGTAAAAAAAAAGACTGTATAAAGAACAGTATCAGGAGTGAATTAGGCTCAATTCCAACTGACAACATAAAGTCTAATTTCAGATCTTGCGATTTTATCAAGATTATTTTAAGAAAAGAACCATGATTTTAGTCTTGACAAGCCCTCCTCTCTGCTTACTACAGCTCTCAAAGTCAGCATAGATACATACATAAATGGCGGTCTGGATGCTGCTCTCAACGCCAGTACATTCAATAGTGATGTGAGGCTGCGCTCCCAGCATGTCCTCTATAGTCTTGGCCACCTGCTGGGGTGCATCCCCTCTTTTCACTGACAGGACAAAGTCAGTACCCAACTCCTTGGCCACTTTCAAACGCTCTGGTAATAGATCTACATTTGACAAATGTGCATTAGAAACAATTATCACATTCGAGATAAAACAAAGCTCATTACTGTCCCTTAGAGAAATGTTCAGAAGTTATTTTTAATACCAGTGATGATAACTTGTGAGGCTCCCATTGCCTTTGCCACCAGCATACAGACCAACCCTATGGGACCTAAGGTAAAGAGTATAGCATAATTTTGGCATGAAATCAAACAATTTAAAAAATGTTTTCGAGGTTTAGAAAATGCAAGTATGACCATAGTCTTTGTCACAGCTATGACATTAAAAATATTGTAGTTAATCAGTCAGTTTAACTTGTGTTGTACAACCACCTTCCTGTTGGGAAAAGTCAGCTTGTTCATGAGCTGTTTCACAGACATATGTTACAAATGTTAATGAGCTTGTTTTCAAAAGGAAACCATATGTTGGATATTTATCAGGTTTAGTAGTTTTTATTGCATCAAGCCTCCTTTTTTTAAATTCAGAATGAGTCTCTTTTCTTGGTGTGTTATATTCCATTCTAGCCCAGACATGTCATGGGGTGCGACCAATGGTTTGTATTGCCTTGCACCCATGCAACACAACCACCAAAGTCTGTGAATGGGTCTTTCACTTAATTTGGTTGATTTATACCTGCACCACAGATGAGAACAGAGCTGCCAAGGGTTACATTGGCCCTTCGACAGGCATGAATACCCACAGACAGAGGTTCAATCAGAGCTCCCTCCTCAAACGTCACACTATCGGGCAACCTGAAGAGAAAAAAATTTAGAGAGGGCAGAGAAAAGAGGAAGTACACAAAGTTAAGAAAGAGGTATACTGTTAGGTAAGAGGGTACAGTTGGGTAACTTCTTGAACAAAACCAGCGGTATTACTTGTAACAGAAGTTGGCAGAGTGTTTGTAGTATCTACACAAGTTTCCATCATCAGGTGGTGTGGCACAGAAGAAGATGGTGGGAGACAGGTTGTAGCGCCCTTGTTTAAAGAACTCATCCATATCTCGGGGTACACCTGGCTCAATCGCCACCCTGTCACCTGGAAAATAAAAGCTCACTTGCACAGAACTGAATGAGCTTGTATATGGCACTCTATTTTTACTCAAATTTGCACTTAATACAGTACATCAGAGCTAAATGACTTGCATGAAAAACAGTACATTCTTCGCTGTCTTACCTACTTTAAGATGCTTGACTGCAGAACCAACCTTCACCACTCGTCCAGATGCTTCATGTCCAAGCACCATGGGTTTGGTGACCACAAAATCCCCAATGCGACCCTGCTGCCAGTAATGAACATCTGAGCCACAGATTCCAACTGAATGCATCTGAAGCAAAACCTCTAAATAAAACAACACAGAAAAGAAAAAGTGTGGGAATAAAAGTTGTAATTAACCAAACATTTTCCAAAGGTTACGTAGAAAGAACAAAACAGATGACCATGAGTTCTTTTCTAACCAACTTTGAATACCATATTAATCACTTGCGGAAATTTATTCTCTGCCTTCTTATCCATCATGAATGAACCTTGGCCATGGGCAGCCTCTTGGGCAGCGTCCATGGAGCAGTAAAGGGTACAGTGCCTCCCTTAACAACACTTCGGCAGCGACACGAGCTATAGAATCAAACCTGGACTTTTCGGTTACAACATGAACACCCTTTGAATGAATCTGAATTCTTATGTGTTCATTATGATGGCAGTTTAAACGAAAGCCATTCTTGTAAGTGAGTTTTATTTAGATAAGAAAATAATTTCTGAGTTGACTGGACACCTGTTTTGAATTCAGTTCTGCAATTTAAAAAATGTATGCCATTCAGAAAGTTATATTATGAAGTGGAAATTAAGCACAATGAATATATTCCAGGAGAAAATGTAACTTTGGTTAAGCTTTTGATACCATTAGATCCTGGCTCAGGGATGGGCCGATTTTCCTGAGGAAAATACAAAAATGTTCCAGTCAATTCATCTCTCAGAGATGACAGCTAGAATTCATATTTAAACAAGTTTATGTCTTTCGCCTACCAGCCTGAGGTCTCCTTTAGTATGTAGCACGACAGACAGGTTCTCCTGCTCCATGACGGATTCAGTAACTACCCAGGTGAAGATCCTTGTGAATCCTGGGAAACTGATGGCAGTGTTGATATTCAGTCATTATAATTATACAACAGTTTTACACTCTATAAGATATACGGTAAATACTTTTTATAAAAACCTCATATGTGATAGTTTTTGCATTTTTGTGCAAACCTCCAAAAAATGAAATAAAAAATAAAAACGTTTTAAATTACGTGAACAACAACACATCACCAGAAATGAACATCATCAGAACTGAAGAAGCCTCTTGGATAAGGGCTGAAACGTTTTCAAGAGTAGAAAGTCATGTCCAGGAGCCACGACAAGAAGATTACAACAAGAATTCACCATGATCTGTTCGACTGAGAACCTCCACAGACACATCACCAGAAACTGATGCCTGCTCAGACCCAAGCGGCTCCCTGGCTGTCTCTTCCTCACATAAACAGCGCTGAGATCATGTTTATTTGCACGGCTGCACTGACACCGCAACAAACTTTAAAACTACGTGAACATGAGTTCGTCCACGGAGGAAAAAATGTACCGAAAGAAAAGTGGTACGGGTAAGAAAACAAAACAATCGCACCCAACAATCCCAATATTCAATGTTGAAAGTGAAGTATGAGCATGAAGCGTAGCATGCTTTTATTTTGATAGGATAGCACGAAAGCAGTGGTTGTGCAGAGAGGACGACTTGACTTACTGGGTGGGTGTGTTTAATCATGACAATGAATAAAGCTGGTTTTTGTTGTTGTTGTTGTAATCCAAACGGCCGAGCGCCATGCACATAGAATAGCTTTGATTTGAAAACGCAGTCCAAGCGAGTGATTTTTCACGTTGTTTCAAGACAAACATTTGAGCGTAAATAAGATCATTTCATAGCGGCAGTACAATATTTCTTCTTTTCTCATTTGGCAACACTGGCAGCGTGACATCGAAGCCAGCCCATAACAGGAAATACTAAGTTGAAACGTAAACTGCACTAATAGTGCCAAATAATACTACGGATTTTGAGCTGCTTCACGACGCTTGTAAAGTCAGAGGTATATATTTTAAAAAGATCCCTGAAAGAAAAAAAGAAAGCAAACAAAAAATGTCAAGCTCACCGGAATTACAGGACCGTAATCGGGTTTCTCGAAGATGCGCCCAGTTCCCCCTCACCTGGATCCCCTTTCAACTAGTGTAATTAATTGCCGATTGTGATTTTTCAAACTGGAAGAGTTGTATCACCACACAAAAATACGTTTTTCCGTTTTGTTGTAGCAGTTGAGCCGGTCAAAGACAACCTTTGCAAGCGGTCCTTTGCTGAACCTATGTGGGTACGGTACCTGCTATATTACGACAGACTTCAACGACAGGCTGTGGGCGTTGCTACAACAAAGAATGTGATTGGCTAAACAAATACTCGGCATAGTCCATTGTGATACTGGAGGGTGCTGCGTTCCGCACCATAACACATCTGCAGCCTCTACCGCTTTGGCACTCTCTGCTAGTGGTGATAGCCTCCTTTCATTGTATGGACTAGGGTCACTTTGAGTCACTCACTCCAGTGATTTGCTTCACCCGGGTCAATGTTGTTGCCCCCCTGCACACACTAACACACACACCAACACACTAACACATTAACACACACACACACACCCAAACCCTTTAATAAATAAATAAATAAAGCAGGCACAGTCCTAAAGTAGTGTATGGCAATAGAGGTCTGCTGTCAATTTTAAGAATACTACCATTAACAATTTCTTTTTTTGGTGCATGGTGCGTTAAATAAAGGTTTGAAAAAATCTGCACGCTGAGAGTGCTCCAAAAATACAGATTATTTGTTTTACATTGGGTAAAGAAAATGTATTATTTATTTATTAAATTTATTTCAGATAGTTATCAAAATATGTTGCACAATGTATTTTGGTAAGCATCTGACGAGGACCAGATTTTTGCTAAAAACATCATGCGACAATAATTTTTCTTTACTCAATGTATAATTAGGAGATTTATGGACGCAGTGAGAGAGGATATGAAGTTAGTTGGTGTGAGAGAGGAGGATACAGAGTAAAGGGCTAGATGGAGAAGGTTGTTTCACTGAGACAACCCCTGAATGGGAAAAGCCGAAGGGAAAAGAAGAGTAAGTTATTCAATCCCTCCTTGGAGCACTCTTGCTGTGCGGATTTTTTTAAACCTTAATTTAGTCGATACATTTGATCCAGCACCCATTCCTGACTGGGCAGCGGATGTGCGTGTTTTTCTTTTTGCTCAAGCGTTACTAGTATGTACCACTGCTAATAATAATCATCTGCATAGCACGTGTATTAAATATACCAGTTACATAACAAACACCACGGTCTTTATTGGGTTAATGGAGACCTCAGCAGAGGAAAAGGGGTACAGACATGGGAAAATTTGAAAGAAAGGAGGGCAAAAACATTGCATTTTCAAACTGAAAACTGACAGGATCTAAAAGGTCAATCAACACACACAGACACACACACTTTCAGGTTAAAGATTCAAAAGATTAAGCCCGATGACTCAGTAACAGACCAGCGCTCATCTGGCGGCAGCATGGTGAACTTTGAGTATGAATTATCAAACTTCGGTGTTAGAGAATGTTGCTATTCATCTGAAACTGACCCGCTACAGTCTACAGAAAACATTGCAGGAAAATTATTCCTCCATAGGACATGAAATTTTATCTTGAGAGTATGAGTATCAGTGACAGCATTTATATGAACTCAGGTATTTAAAAGGTAATGCATCATTGGATTGTACATTCATGTATGTGTTGTGCCATGTGCTGGCTAATCAGGCAAATAAACAACCTTAGATTTTAAAACTTTATAGTCTACTTTAGTTTGTAGTATTTACTGCCTAGCAGAAGTTTTTTCTGACAATTTAAAGAAATTATCTAATTTGACAACAGCAGTATTTTCGATGTACATTTATTCACTCCACTTACTTTTGAGGTTGCCTCCAAATATCTTTTAACAAATATGTACTTCTGTGATGAAATCAAAATGGTATTTTGGAGTTTCCCAATTCATCAAAGAACTGAAATTTGGAATAATCACCTCATGGTGTATATAGGCACATACTGGAAAATAAGGATTAAACAAGTGGTGGGTCTATGATTTTGTGTGGGTGGGTGTTTTTCTGAACTTAGCGTATTAATAACCCATGATTTACACTAAATTACATGATCATATGAGCAGTACTAGTACTTAACGATGACATTAGTACGCAGGTTAGTAGTACTAACATAAGTACAACATTAGTACTAGGGTAGAATTCTTGTCGGAAAATGCAGCTGCTGAAAGGCACTGATCCTCATGTGAGTCACGAGTAGTGCACACCTGTATTAAATTGATATCATCCATCTTTTATCTACTGCTTTTCATGCACTTAGGGTCACAGGGATGCGAGACCCAATCTTGGCTCTCATTGGGCAAGAGGCAATGCACAGTCAATCAAAGGGCCGCATATAGAGATGGACAACCATTCTCACCCGGGCATCCATCCATCGTTTGCCTACAGCCTATCCTACTCAGGGTCGCAGGGCATGCTGAAGTCTATCCATGCTGCCATTGAGCGAGAGGCAGGGTAGTCAATCGCAGGGCCAAATAAACATACAGACAACCATTCACTCTCTCATTTGCAAATCTGGGCAATTTTTCCAATTTATTCTATCTTATTCCAATTAATCTCCTCCATATTTTGGACTCCTTGAGCTGCCACCTTATCGTGGTGGAGGGGTTTGCGTGTCCCAGGGATCCTGGGAGCTATGTTGTCGGGGGCTTTACGTCCCTGGAAGGGTCACCCAAGGCAAACAGGACTCAGGTGACGGGCCAGTCAAAGCGGGGCTCAGAAGACTCTCATGATGAAAAAGAACTTTGGACCTAGTTTTCTCCTGCCCAGGGGGCCCCCTCTGGAGCCAGGCTCAGGGGTGGGGCTCGATGGTGAGCGCCTGGTGGCCGGGCCTGCACATGTGGGGCTCAGCCAGGCACAGCCCGAAGGGATGACAGGAATCCCCTTTCCCCTGGGCTCACCACCCACAGGAAGGGCCAAAGGGAGTCAGGTGCAGTGTGAGCTGGGTGGTGGACGGAGCGGGAGACCTTGGCGGTCCGACCCTCGGCTACAGAAGCTGGCTCTAGGGACATGGAATGTAACCTGTCTAGCAGGGAAGGAGACTGAGCTGGCGTGAGAGGCCGAGAGATTCCGACCAGATATAGTTGGACTCACCTCGACGCACAGCATGGGGTCTGGAACCAGGCCTCTCGAGAGGGACTGGACTCTTTTCTAATCTGGAGCTGCTTACCAGTGAGAGGTGCCAGACAGGGGTGGGCACATTGATTGCCCCCTGACTCAGCGCCTGTACGTTCGGGTTCAACTCAGTGGACGAGAGAGTAGCCTCCCTCTGGCTTCAGGTGGGGGGATGGGTTCTGACTGTTGTTTGTGGCTATGCACCCAACGGCAGTTCAGTATACCCACCCTTCTTGGGGTCCTTAGAGGGCCTGCTAGAGAGCATTCCTTCTGGGGACTCCCTTGTTCTACTGGGAGACTTCAACGCTCTCGTGGGCAACGACAATCATTAGCTACTCACAGCTGTTCTACAGATACACTAACCATGCAATAGAGGGCTATAACACTAACATAAATCCCGGCTCAGTTAACGCAGGTGAAGTTGGAGTCCAGTGGCTGGTCTTGGAATCATAGCTCCAACTGTTGGAACAAGACAATTTCCATGATACCATCCAACAGTATAGATACAGTCACTGATTACAGTGACATTGAGATAGTTGCTTCATGAATTTACAACCGTCATCTCTTACCAGGTGTGGGTGCTTGGTCATTTGAATGAGCCATTGAAGAGAGCATTTCCTTGGTAAGCCCTTGGGATGTCCTCTTTGGAAAGTACACTGATGAAATAGTTAGCGGTCATCAAATTCCTCTTTTCAAATGGTGAGACTAACAGTACACCAGCCTTTAATGGCCAAGTTGATATCACTGGGCAGATATAGAAAGCCAAGGGATGACAGATTACAGAGTCAAGAGACTGTGTCTGCTCGGATCTCCCATTACCCTCGAGACCTTGTGAACAGTTTGACAATTTGCTGAGTCTTTGTTTACCCTCTCCATATCATTTGGAATGACATGGTCTCTGATAAATGACCAACTCATCAGATCCAGCCTGTCCTTGAAAGAGACTCAAAAAAAAAAGTGCGTTGAAATGAAATTATCTGAAATTGTCAGACCAATACTTCATTAGTATGAGCTGACTGAACGTAATGGACGGGGTATTGTATTATCATTTTTCATAATGTTGGTTTTTTTGAAAGAACAGAAATATATACTGCATGAAGGTTTAGTTTATATTGTGAGCAACTGAAATATTACAGCTGTATTCAAGTCTTTTTGTTGTTAAATGATCACTATCACAGTTAGTGAATTTAGAATCTCTTCAATCAAACTGCAGTCTTGAAAAAACCATAGTCACCAATGTCAATGACATGTTCCTTCTACAACATCTTTGAATCACCTTCTGTACAATTTAAATTTCCAAAAAAAAGAGGGCTTGATAAGTTAGGCTCAATAAACTAGGCTCAATAAAGGAGCACTGTTTTAACACCTTAGGTAATCCTGATGTTATCATATGGCCTTTGATTACATTTGGCAAAGTCTGTAACGCACTTCAATAAAATGGGCATAACAGCGCAGGCCCTCATTAGCTTGATTATAATCAAAAGTTGTGACTAATAATACAACCATCCTTTACAAGAAACAATACTAGTGAGAGGCATTCTTGATATTCACTAGGCACATGGTGTTCCCAGAGAAAGATGGCCTCTAGAACTGTCTTCTTCACACAAACACATACACAAGCATTTATTGATAATAGTAACATGTTGGAAGACTAGGTAAGCAGAGCTTTCTAGCATGCATTGACTTTGTTTGGTTTTGGCCATGGGGCCATGGTCCCAACAGCGGACCTTTCTGTGTGGCGTTTGCATGTTCTCCCCGTGTCTGTGTGGGTTTCCTTCGGGGTTCAGTCAGAAAACATGCAGCAGGTTAATTGGAAGATTGGGAAAATTGCCCCAAATGAGAGTGAATGGTTGTCTGTCTGTATATGCGTGGCCCTTTGATTGGCTGGCGACCAGTCCAGGGTGTACCCTGCCTCTTGCCTGATGGCAGCTGAAATAGGCCCCAGCATCCCCCGTGACCCTGAGTAGGATAATTGGCAGACAATGGATGGATGGATGGTTTGGCCACGACAAGATGATTTCGACAAAAATGACATGAAAAAAAACAACATTTTAGTACATGTACAAAGCCATGCTGTTTATTTGCTGTTTATTATGTCTCGAAATAATCTTTTGGTTTTCCTGTTATCAGTGAATTGAGATGAATAATCAAAAAATGTGGGTGGATTGAAAAAAAACATTTAAAGCTTAACATTATAATTCTCACAGAAGGGAAAATTATTACAATGTTTTGAGCAAGATTGCCTTCATTTTATTTGGTTTATGGACAATTATTGTATGTTACTCCATAAAGCAGTTTTTAAAGTGGTCACAGAGAGATTCTGTATTCTACTTCTTGAATAGTCTTTTTGTCCCGACCGACTACGTCTTGAAGATCCATGCCCTACCAAACTGTTCAAAGAAGTTGTCATTTGGTTTGCAATGTCATCGAAGAAAGAATTAACTCATCATATGTATGTGTGTGTATGTATGTATGTATCTATTTATAGATGTTCTTTAAAAAAAAAAAAAATTGTTTATATTGCTTTTAAATGTTTCGTGCTTATTTATATGTTGTCTATTTTTTGATACTGTTTCTTGCTGCGCTGCTGCGACAAACGAATTCCCCCTATGGGGATCAATAAACTATGACTTTATCTTATCTTATCTGCCATTTCAAGTGTCTGTTATTTACATTGTGATCTGCAGTGAGAGCAGGGAACAGGTTGAGGAAAATCTTGAGAGGTGGAAAGGAGAGGAATGAAGGTTAGTCGCAGCAAGACAGAATACATGTGTGTAAATGAGAGGAACCCGGGTGGAACGGTGAGGCTACAGGGAGTGGAGATTAAGAAGTTGGAGGATTTCAGGTACTTAGGGTCAACAGTCCAGAGCAACGGTGAGTGTGGAAAAGAGGTTAAGAAAAGGGTTCAAGGAGGTTGGAATGGGTGGAGAAAAGTTTCAGGGGTTCTTTGTGATAGAAGAATTTCATCTAGAATGAAAGGAAAGGTTTAAAAAACCGTGGTGAGACCAGCGATGGTGTATGGTTTGGAGACAGTGGCACTGAACAAAAGACAGGAGGCAAAGCTGGAGGCAGCAGAGCTGAAGATTTTGAGGTTCTCTTTGGGGGTGACAAGGATGGATAGGATCAGGAATGAGTCCATCAAGGGGGACAGCACATGTTAGATTTTTTGGAGAGAAGGCCAGAGAAGCCAGCCTGAGATGGTTCGGTCATTTACAGAGGAGGGATAGGGACTATATTGGTAGACGGATGGTGGAATTGGAGATGCTAGGCAGGAGGTCAAGAGGAAGACCATCGAGAAGATTTATGGATGTAGTGAGAGAAGATATGAAGGTAGTTGGTGTGAGAGAGGAGGATACAGAGAATAGGGTTAGATGGAGGTGGTTGACTCGCTGTGGCGACCCATGAAAGGGAAAAGCCGAAAGGAAAAGAAGAAGTTATCCAATCCCTCCTTAAAAAATTATTTTGATCCATCCCATGTCTCTCGAAGATTCTTGAGAGATCAACTGAAATAAGTATGAATTCAGAGTAAAATTTACAACAATTCTCCTTACCTATAATGCTCTAAAGGGCAACCCCATATCTTGAAGAACTCTTAGAACCCTACCACCCTGTCAGATCTCCACACTCTTAGGACACAGGGCTGCTTGTGCATCTTCTAATTTTAATTAGACTTGACTTGGTTTGATTTTAAGATCAACACAAGTTTTATGTGTCCCAAAACTTAAAACTAGAAAAGGTACAAAAACTTTAATTTGCCTTTATTCAACACTCAATATATATAGGATGACCCAGCTGAATTATTTTAGTCACCATTATTTACTAAGTCATCGCTTGCCATTCACTCAGTTTAACACTAGTCATTAGGAAGTCATAAAAAATGCACAATGGTATCAAAGATCAATTGTGACAGCTTGTCATTGAATCATATGAAGCATAAACGATTTCACAGGACTCTCTGTCTCTCCTCTTAACAAGAGGTACCCCATGGTACAATTCAGCATCATGTATTTTTTACAGCTTCTTTCAGCAGAGGATGTTGCTGCTCTACAAAATAAAATAATGTTGCACAAATGCAGTCTATGTCTCATAGAAATTAAAGCTTGGCAATCGCAGTAGGCTCAATTGCAGAAATAAATGAAGCCTCCTAATTCAGAAAGCTTGTGTAATCCTTCGACCACCAAATACAAAGAACTTTTCTAATACCTAATTGCGACTGTAGTATACTTAGCCTTGATGATTTTCACAAAGGCAAAGTCAGTTGCCTATAAGGAAAATATAATTAACAACATGTAATTTTGGTTGGCTATATATTTGATGTTCAAACCCAGACCGGTGGTTTCTAAAGAACATAATCATTACTTCCTAAATACAAGTTATCTATGGACTTTAGCAACTACATAAGATCCACACATTTAGTGAAGGCCACAGCTCTGTTAAATTAGAGAACAAAAAATGTAAACCTGACACCAAAATTACACATGCTTGAGTTATTTATTTAACGTAAATGAAAAATAAATACATTGCATGCATGAATTCAAATGGATGTTGACAAAAACTCAAATGCATAACAATTCATCTGTAACTACTTTACATAGAACTGGTATTTGTGAATGACATCTCGAGTCATTATCGTTGCTGAAAATTTCTGTCAGCCTATGTGTTGAGGAGTCTGAAACTAGCAGTGCAGTCATAGCCTCTGGGACACCTGTGCTGGTAATCACAGAGGTCACCTGAATATTTTTGCAGGTTAGACATGTTGACATAACCTGTGGTGAATAATTACCAAGATTATATGAACGTAAACACACTTAATGTTTCATATTGCAAACTTTTCAAGTTTCAATAATAGAAGACAGAATTTTTTATATTACGCACCATGAACTTGATTAACAATTTATCAGACATAATTATATTGAATGATAGCAAAGACTTACCTGTAAGTAAACTGCTGACTGTATGATCCTTTAATTCACAGTTATTAGAGTCTTGTCTTACTGATGTGTCTGCATTTAGGTCTTCACAGCTGATGACACATCAAGGCCTTCAGTCTTTAAAATACTGAATTGCAATTCCTGATTTCAGTTAAAACTTAACATACTTGCTTGCACAAGCATCTGTTCCAATGCATGCATCTTCTTTCTGGAAATTCACATACATACAAAAAATAAAAACCAAACTCAGCTATTTCAAGAATTTACTTCTCTTTCTCTGACTCATAGCACCTGTGTTACTGGCTGTGCGTCATCGAACTCCCAAATCAGCCTCCCAACCACTTTTCTGACCTCTTAAGAGACACATAAAACAGGCAGAGCATTAGTCAGCCCGAATCGGTCAGAATACCTTGAATATGAAAACGACAGTTGCAATTATTATTACCAAAGGCCTGAGGATAACTTAAGAATGACCAAGGTATGATCTACAATCTCATCGAGCTGCATGTTACATCAACACGCAGCTTGATGATTTTCTGTTATTAAAAGTGTTTCTTACCATCCTGCACAGGGGCTGGAGGAAGCACATAATGCCCTATGGCCACTGAATTAACACTACGGCGTTTTTCACAGGCCAAGAGAAACATGCTGTGAAAAACTGTCGCCTTGTTCCAGAGGTAATCTTTGCTTTTAAATATTCTGTGAAAATGAATGGGGGATGAGGCTTTACGTGGGGGAACTTGAAGTATTATTCGTTTGAGAATTTTATACTGACGCTTTTGTAGATGTCATCCAGCATACCTCAGAGTGTCAGGACATGAGGCATCATCACTGAAAAGATAATCTGCAGTTCTCCAACTCGCAAGAATCCCACCCTCGATCACTACAAGTTAAAGTCAAGCAGTATGACAATAATGGAAAGATGTTGATGAAGGTCCATTTGTTGAAAAATACTTACATGCAGTGAAAACACACCACTAAAAGTAAGCTAAGCAGTTTATTGGTGGTGTCAGTAAGCTCATTGCAGCCCTCCAAGAAATCTACTGCCTTGCGTCACAAACTTTTACCCATTAGTGTTTTCAAATTAATTGATAGTAGTTAGCGCAACGGTTAGTTTGGGGGAGCCAGAAGTGTCACTTACTCCAAATATTGCGGCATGCCTGTGGCACACTGCTAGAAAACCAGCCACTTTTATTTCCAAACATAGCGACAGTCCAGGGAGTCTCACTTGTTTAGCGGAGTACAATAGTGAGTTAGCTACGCAGCTAGAAACTAGCTTCATTTTCCCATGTCACAACAACGATTTGCACCTGTGGTGCTTTTAAGTGCTGTGGATAAATAAAGTTTTCTGTACCACAAAGAAAAAAACTGGAGCTGTTGTTACAATTTTCCCTCAGGGTGCTTGTGTGTGGCTATGTTTGACTTCATCGCAAGTTATTCCCCTTACCAGATGAATGAAGAAATAAAATCTCCTTATACGGCTGCTAATTGTTTGGGCTATTCAGTGTGTGATCATTAAACACTGCATGAACAATTATGGGTCAGTTTTATGTCGGTCCAAAAGTGGTCCTTCAAAATCATCCACATGTCAAAATAATTATATCACAATAAATTGTATACATTTGACATTTTGCCGTATACATAGTGTTAAGCAGTTAAAAATAAATAAATAACCAGCATGACACTGCTCCGATGACTCTGACATCCGGAAGCACATACACGATACCATTCTTCAAAATAAAAGTATGGCTTAATAACACAACGATACTTCAGATATAGATTTTAGACCTTCAAATGGGTTCCTGGCGTTTTATATTGTTGCTATTATCAATTAAAGTGTTAGAATTCTTTGATATTTACCCACATCAAGTAAGATTTGTTTTTCTTGTCACGTCACATCTGTAATTCAGTCAATCCCGGTTTCATTTGGGTTGGACACTGGAGCACAATCTGTTAGTTTTCCACATGACTAACATTTTTGATATTTGAAGCTTATTGAGTGATAACTTGTGACACACTTGACTTGTCCATGGGTCTACGCTCCTTACATATCCAATATGAAAATGTAAAAGCAGACAGAAACTTAGGTCCCTATTTTCAAACCCAACATTTACATTAAGGATGCACCCCACCCCTTATTTCAACTAATGATGCAGGTTAATGTAACACAACATGAACAACATTGTACTATTGTCATTGAACTATTTACATGACATCGTTCTCAAACCCCAAGCCATGGGGAGACTCCCAAAGGCTATTATAGCCGCTATGGATTACGGGTCTCTGGCGGACTGTCTTCCCAACCCAGGCTACAATACTAACTTTTGTTGAATACAATCTACTTGAATGGAAAATAAGCCCAGCCAATTAGCATTATTGTTAATTTAACAATGGATAAACCAATAACAGCACTTGTCATCGACCACATGCAACATTATATGTGATTAGGCCACAGGGCAGTTATAGTAATCAGGGTAAGGGGCAAAGGAGGGGAAAGACACTGTTATGTCCTTTTATACACCTCTCTCACCCCTCTAGTTTGCCACCCATCCTTAATTACTGTTTGACCATGGACATGACAACATGCATATGACACATTGTTGTATTACACTTGTTTCAAACACACATGTTCTTACGTTGTGGATGCAATTTATCAAGGATAAAATCCCTTTAACTAAACGCACAGGATAAAAAGAATATGTACCATTGCAACAATTCATGTTGACTGTCTTCTAAGAAGGATGTAGATGTGAAAACTCACAAGTATTTTGCATTCTTTAAATGCACAACTGCTGACACAAAGTTCCAAACAGCTTCAGTATGATTAAAACTCTCTGTGAAATTAAGATATTGGAAAATGGAAGGAGAACAGTTCTTCACTTGCTTACACCTGTTTATGAATTCTCAAATAAAGCTGTCAACATCATTTATGCCATAGCAGAAATTAGTATTTTCATTTGCAAATCCACTTGCACATAGGGTTGGAGATGCCAAATCAAATTGGTATTGGGTTTGAAATAGGGTATACCTTGAACTATCAAAGGATCACATAGAGACGTAGAACTATTCACCCTCTCATTCATACCTAGATAAAGTTTAGTACTCACATAACCTGACTCAATATTTTCGTATCTAGGAGGAGGCTGGAAAGGAGAGAGCTCCTACAGGCATGTAGACAAAATCCCTCCTACAAGTCCAGACAGTTAATCCCGAGTCAGATTCAAACCGGGAACCTTCTTGCTGTGAGGCAAGAGTGCAAATTCCTGCCTTACCATGCCATCAGCTATTATGATGCTGTACCTCATACTGTTAAAAAGAGTATGAATAGAAATAAAATATTAAAAAAAAGGCATTTTGATCATCTGCAAGCCCACAGATTATCATAATACCCCTCGGCATCAATTCTCACTTCGTGGGTTGCTACCAATTACGCTTCGATATGTTTTGATTATTTTAAACTAGTACACAGTAATTTGGATAAATTACTTTTTTACTTAACTTTGAATTTTTTAGCTTTTAAGCATTCATATTTTAAATTCTAATTTCTTGACAATAGAAATTATTTTCCCTTTATATTCCATCAGATTTGTAATGGAGCAACCTCAATTTCTGATACATTTACAACACTATCAATTTTTTCCTGACACCACCCTTCAAGGGTTGATATTCCAGAAATATCTATCATCAATATATAAAGTAAATCTCTTTATTACAAAAAAAATGACAAAGTAATGGATCCTAACAGGACAGATTAAGCCATACTTCCACAATTATAGGTACACTTTACCTGTTAGTTTCAGTATTGTTATTTCATTCAATAATCATTGCAATTTCAAGCACCAGTCATAGCAAAGTATAATTTCAAATCAACACGGCTATGCCACCTATCCTAAAAAAGTCTTATTTTCACTGATGCCATGAAATGAAGGCACAACATGTTGACCAAACTACATGTATAAACTACTTTGCCAAGTTCTATTCATTTAGCGTTTTCATGACTGTGATTGAGAGGGCCCCAAATGTATTTTGGACGTGATGTATTTAATGTTAATACAACTATAGAATATTTACGTTGTTTTCAAACAAATACATAGGGGAAAATGTCAGAATTGCTTTGTTGGTAATGTAGATTTTGCATGTAGATTACCAATTAAGCTCCCTCTGTTTTTTATTTTCAGTTATTTTTGCTAAAATAAGTCTTGTCAACAAGGTTTCACCAATATTTGCTGTCGTCCTTATACACCACTAGATGGCAGTTCTGGCGCACCAATTCATGTGCTCATCTCAAAATAGTACATTACAATCAAAATTCTGTATTGACTCTGTAGTTATGATTTTTCATTCCTACAGCTGATTTACAATGGGTCTTTTTAATAATGGCCTTCACCCTTTCTGAACATCCCAGTTCGTATAGCCAAGATATGCAGGCTATAGAATGGATAAAATAAAATGTTGGATCCTGATGACAAGCTTTGACTTGATGATGTATGTTATGTTAGAGGTAAATTAATCTGCTTACAGTTGCCGGGATTCTAAAAAATTTAATCGAGATTTAATTTAGACAGTTACGGTGACAAATCTTGGCCACACACGAGAAACAGGAATGCTATATTGGCTTTCAGATTCAGTCAATAGCTTTTTCCACTAAGTGTTATACCACTTTTTATGTGGGGTTGTCTCCAGGTCAGAAGCTTGCTTGTATCGCATACTACCCATTTATTCCTTTCACAAATTCTAATCATGTTATTTACCCTTGTTTTTAATAACGGGGGCAGCCTATTAAAGAAAGTATTTCTGTTCAGTATTGCAAATCATAAAACTGTAAATGATATGCTTTGCTTGCTTGAGCTCTGAGAATGCAAACAGTCAGTCACTCTGTCACAATAAAACAAGCTTTATGAGACCAGTGCAGGAATTACATAGAATTCCACTTAGAACACATACTGCCTGTCGTGTAGCAGTTAAATTGTGTTGGAATGACACGTGTGACATGTATTATCCAAGGCAGAGACTCCATCTAGCTTGTGTGCAGTATTTTGATCAGCTTGCCATCATAAACTGTCATCGATGATTGAATTCCTCAGGAGTTCACGCTTCTCCAATGGTGACCAGTAAAGGAGAGTTCAAAGCCATGGTAACTCTGTTGTCATAACAACATGAAGCCACACCCTGTATTTTCCCCAGCCCCCATTCATGTTATGTTCAGACAAAGAACCAGTGGCTACAATCCACCACAGTGTAAGCTCTGTAAAAGGTAGTGCATTCAACAATCAACCAGCTTGACTTGGACTCCTGTCCTGAGGATTTTGAACATACAAAACCCTTGAACTCCTTAATTTTAATTTCTAATTTGTACCAAGACTCAAGAATACTGCACTGTTCCATGGATTAATGAAACATTGTAGAAACTGATGAAGCTATTTTTCAGTCACTGATTAACATCACCAACCCATTGAAATCTGTTTTCCATCTTGTCAATTGATATTTGCTATTTAGGCTTCTATTGATAAGGCAATAATATTCAAAACCAATATTTTTGATTTTTAGCGTTTATATTGATCAACAATCCTAGGCGTCACTTGAGGATATTGTGACATGTATTTTTTGACATTTTAAAAATAAATCAAAATAATGAATTCTACAGTAGACAATCCATTATCCTAATGCTTTCAATTATTCAACTATTTAGCATTCATTTACTCAACATTCATTCATTGAACATATCTGCCTCTTCTTTAATCTGACCAGTGCTGTTTGTGCTTAGATCCTCTGATGTCTAGAAATTATTCCCAAATATGTATAACATAAATCATAATTATATATATACTGTATATATATATATATAGAGAGAGAGAGAGAGAGAGATAGATAGATAGATAGATAGATAGATAGATAGATAGATAGATAGATAGATAGATAGATAGATAGATAGATAGATAGATAGATAGATAGATAGATAGATAGATAGATAGATAGATAGAAAGACAGACAGACAGAGAGATGTGAGTCGTCTTCCTCCTTTATGCTTATGGCTAATTCTGTCCTTTCAGTGTACTGCTCGACACAAAAAATGGCTCGCAGTAGCAGAGCTGGCTGCCAAGGCTTCTTTTGTATCACATTGTCCTAGAAATACTGTGTTCGGTTTTATTACCCAGTTTATTGCATTAGTGAATTTGTTGTTTTGTTTTCCGACAGTATTTTCATATGAGAACTATTTCCTTTACTATCCATGAATGCACAATTTTTTGATTGATTGATGCAATTCACGATACAAGCACCAGCATTCATTTGATAAATTACCGAATAAGCATTATTATTTTGATTGATGATTACTTTCACATTTAACAATATTATTAATTCTACAACTTAAGACAATTTGCAGATATTTTAGAGGAAGAGGGTTAGTTTCCACATTAAAGAAGTAATATATCACTTACAAGTGAAAGTAAAGGAATACACACAACACAAGATCCAGCTATTCCTTACATTCTGAACACCACTTTTTATTATCATAAGTGGGTCAGGGGTTAAAGCCATTTTGGCTGAGTTTTCAGTTGAGTCAAGTGTCAGATGTAAAGTGTGATAAGAGTATCAGCCATCATGAAAGGTGCACAAGATGCTGATTCTTGTATGGTTTAGAGATGGTGGCAATGAGGAAAAGACAGGAGGCAGAGCTGGAGTGAGTAGAGGTGAAAATGTTGAGGTTTTCTTTGGGAATGACGGGGATGGATAGGACCAGAGATTAGTCAGAGTTCGATGGGTTAGACATTTTGATGATAATGTCAGAGATACCAAACTGAGAGGGTTAACGCATGTACAGACAAAGGATGGCAAATATATGAGTAGAAGGATGCTGAGGTTGGAACTGCCAGGCAGGAGGTCCTAGGAGGAAATTTAAGGATGGGGTAAAAGAGAACATTAAGTTAGTTTGTGTGGTGGAGGCAGACAATATGCTGTGATGACCCCTAAAGGAAGCAGCTGAAACTGCATGTTTCTTGGAGAAATATAATGTATTTCAGTCTTAAAAAAAAGCTCCTTTCCTTGGCTACCCCACTGAAGTTGTCAAGTGTGGTGAGAGGTTAAAAACTATCCAAAATAGCCAATAAGAAACAATAAAAGTGCTGAGAGGTTCCATTCTACAAGACACTAACATATTTGCTTTTTTGAATTTTGTACTTCACCTTCTTTAGCTGTACACTTCCTGATCAGTAAAAACAGTTTCGGTTTTATATTTAATGTGTACCTGGCTTCAACCCGGCCCTTGAAGAAGCGAGCACAAGTTTGCACACCTGTGTTTTGGTAACATACTTTGTGAAGGTTCATGCTCAACTTGCTCTTTTTCATCTATTTTTCGCCTGCCACATTATTTTTACTTACCTCTTTACTCACCTCACGAACAGCAATAGTTTTTGACTATCACCTGCTACCTCAACTGCTTCACTCACCTGGTTCTGTCTCACATTACTCCCCTTGCTGCTAAAGTCACACATATCCCCAACTGTTGCAATAATGTGGCCATCACCACAAACTTCATTCACCTGCACTGTATCACCTACCTGCTCCATTACAGCGTACTGCACCGCAATGTCGATGGATGGATGTTTCAACTCAGCAAGGACACATCCTACACACCCCTGTTTACCACAACCAGAATCTTCATATTAGAGGAGGTTGCAAATCAATGGTGGACAAAGTCATCACCCTTAACGTGAAAACAAGACACTGAACTCCTCATTGATCTTGTTGGGGAACAGAAAGAGATGGTGTGTTTCAACAGTGGAAATTTACATCCAGAAAGGACTTCCAATTGGTGACACCCTCTTCCCATATTTGGGCAGCTCTTTGCAAAGAAAGTCATCACTGATGAACACGGCATGTTCGATAGGTTAGTCTTGGTTGGTTGTCTGCAGACTTCTCCTTCACGAAGATCCTAATTCCAACTGCAAGGTGAGCCTGCTTCCCCCTTCTACAAAAACAAAACCACGGCTCCATTCATCCATACAGCAGATTAAACAGATCTGAGGCTGATAAGGTATCCCACAGACAGCCCTCCCAAGACTTCATCATACCATTTCCTACATTACTATACAAACATAGCTATACATTTACACCCCTCTCCTGCATTGGACAGTCAGCCTAACCTTGCCTGTTTCTCTCCCCAGAATATACATTAGTCATCAAACATGTGAAACCCCCTGGGAGGACAATATCGGTGTGACCAGGGGAAACAGTCTCTGTGCTGCAGGACTGGTTCAGATTCATAAGCTTGAAAATTTTTGCCCCTTGGGTAACTGGTAACTCCCACTCAGACATTGAGAGCGACGCTTAGTCTGACTAGATTACATCTCCACCATAGACCACCCAGAAACAGATCACCATGCAGCCGATCAACAGAGATGTCTGCCCACTGCTGAAGCTCCACAATGTCTCCTTCAGATGATGAGACGCACAAGACTTCAGCACAACCAGGGCTGACCTCAAAGGGGGTATCATGAAGGCCAAGAATAGCCATAAACAGAATGTGGAGCAAGGGTGCAGATGGCAGATGTACATGTCTTGGTCTGAGCTGCAATGTGTGTTTGTGACAAAACAAAAGACTCCAACAAAAACAATCTGTGATCATCATGATGGGCGACTTTAATAAAACAGGTTACAGAGTAGAAATAACATCCTGGACAAATGTCTGTACAAGCAGGGCGAAAAAAGCTGTTTCAAACCAACTTTTGGGAAATCTGCCCACAACACCACTTTCCTCATACTTTAGGACAAACAAAGATAATGTGTGGAGTGTCTGGTCACGAGGGAGGTGAAATGCTGGTCCGCCCAATTACAAACAAATGCTCAAGATGCACTTGATGATGTAGACTGGTACATGTTCAGAGCATATGCTGTGGACATAAACAAGCTAAGTGACCCCAGTGACTGCCTTTATTAGCTGGCTGCAGGATAACATTGTTCCTACAAACCATGGGTGGACAGGTCCGTCCGTGAAGTAATCAATGGGTGTAACTCTGGACTTGTAAGTTGGGATATGAGTTCTCAAAAGGCTGCATCCTATGGTGTAAAGTGGAGTGTGAAGGAAGCTAAATGCCTGTATCCGGAGTATGTGGAGAACACTGTCACGGTGGCGGTGATCACTGACGCAGTGTTTGCAAACAAACTCAATGCCTTCTATGCCCATTTTGATGAGATTTGCTGATAATTGGACCGTGGACTGCAAGTGATAGCCACCTACCAGAGGGCTGTGACGTCATCATTGTAACAGAGCACTTAGTGCACCAAGCTTTGCAGCAGATTAACCACAGGGATAGTCCAGGACCAGACAGGATATTTGAAATCTTGTTGCAGTGGTGTGCCAACCAGCTGACTGGACTCTTAAACCAAATTTTAAACAAATCATTAACTCAGTCAGTGGTCCCTCAATGTTTTAAAAAATCATCAAAAGGACTAGGGGTGGACTTCAGGAGCAACCCCCCCCCCCCCCACACACACACACACACAACAGGATAACAGTGGAAAGAGCAAGCAGCTACAAATATCTTGGGGTCCACATTACCAGAGAACCTCCAGGGTTGTCAGAGACCCATGTCACTCCAGTGACTCAGATCAGGGAAACATTTCAGGAGCATCCAAAACAGAGATTCAGGATGAGCTTCTGCCCCAGGCTGTTAGGCTACTGAACCAGAACTCACTAGGAATGACTATTCTGAATATCTGGACATACAATTGCTTGAATAAAGTGCAATTGCTGATTGAGCTCCATTCATTTGCACACTGTACAGATGTACAGGCACTGGGCTTAAGACACTTGAAAGACCGATTGTTTTCTTTTGTGTACCCGCACACAGCATTTGCACACTGTATGATTTTTCCTTCCATGCTGATATTTAACTATCATGCTAATATATAATGTTATTTTTGTTTCTGTCCCTCTTGTTTCTTCTATTGTTGTACTGTTTACCTAATTAAATTTGTATGAACCTTCATTGTTCTTCCCCTGTTTGTTAGGGTTTGGTTGGCTTTGAACCCAAAGCAGCCACACAGGAGACAAGGAACACAGTTGTGCCTCGGAAAGCGTTTCATGCTAGAGACGGACAATGACAATAATTAAACTGAACTGGACTCTAGAATAACAATAAGATTTGTTTGCAAAACACCATGGAAAGATCTGGTGAAGGGTGGACTGCAGAGCCAACTTATCAGTGGTGTGGTAGATGACACAGGGGAGTGCGCCTCACTTGGGCAGATGTGCCCGCATCATCTGCAACAGTCTTTGTAACGGGGGCAGGATGCCTCAGGGAAGGTGAAGGCACAGATCTTGGAGCCATAACACTGTTCATACACTCACTCACTCACTCACTCACTCACTCACTCACTCACTCACTCACTCACTCACTCACTCACTCACTCACTCACTCACTCACTCACTCTCTCACTCAATTTACTTTAATTTACTAACTGTGACCCGTTTTGTTTCATATTAGTGAACTTACAGTTTAGGAGACATTTTGCGACACGGAATACAGCCACATGAGCGCTCAAGATACAAGATTCTTGAATCTTGAGCACTCAAACTCCACCCCCCAACTTATGTAGCCGGGCATTCGGGTAATCAGTGACCCCCTCCATCCTTTAATTTCTCCTTTTTCAATGAGCTGAACAACTTCTACACTCAATTTTCGCAAGAGCAACCATGGTTGAGCTGGAGGCAGATCAACAACAACTAAAAATACTAGAATGATCATTCCCCCTCGAATGTCAGAACGGTGCTTAGCAGGCTCAACCCACGCAAGGTTACAGGCATGTTTTCTCGGAATTTGCTTGGGAGCTGGCAGAGGTCCTGAGACAGACTTATTCAATCTGTCCTTGACCCATGCTAACCTGCCTTAAGATCACCTCCTTTGCACCTGTGCCAAAATTAATGATTACTGCCCATAGCTCTCACCCTCATCACTCCAAAATGTTTTGAGCAGCTGGTCATGACTCACCTCAAGTCCTGTCTACTTCCTCATCCCTTTGCCTACAGCATGAACTGGAGCACAAGGGATGCTGCCTCCACAGCACTGCACTCCATCTTCTCACACCTGTTCAGGTGTTAATGAACAGCCAGAATTCTGTTCAATTGATTTCAGCCTCTAACATTCTCATCCACTCCAAGTGGATGACTAAATGTGGTGATAACGGCATCAGTGCTCCCACCTGCAACTGGCTGATGGAATTTCTGACCAGCACTCCCAATTATGTCCAGTTAGACCACCACTATCACCCTTAACACTGGAGCACCTCAAGACTGTGTGATGAGTCAATTCCACTATTACCTCTTCTCCAAAGACGTTGGAGTAGAACTGTGCATGGCACCATCATCAACTTGATAGATGATACCACCATGACTGGCCTCATCAAGGGCAATAACGAGTCCACCTAGCGGGAGCAAACGACCCGCTTGGCTGCGTGGTGTGTCGAGAACAACTCGCTCCTCTACAACAACAAGAAAAAAGGGCTCAAGACTTCAGGATGAATGCTGACACACACCCAACCAATGATGCAGTGTGTGACCAGCTTAAAATGTCTGGGGATAAAACATCTCGCAGGACATCACCCCTGGACAACTAACTGCTAAGCTGGTTAAGAAGGCTCATAAGAATGTCTTTTTTCCTGAGGTCTTGGAGGAAAAAGCACCTGTCATCAGACATGAATTTCTACTGCTGCACCACAGAAAGCATCCTGCCCAAATGTATTACAATCTAATATAGGAACTGCTGTGTTGTGGACCAGAGGGGATTGCAGAAAGTAGTGAAAATCTCCCAACGCATCACTGGAGCTGCCCTTCCTGTTATGAAGGACATCTACAGGAAGCGTTTTCTCAGGAAAGGTATCTGCATCAGCAAGGACTACTGTCACCCACTGCACAGGCGGTTTACCCTCCTGCCCTCTGAGAGGTAGTACATGAGCCAACTTCTGCCGTTCAGCCGTTCAGCCGTTCAGCCGTTCAGCCGTTCAGCCGTCTCATTGCGAAACTGCCCCCTGACACCACCTTCCCCCTACAGACAAACACACATACACACCAACCCCCCTGCTGAATTCTGCCCACTCCCCAACCACACAATGTTGCTCATGTATATTAAAATTGCTTGCACTATTTTTGTACTTTACCCATTCATTAGACTAAAGATGGATGTTATGTGTTATCAGTCAGTTATGGCTCTGTTATATCTAATCTCACTATAAAACTTAACTGAATGAGCAATACTCCTGCCCCATCATTGTTAAAGGGGAAAAACCACAGCATGCTGCAGTATTAAAGGAAATAAAACTAGAAATTATAGGTGGAGCATCAAAAGGGAAGAGACAGAAAAATTCCAAACCTGTGCATTTCAATACTTTAAGTCTGAAGCTAAAGCAAATTAAATTTGCTGTATTGTTTCTCACCAAAATTATCATAGATACAAGAGTGACACATAACCACATCAGGCATGTCTTTCAATATTTTGATAAATACATTGCTGATGCTGCCTTTTTATGGTGTGGCAAAAGCAGGATTTGACTGACTGCTTCTTCTCAGTGAGACCAACATGGAGCTGTTGGGAGCAAAGTGTGAATTGAACCCATTTCTTGAGCCTGCAAAGGTGGCATGCATGTCAAAGCTTTGAACAGATTTCTTTATACAGCTGATGCCACAATAAGAAGCAGGATGATAAACCAAATGAGGTCTACAATAGCTCACAGGCTTCTAAATTTAGAAGTCAACATTAAATATACAGTATATTGGGGGGAAAAGCATGACTAAATGGCATGGCAGAAAAGGGCTACAATTAAGAACTGAATGAGTCTCTGAAAAGAAATAGATATGTCACATACATATCTAGGAACTAGGGCAAAAAAACAGAGGATCTGACAAAACGCTGAAGTACATGATTGAGCTACAATCTTGGCTAGACATGACAAGAGATAACTTCAGGACCAATTGGAAGCTAATACTTTGGAACGGAAACACCAGGGACATCGCTGTATTTTGCACTACATAACCCAACCTCTCAAGCACACCCAAACTCTTCAGTGAAGTGCAATAAAATAGCATGAGATAAAATGATATCCAATTAAATGCATGATATATTTCAACTACTGTGGACACTATTGTGGACATTAATTACACAATTAATGGTCCAATTTTTCCAAAAAGAGTCTGATAATATGCCCAAAATCCTGATATATCATATGAATCAAAACCAATATCAGTCAAACGTGCATCATGCACAAAAGGCAGAGGGTTTTCTTTTGGTACACTTACTCCTACACTTTTGATGTGCAAAATTTCTTCTGATTATTTGAAATTGAAGTATGTAATACACAGTGAAGGGTAAAATGTCAAAGTTCTTTCATTCTCCCCTATTTTTATTTTGGCTTTTGAACATTTACATTATTTTCTCACCTAGTTGTTAGTATACTGGCCTTCTCAGGTATCCTAATTTTGTACAAATGATGGACAGTATCATGTAGCAATCTTACTGTTTTTATGATGTAATTATTATAAATATTATGCACTGGAGGACTGGGAACCACTTGGGTACAATGTGAAAATCATCCCAACTGTGTGATGCTAAATATTACAAACAACTTTGCAAGCAAAGTTTCATTCAAAGATGAAATTCTGGCTCCCTTCAAGCATTTTACAATTAAATTAATGAATAGCCCTTTTCTTCAATTGGAGCGAACACTTCCAAAGACATCAAAGATATTAGCACAAATTGAAACCATTTTAATCTAGAATGCCTGTCGTTGATATATAGACAGGAGGAAAGAAAGAAACAAGAAATGTGTCTCTGTTCTTTGTCACTTAACAAATACGACCTTTCTTTGTAATTGCATTTACATATAACGGTTCAAATATTCATTTTGACTTTGCAAAACATATGACTGTGGGTTATTATTGATTTTTATAAAGACTTTACCTCATCATTAGCTCTTATTGGCTCACACACACACACACACACACACACACACACACACACACACACACACACACACAAACACAAACACAAACACACACAAACA